>JAEUYN010000336.1:1200000-1551535 GCA_018257835.1 Euura lappo | reverse complement strand
CCCAAATCTTGGGGAAATGGTCCAAAAAAAATGTTTTCGTCTTTCTGAGGCAGCAATCTTGTAGGAAAAGAGCCAAAGAATCCAATGACCACACACCCAGATTTTTAGGACGAACCGTTCAAGAGATACGCGTTGTCAAAGTTGGAAAATCTTGATTTTTCTGCAAATAATGGACCTTTTTAAGGGTTCTTATTATTTTATTTCATGGAAAAGTACATTTAATTATTTTGACCAGAATCTGACGAATCTCATTTGATGAAAATAACCTATTGATACTCGATTTAGATACTCGTGGTGGATGCCGCAAAATAGGCCTTTAGGTCGGACATTTGTCCAAAGAGGTCAAAAAAGTCCATTACTGCCAGAAAAACAAGATTCTCCAACTTTGACAACGCGTATCTCTTGAACGGTTCGTCCTAGAAATCTGGGGGTGTGATCATTGGATTCGTTGGCTCTTTTCCTACAAGATTGCTGCCTCAGAAAGTCGAAAACATTTTTTTTGGACCATTTCCCCAAGATTTGGGACTTTTTTGGTCAATTTCGGGTGTTTTTGGCTAATATTATTGTAGGTTTTTCTCGTAGGTCAAATCTGTGGCCAGATTCGTGTTCCTGGGTCAATTTTACATAAAGAAACCGATTTTCAGCCACGTAGTACAAAAAACCTTTGCATAATCGAAAATACCCAAATTCGAGTCAGAAATGTGAAAAAAAACTGTAACTCGGCCAATAAATTTTTTCGGGACATAATATTTTGGCTTTTGACTACTCTCTAGGTAGGTAACATGCTCACAAAAAATCAGCCAAATCGAAGGGGGTGGGTGACAGGCCCGGCGTTTCTTAAATAATTTTGCTCAATAACAAGACAGAAGTGGGTCTCTTCTTGCCTTCAGTTTGTTCGAGGTGCTTCCGAGCCTGGCAAAGGGTCCCCTGGCCCTGCTGAGCCCCTGCATATAGGCGGATATACTTTTCCCGCAAAAATTGCAAGATATGTAAACTTGCTGAGGCGGTTTTTCGTTCGTCGAAGTTCTCATCGCTATGTCAAAGTGGGCTCTCTGGTTCCACATCTTCCAAGCGTCCAAGAGCGTTCTGTAACTCGTTATCCAAACTTGAACCTGATTTTCCTGAAGCAGTTTGGGCGTCAAGGCCCTAATCGCTATCAGGCTACAGCTCTGGACGTCCCCTGTGATTTCGAGGTACCTGTTCAGCAGCGCTATTCCCTCTGAACTCGCGCCTGTAAATTTTCAGACGTCAGCGAGCTTCGAAATCGACGGTTTCGGTCTGAGCTCACCGGTGATAAGAATTCCGGCCAGGTTACCATCGTCGGTTAATTTTTGCGTTAATTTCTTAAGATACTCGTGTAATTTACTGTCCGATAAAAACATCAGGGCGAACGCGACTCTGTCTTCGACCGCCATACCGCTTTCGTTCTGTAAAAGCAGAGAAAAAAACTTGAGTTCGAGAGTTTGGAAGCTTTGCAAAAAATTAGCTGGTTAACGCACTAAAACATTCTCGTAAGAATCATTGTCCGCTGTGAGAAAAGCGAAGGTAGCTCTGAGGTACGGATCGGTCAATTGCGATCTAGATTTCAGACAGAGTTCCCTCCACATGCTGTTTCTGTCTTCGGAAAATCCCGACAAAGCCATGGCGACGATGTTCAGATTCGTTGCCAAAGACATCTTGTCCGCTCCTCTGTTCAGGATCTCGATAGCCTGACGCAGCCCGAGATTGAATACCGATATCGCGGCTGCCCTCGGATAGGCTCCCTCTCTCTCCAGTCTCTCCAGGAAAGCGTTGTTGTAAAGGGCGTTTGTTTCCTTGTCGAATCTCCAGCCGCACAGTTGGAGCGCTTTGTCTCTGTCTATCGACCTGTATATCTTGGCCGTGTGATTAGACCCGATGTCAGCCCAGGGTCGAGGCACTAGTTCAGACTTCACAAAGCCGTTGTTAGAGTTCTGCTGTCCGTCCAGTTTCAATACGGTCCTGAAAATTGGGGAATTAGACATTAGATCTGCGCGCAAAAATCTTCGCCTCGCTATTGAATTACCTAACGCCCGGATGCTTGTTTTCGGGACTGCATATGGTTCCATCCTCGACCAGTGAACGGCTGAGATAGAGCCATTGCCACAGGTTTTTCAGGGTGTCGTTTTCCGCCAGGTCTCCGTTCTGCGATAGTTCGGGCTGCGTTGGGGATAAATTGAACGATTGAGACGAGATTCGATGAGGAAAAGTGGCAGAGTTTGATTCAATACTGACTAGGAGTCCGTAATCCCGCAAGGCTCTGCTTTTAGTTTGTATCGAAATATCGTTGAGTAGTTTATAGATGTTATCCGCGCTGTGGATGTACTTGAACGATTTAGAGGCGTGATTCCACGATAGATGAGACCTGGTGGACCAGTTCATCGTTATCCTTTCGAAGACTGTGTAGTCCGTCAAACCTGGGGTGAAAGACGATTTGAAATACCGAAGACTACATAGACCAGGGATCGAAAGGGATTAAACACCTCCTGGCGATATTGCCAATAGTCGATTAGCGTGGGTCGGGTGCCAGGAGAAACTCGTGGGACTCGACCAGGGCGGGGCTACCGTTCTCTCCAGAGCCCCAGGCTCGGTTTCCTCGCCGCCTCCGAGCCCGCAGTGCTGGACATCGTGGAGGTGCAGAGACCCTGCGAAGAGAATTAATTGATGAATAATTGATGCAGAAAACGGTTCGGAAGCTCGTTCGGATCCGTCTACCTGAATCCTTCTGCAGAGATCCCAAGAGATTGTGCCTCGACGGACACCAAAGAACTTTGGTCACTTGTCTGCTCTGCGGTAGAGTTAAAATGGGTTTTTCAAAGTACCGAGTATCCCAGATCAGTATTTGATTCTCTATGTGAGAAACTAGGTGGTAATTATTGTGTGGATCCACGGAAAGACTGTAAACCGCTTTTGTCGGGGTTGAATTGACGACCTTCACAGAATCTGGAATCATCCAAGGGAAATTTAAGTCGAGTCACATGGTGAAAAATAGAACGATTTCTGGATGCAGAATCGCGTAATGAATCATTTTTATCCATTCTGTTTGAAACTCTCTCCTCAATCACCTCTGAAGTCTATAATCTTCAAGTGTTTATTGTTGATCCCGACGACGAGGCATCTCGGCTCGTTCAGAAACCAGGCCAGCGAATGCGCAGTTTCTGAAACCCCAGCCTCCGCTATAGGCCTGACAGCCTCAGCCTGAGGGTTGCTGTGGTGATGCGATCCGGACGGACTCTTCAAAACATCCCACAACAGAACGGAATGATCGGTTCTGTACTTGTCCAGACCGGATACTATCAGGTTCGGGTCCACCGGGTTCCACGCTACCGCGTTACACTGCCTCGCATGCCTCGGAGCTGTTGGAAAAGGCGAAAAAAATCAGTACCATCAATAATTTGGCACATTAAAGAGTCAACTATCCAAACTTGTGATATATTGGCGGACGAAATTATCCAATGGTCGATTATCATCAACATGAAATACGTGAATCGTGAATCGTGAATCATCCGAAAGTGAAAAATGTGGATTTTCAATCATCCGGTCAGGGAAAAGTCAAGGAATTTTATGATGATACGAAACAAAATTTCTTCCACGCGCAAAAATCTCAATCAATGGAAATAGTAGCAAAACTTGTATCAATTATAAATGAAAAAGTATTCTCAAAAATGATTTTCTTTCACCATTGATTCAGAGCGTTATTCATCGCGTACTTGAATAACTACTGATTCGTCGGAATTTCCGTCACGCTGTTGGAAATTTCTGTATTAAGTTTCATGAACATGTATGTGAAGCAATAAACATATCGCGTGTTTAATGACATAAGGTCGTAAGCGCCAAAAACACGATTTTGGTGGCAAAAGGTCGTATAATATTTTTTTTTCGCCATTCGCTCTGAAAATGATCAAAACGTATTAGATCAATTGAAATTACGAGGTCGAAAAATGTAAATGCAAAAGGTCGTACGTTGGGCGGATACGTCATTCTTTCATTACAATTATTGAGGAAAATAAAAACAAATGGTAAAAGCAGAAGGTCGTATCCGCCATTTTTTTTTTTTCAAATACTTCATGATTTTGCCAAAAAGCTGTAAAAACCCGTGAAACGCAAAGAAAAATCGAAATCGACGACGTTTCGAGAAGTTCGATAAAAAAAATTCGTTGTTAAAAGCAGAAGGTCGTATCCGCCATTTTTTTTTTTTTTCAAATTCTTCATGATTTTTCCAAAAGGCTGTAAAAACCCGTGAAACGCAAAGAAAAATCGAAATCGACGACGTTTCGAGAAGTTCGATAAAAAAAATTCGTTGTTAAAAGCAGAAGGTCGTATCCGCCATTTTTTTTCAAGTTATTTGTAATTATTTTCCAAAAAGTCTCAAAAACACCTGAAACGCGAAGATAAATTGAAAAAACGACCGTTTCGAAAAATTCGATAAAAAATATTCGCAGATCAAAGCAAAAGGTCGTATCCGGCATTTTTTTCGTTTATTCGGCGGATACGACCTTCTGCAATTAATGGAAACCATTTTTTTTCTGCGAAGTTAGGACCGAAAGGTCGTATCCACCGGTACATACGACCTTCTGCTTTTAATTGACCTAGTATTAAATTTCAACGTTTATGAACGAATCTTCGGATCCTTAGTCTAAATACGATTTAAAAAAATATATACGACCTTTTGCTGTTACGTAAAGCGTATATTGGCGCTTACGACCTTATGTCATTAGACACGCGATATACTTTTTGTATACCAAAATTCAACTTTTTCAATTCATTCCAATATTCATATAACAGTTTTGAAAATTAAAAATGATTCTGAAATTTAATAGCCAAGATTTATACTGAATTTCATATACAGAATGTTTCGAAAATTCTGCTTAATACTCGCATGATATGAAAATTCATGATAATTTCATTTAAAAATGGGTTTCCAAACGATAATTAGACTTCTATCTACGATCCGCGATGCTATAGGCTCCGCTGTACGGACCGAACATCAATACCGAACCCAAAGTAATAAATCACCAAGTTCTTTGCCGGTAAGTCCAAGCGAATCGAACGCGGTGGGTCCGAAGGTTGTCAGCACAACTTTTCCATTTGCTTGCCCAACGGCTAGCAAAATATCTGGCTCTGGTTGCGTGTAGATATCGATACACTTGACGTAATGGTGGCTGGTGTTGGTAGCTAGCAAGTGGGCGACGGAGGAGTCGGAGATCTTGATGCCTAGAAAAATAATCCACACAAGTTAAATAAATAATTTGATTAGAAAAAATGCATTTACTCACAAGACGGCCTCACGCCATCCTTGATCTGCGTGACTTCGTAGAGACAAATCTCCGTGCCCCAAGTAACGAATTTGTTAGGATGTATAGAAGACCACTGCACCTCTAGCTTGACGCTACTCATTGTTGTGTAATTTCGATTGTTGTTGTTTATTCGTTATTCGCTTTTTACGGCAGCGACGATCGCGTGTGATTTCTTCAATTTTCACACCTTCCGATACGAAGCGGTAATTCTGTAGCACCGATTACCACTTCCATCGTTTAAAACTATTCGGAATTGTATTTAAATAATTTACAGGATCGCAGGTGAGCCGCATAACCTCAAAATCATACGCGTCTTCTAAACAGCGAACCGCGCATGCGCAGTGATCGCGTGGGACCCAAACCTCCGCGCATGATGGAGAAAAAGTGTTTGAAACGGCTCAAATAGCCGTACAATCGGGCGAAAAAAAACCGCGCGACTTTTTCTTTCTGCTTGTGCGAAAGAATCCGGAGGCTTTGGTACCGTTTCAGGGACAAAAGACCGTTGAAGGATCCGGTTGACAGCTACCGAGCAGACGACGCTGCGTTAACAGCGCCTGTGCAGGCTTTGTCGAGTACCAGCGTCTGACGGATCACGGATGCGAGCCATACGATCATCGGGGTTTGATAATTGACCGATATTCCAAAGGTAATCGTTAATTAATACCGTTTAATCTCTACCTAATTACCGCGATTTTATATTCGAACGATATTCGATGTTCGAACGTCTCAATAACGTCCCGATGCATTCAAACAAACGAACGTCGCGTGTAGGCTCGATGATCGCATACATCGCATGTACTCGGCACACGACAGTCGACACAGCGCGGCAACGCCTTTTGGGTTATTCATACCACGAGTACGCCCTTAATCGTTAAATTAATCGGGCTATTAGTGCCGATTGTTTGAACAGATGAGAAATTTAGGCATGAATCGCGTCGGTCGATCCTTTTTTTTTGTTGTTGTTGTTTTTTTATCTATGATTAGACACTTTCTAAACGATTCGATCTAATATCGTGACGAATTCGACACGGATAAGCGACTTTATCTCAGAGCCAAGATCGTATTATTGTAACTGTTGAATGTATTAATAAAATTTTTCACACAGTGGGAAACACAGACACGATTCCCATGCTGACAATGGGAGAGCGGAGCGCGTTTCTTATCTCTAGAATCTTCATTGTGTCATGAGATAGAAAAAATTTGTTCTCTCTTATTTTTCAGATAAAAAAAAACCGTGTAGATAAAAGAAGAAAATATGTCTAAGAAACCAGGGGCTACGCAGGCCCTCCATAAGGTGATAATGGTGGGAAGCGGAGGAGTGGGAAAATCCGCCCTGACTCTGCAGTTCATGTACGACGAGGTGAGTGAGAATCGTAGAGATTCGGGAATTAGACTCTTTGAAATGACTTTTTTCTTACAGTTTGTCGAAGACTACGAACCCACCAAAGCAGACTCTTACAGAAAGAAGGTAGTCCTGGACGCGGAGGAAGTACAAATAGATATTCTCGATACGGCGGGACAAGAAGACTACGCGGCCATCAGAGACAACTATTTCAGAAGCGGAGAAGGATTTTTATGCGTATTTTCAATAACCGAAGACGATAGTTTTCAAGCCACTCAAGAATTCAGGTGATTATCGGTGATACGTCGACGTCGATCCACGGTTTATTTGACTACTCTCGTTTCATCGCACAGGGAACAAATTCTGCGGGTTAAAAATGACGAGAACATTCCTTTCCTGCTGGTTGGCAACAAAAGCGATCTCCAGGAAAAACGAAAAGTCAGTTTGGCCGAGGCTCAGGGAAGATCGCAACAGTGGGGAGTACCGTACGTCGAAACTAGTGCAAAAACAAGAGAAAACGTCGACAAGGTATAATCGCCGCGACTCTCGTCTAAAAATTGACTCAAGAGCATGCTCCAGTCATTTTTTACTCTTCTTTACCGACCGTACCCGGTTTTCACTTGTTTTCACTGATAGCAAAGCCTACGCGTCACGAGCGCGGAAAAGGAACCATCAGCGCAATTCTAGATTGAATTCCGAAGATGTATATCGGAAAACTTCTCTGTTTCACGCAACAATGAAGACGTATTCTTGAAAACTGCACAAAATGGTAATTGTCGATGTCAAGCGGTGGTCGCGGCCATGATTGTGAGTTTCGCCCGTTCATCATGGCCGCGACCACCGCTTGACATCGACAATTACCAAAAATACGTCTTAATTGTTGCATGAAACAAAGAATTTTTCCGATATACATCTTCGGAATTCCATCTAGAATTGCGCTGTTGGTTCCTTTTCCGCGCTCGTGAGGCGTAGGCTTTGCTATCAGTGAAAACAAGTGAAAACCGGGTACGGTCGGTAAAGAAGAGTAAAGAATGACCGGATCATGCTCTTAAGATACCAGATACGCTTAAAACATGCATTTTTAAGGGGAAACGAAAGTCACGTGACCTCGATACGAGTGCGAGAGAGATATCGACATTTCACACTTGGCATTTTCGAACGCACTTCTAGCGGCCAAAACACATTCGATTGATGTGAAATTGATGTCAGTGACGTAGAAAAACTCAATGAGGGGCATGACGCTCGTGGATTTTCGAAAATCGAGACGTAATAACAGTTTTTTTAACAATATTGTTCCGTAATCCAAGAAAGTGCTGCCTCTCTCCACGAGGGGCAGCACCTCCTTGGGTTACAGAACAATATTGTTACACAAAATTCTGATTATGTCTTTCGATATTCGAAAATCCACGATTGGCAGGCCCTTCGTTCAGTTTTTCTACGTCACTGATATCAATCTCACATCAATCGAATGTGTTTTGGCTGAGAAAATAGCGTTTGAAAATTCCAAGTGTAAATCATATCGAGGTCACGTGACTTTCATTTCACCTCAATGCCCGATAAAAGTTTGCATGAATCTTTGATCATCGCTTCGATAATTTCGAATATTTATTTCAATTAGAATTCTTGGGCACGATCGTTATACATTTAATTATACTAGAGTTTTTTTTTTCTTTTTTTCTTTTTTGTTTCACCGCTAAAATCTACCTTTCGCATATTTTATCGTTCGAAATGAAGCCTTGTTTGTATGTAAATGTACCAGCTTACCGCTTGAGACGGAGCATCGTTTGCGCATTTTCAGGTATTTTTCGACCTGATGCGTGAGATAAGATCGCGCAAGATAGAGGATAAATCAGCGAGTAATGGCCGTGGAAAGGATCGAGCAAAGAGAAAGAAAAAGATGTGCATTATTCTATAGGTTCGCTATTTCTTTCTTCTCGCATATATTTTATTAACAATTAGGTATTCAATCCGAAGGAACCATTTTTCTATTACACAATTTATTGGCCATTGAGCCCCTGTTTATTCTTCGCTACGCAGTTGCCGTTACATATTATGCTTCCCTCTTTTTTTTTCCCTTCTATTGCACTAAAAATGCTATTTTGGTGGCAAAACGTCGCATAAAATGGGTTTTTCTCGCTTTAGAAACGACTAAAACGAATAGACCCGTTAAAATGAGGAGACAAAAGACTTTTCCGGAGGATAAAGAGAGAAAAAACAGAAAATTATACGACCTTTTGTCATCAGATACGCGAATTTCAAATATCAATCGATGATGATGTATAATTCTGGCGTTTCGTCGCTGCTTCGTGATCAATTGTATCTGTTGCACCGTAGCTGGCTTCTAAATTTTTCTTTTTTTTTAACGTATATTCATAGTAATTGGGAAGCTTCTGCGAATGTAATGTTGTCAATGAGGATCTAAACCAAGTTACAGACTAATTCGATACTAAGACGAGACTTTAACGAATGTATGAAAAAATTTTCAGGTATTTTTTGACTTGATGCGTTCGATAGCTGCGCGAAAGGCTCAAGAAAATCAGGGTGACGGTGGTGAGCGTAAGAAGAAACCGAGCTGCTGCATACTACTTTAACATACTAAAAAGCGAAGATATTATAATTAATATAATTAATTTACAATGCCGTCCGGTTATCTCCGGTTCGTAATAATTACGGCTATGAACAAACAGAGATATCGGCGACACTGACGAGTTTCATATTTCTTCAGAATGAGATAATAATCATTTTGGCCTTGACATCTGCTTATAGATATTAATATTCGCGTGCAATTTGTGCAGCTCTGAGTTATTCCTTTTTTGTTTCTTTTAAATTATACACTTCATTGAATGTTTCTTCTTTTATTTTTGAGGATAGATAATTTTTTGAACGATAATCATTTCGATGTACTATGTATGAGAATGCGCAATAATGCGGGAATAGATGGACTTTTTTATGGTCTATGACCGTAATTTTATACAAAATATGGTATTTCGCAATTGCAAGAGACGCGAATCACTCGCATCGTCGATAGTAGCTCGGAGAATTCATATTTTCGTATAATTTTTCTACATAAAACACAATCAATTCAATTCTCTATAGAATCTGCAGGACCAGAACGTGTTCCTATTTTTTCTCATTATGAAGGATAACAATACCGCATCTAATTACTGACCAAAATAAATTTATCCTCTTTTTTTTTTTTTTTTTTAAAACAAAGCTGAGTAAAAAATACACGAATAAAAGAAAGAATCATTTGTCAAGAAAAAAACAAATCTCATTTTAAAAAAATTATGTATGTATTCATAAAATATTTTTTCATTTCTACGTATATTATTGTTCAATAATAATTATAAATTATCCTTGTGTATAAAAAAAAAAAAAAAAATTGAATCTGAATATATTCAATGAAAATAATATAATTTAAAAAGCAGGTAACAACAGATGTTTTTTTTTTTCTTGTTTAAACAGACTGAAGACAAATCGTTATAAATGTACGTTAATTTAATTTTTTTTTCTTTCTTTCCCCAGTGATTATAGTTATCAGTTGTATACATTTTTTTCTCTCTCTCTTTTTCCTGTAATGTTTCAAAGCATGGAAGCTTGAAACTTTATTTTTTCATATTTTTGTACTTTTCCAACTTAAACGTGCCTTTTATTCAATGTGTTCTAAAATTAGTTTAATGAAATATCACGAACTCCTATTTCTCTAAAATTCTAAACCGTACACTATAAAATTTCTTCGAATCAGTAATTAAATTCGAGGAGAACTCGTTGGCCTAAATTTAATCAGAAAAATCATTTTCGGAGTAGAGTTCTCGCACAATATCAACGTGTAAAAATATTTCATTAATGATTGTTTAATTTCTTTATTTTCTTTCGCGATAAAACTATTTACCTCATTTTTTAAATTACAGTTAATCTAAAGAACTGAGAAAAAAAAAAATCGCAGTTTATTATAATAGCTGAAAAATGTATCGTATCTTTTAAATCTTTAGTCTGGATTCTATCCGATTATTCTAAACACGTATTTTTCATAAGTATTCATCTCAAATTAATAAAAGATTAAAATCAAGATTGTTCAATAAAATAAAAAAAATATTAACAGAAAAGTATTCAACTACAAATTTGTTTCATACAAATTTTAATATAATTTATATACATGTATGTACCTTTAAAATGAATACACGATTGATAATATTCAATCAGCATGATTTGAAACTGAGTCTAATATCACATACCGTTTCCCATTGAAAAGAAAAAATTTATAGTTTTAGTTGATAGAAAGGTGAAATAATATAATTAATACACGTATTTTTTTTTCCATTTCAAATTCTTTTTACTACTCTTTATTCTACTGGCCTTCTAATTTCTTTCTATTCGTTATTTACAGCGTATATGGATATTTACACACATTATTCGTATCAAATTAAACATTCTGGGGAATGAAAATAAATTTCTTATTCTAAAATTTTTTATTCCTGTTTTTTTTTCTTTCTTTCTTAACAATTAATATAAATAATCGATGAATTATTGGATATCGTATTTATTTTGAATACTGTTTTGTAAACTCGTCTTAAAATCACATTTTCATTGATCCCCTCCGTTACCGGATTCTGTTTAATTTGCACTCTCACAATAAAAAGGCAACTGAATCGAAGCGCAATTCCTTCTTTTTACAAATTCCTTTGAACAAAACGAAAAAAAAAAGAAAATATTTTCTGACGTCAAGAGTAAAATTGATCAAACTTAAATTATCCTCATCAAACTTGATTTGAAACTCCTACAATGGAGTATGGAAAGTATTAGATATAATTGAACGTGTACTCAAAATAAATTGTGACATTAATTAACTTTGGAAATATTCAATAGTTCAACGTCAGCATGCAAAAACATTTTCATCTCAATTTCTGAGATGCAAAATTGTACAAAAAATTTGAGATATCTCGTCCTTTCATGCCGCCGTTGATTTGACTAGACTCCGCTTCGCTCTAAAATCTATTGTTCGTGTGATCGCTGCATTCCATACTCCACGTCTGTTTTTTACTAAGTACATAATATCCCTGATTATCATTCGTCGCTGTTATCGCAGTGAGGCGTACCGCGATAGATAAATTACATCATCGTTCTTAGCAGTCTTTGTTTCTTTTTTCATACACGTTATGTACGCGGTACGACAGCCATTGGAGAGCGAAACTCCTGTCCGATAGTATAGTTAAGTAAATTCGCAAATGTGCCCACAGCCTGTGGGGCACTGACGATTACTCTCGAACCACTCGTTCATGTGAACGACGTGTCCCCCGTGAGCGCAACCTTGACACCATGCGTAGACGCCTCGGACGACCTGAAACGCGTTAGTTCGTTACACATGAAACAATTCAACGTTGAGATCAAATTCGTTGTCTATTATCGACGGATCGACTGTTTCAGTCCAATGCTTGATGCGGCTATACGCCTTTGAATAGGTCGAAACTCTGAGGAATGGATTAATTCTTTACTGCAAATTTGGGTGTTGGATGAAATAAAAAAAAAATTGTGATTCTTTAGCAGGGTTTGACCCTCATTATCCATATTTTAGATCAAGTATCGCTCTCAGTCTAACAGGAGTCACGCCAAATGTATAAAAATACGAAATTAGTCCGCGGTCGTAAATATTCCGGAGCACCGTTGGACCGATTGTGGAAATTTCGGTTCCCAATTCTTCTCAAAAGATGCCTCTCTGTCGGATGAATACAGAATTTTTTTGATACGTCGATATTGAGAAAATATGCATAAAAAATGTGAATAAAAATTTGTAGAAACTGAATAACTCTGACAATTCTTGCGATATCAAAATATTCTACATTCGTCCAAAATAAGAACATTTTGGGAACAGTTGAGGACCGAAATTTCCACAATCGGGCCAACGGTGCTCCAGATTCTTTACAACAACCGATTAATTTTGTGTTTTTCTACGTTCAGCGGGACTCCTATCAGACTGAAACTGATACTCGATCTAAAATATGGGGAGAAGAAAATTGAGAGACGAAAATTATTGTTTTCCTGACAATTTGAACCCATTGGAAGGTTTCGTACCCCCTCAGCGTTCACTCACTTGATGACAAATGGAACACAGAGCGTGTCTCGAAGTGTGGCATCTATCGCAGAGCCACGCGGATCTCTGCAAAGGTTTTGTGCACGTAGTGCAACACGCGTGTATCATAGTAGATTGCTGATTCAATTGAGACACCGAGGGTATCCAAGCCAGTTGAATTATCTGTGGGTTCAAAAATCCTCGTATTAGTATTCGGACGGATGAAAAAAGCTTCGATTGATATACCTGAGTGGCAATCTCCCACAGTTTGAATCTACCGAGCATGTCGATATACTCCAGTAGCCAATGCTCCTGGGTCGCCGCCTCTATGTTCAAACTCTGCCTCCTCTCTCCCAGCGCGATTAGGATAGAAGCCGAAGTCTGTATGTCCAATATCGCCGCGTGGTGCCTGAGAGCTTCTTCTATAAGCTGAGTTGGGTCCCAAAACAGCGGCTTTGGTACCGCCGTAACGATCAATTCACAGGGCTGATCCTCCACCGTGACGGACCCCAAGTCGTCGTTCATGTCCGGAGAATGATTGGGGAACTGTTCCGGCGGAGGAGATCTGTCCTGTATCTCGTGTCTGAGGGGAAAAGCCTCCTTCGGCAGCGTCCAGTCGTTTTCATGATTCATGAGATTGTTTATATAGCCGGATGTGTACTCCATGCTGATCGGTTCCAGTTCTCCTTCTCCGAAGAAGAAATCACCCTTCGGTTGCCGTTTGTGGCCCGCCATGGATCTCCTGTAACTGATATTCGGGTATAATTCAGGTTCTCAATTCAGGAGGTCTCAAAGTACCTAGGAAGTATCGGGCCGATAAAATTCTGGTTTTCAGTCGTCTCGTCGGTCTCGGTTTCGTCGTCGCCGCCGCTATTCACGCCCGGGGCTTCTCCTTGGAGCGATTTAACGTCGTTTTCATGGCCTGAAACGAACGGAGATTCCGAAATTTGAATCGATTCGGTGGGTTTCTCAGAATTTTAAATCGTACCCGCATTCGACTGATCCACGCTCGAGCCTATGGCTATCTGAGCCAGGTTCACCGTATCCTCCTTGGAAACGTTCGGCGACGATTTGAGCATATCTCCGAGTGGATTAGCGTACAAAGTCTTCATTATACTCCAAACCGTGCTTATCTATCATAGATAAAATCATTCAACACGTGTTGACCATCGGTACAGATAATATCTGAGCAAATATAAGAACAAATATTATTTGTTATTAAATTCATACTGACGTCGATCCTTCCCGCGGAACTTGCGACGTCCGCGTTATGATCGCAAATATCGTTCAGTCTTCCGCTCAGTAAATATCCTTCGGCGCAAGCCTTGAACCATTTGGGTTCTCTGGGCGATGTTTCGGTGAATCTATGCATCATACTGGAAGCCATGCAGAAGGTATCGTTGCTCGCAGGTGATTTTCTGCAACGGAATAACAGATTGAAGAACTAGCGTTGAGGCAATCGAGATCGACCCACCTCATTATGCTGGTCAGCTGTTTGACCGTGGTGGGTGCATGAACGCTTATTTTACAAGCATAAGCCACGTCGCCTTTGGAATTGAACGCGATACCCTGGGGATTTGCTTTGCTCGCCGGTCTAGTTGCATCTTTAAACACGTGATGATATAACGTACAATCCTAAGATACAAGACTCGTTGAGTATTCGAATTTGTTAAATCGTGCCCGACATTTATTCCGCTCAACTCACTCTACTCGTGGACAAAAAGTACTGGGGATCTCCCCTCCACGCCACCCCGGTCGGAACGTCTTTGTGTTCGTTGAAGCTGGCGAAGGGTATGTAAGGCCTTCTTATATCCCAGACATTGATGCTACAGTCGACCACAAGAGCGCAGCTTGCGATGTGGTATTTCCTCTGGGGTCTCCACTTGATACGACCAACGGAAGCGATCGTGTGAATTGTGTACTCGCACGTTGGTTTGGCGGAAAGATCCCAGACCTGTTTGAAGGAAAAAATTCGTTTGGTAAAACGGTCTCGTGACCCTCCCGGCAATTGATCCCTGATATACCTTTATCGTCTTGTCTCTAGAGGCGGTAGCCAGCCAAGACGCTTCGGGGTGCCAATCGCAGGCGAAAATTGGACCGCTGTGAGCAGTAAAGTGCTGAAAGCAACGATCCGGCTTTCTCAAATCCCATTGCTGGACGTGACCGTTTTCCGATACAGCGGCAAACGTGTATTGTTGATGAGGAGAAAATTGCACGTCGCGCACGGACTCTGTGTTGCTGTAAAAAATTAGGGTGCGAATTAGACCGATTCCGCAGAGTAGATTGACGAATAAAACCGTTTATTTCAGGATTAGACGGATGTTTGAAAGCAAAACGAGCTTTTTTACTCTCCGAATTGATCAGAAACACGTGTTTTGTCACTTTTGAGATACTCGAGGCCTGAAATACTGTTTTTAACTTCCCGTTTCCCTGTTATCAGCGAACAAAGTCGGGCTCAATAGCCGCGGCTTCCCCAAACTTAGGACTGATTAGATTCTGGCTTTAATCGGTTCAGTACTTTTAGAATTATTCGAAAAATATAGTAAGAATTGGAATATCTCGAGAGAAAATCAACGGATTTGGATGAAATTTGGTACAAGATGGTTTTTTGGATCGCTGATAACGAATCTGAGGTCAGAATTGCGAATATTAATATGGCGAATCCAATTCGCTGGATAAAAGAACCTAAAAACGATCGAAATTTTATAGAAATTGATATTTGAAGGGTTTTTCGCCGATTAAGAATAAAAAAAATAGCTGAAAACAAAGTAAATAACGGGAAACCTTATTATTTAACAGAAATTAAACATCAGACTTTGCGCTTCTACCTGTAAAAAGTTTTCGTAGCCTCTTTGATCCTTAAATCGAAGCATTTCATCGTTCCGTCTTGAGATCCTGATATCAACCACATAGGTTCTGTCATATGAAAGCTGACTTTGTTCACGGTTCTTTTGTGATCGATGAAGACGTGTTCTTGCTTCGAACGAGAAGGACGATTCAGGTTCCATACTACAACCGCGCCGTTCGTAGCCGCAGTTGCTAATATATGATCTAAAAAATGTGAAAAAGCTTGTAAACTCATTCTTGGAGGATAAACTATAGTCAAATTCTCACCGTCGATTAAATTCCACGCTACGTCGTTGCACGAGAAATTTAAATTGAGGTTCTTTCCGACCCTGAGATTGCAGACTTCTTCAAATCTGTCTTCCAGGAGGGTGAAGATCTTGAAGACTGCCATAAATGGAAATTAATTCACTGTAATCGAGAAAAGAAAAAAAAAAGGAAAAACTTACCGTTTCTACCCGCGATCACGACCTGACTGTTGTCCTTGTTCAGGGCGAGAGCATTGGCCGGCCCTTCCTGCGTTATAAACACAGTCTTCGACGTCATGTTTACAATGTAGTACCAGTAATGATGAATGAACTCGCGATTGTTTTGTTTACGACCAGCGCGCGGCCTCTTTGAGGTTAGGAACCTCGGTGAATCGTGTATCACAGCTCCAAAGTTCAACTCAGAACCACGATTCGTAAATTAAACATTTTCAATAAATCCAGTGGCCCACATGCCACTAAATATCGAACGCATAACTAGCGCGTAATCAAGATCGATGACAGGTCATTTTTTCGGTAAATCCCGGCGTCTGGTTGGATACACGATCGATTCGTATCGTTGTATGCGGAGCCTTAAAACACTCGCGATTCTTCGAATCGGAATTGTTCAATATTTATTATTATTCTTGACGCAACGATGCGAATCCATCTGATTTGATCTTGTGTGTTTTAAAAAGGAAAGAAAAAAAATGGCAGGTGGACCGCCTCCGTGCGTGAGTCGTTCATAACCTAAAAAGGATCTAGAGACATGATGGCTCAGTCACACAGAGCGCGGCGCGGCATAGCGTAGCCGGGAGCCAATGAAATCGCTGTTTTTTTTTCCGGTTACATCGATTTCATTGGCTGGTGGCTACGATGCCGCGCCGCGCTCGGTGAAATGAAAGTTACGTGACCTCGATACGATTTACACTTGGAATTTTCAAACGCTATTTTCTCAGCCAAAACACATTCGATTGATGTGAAATTGCTGTCAGTGACGTATAAAAACTCAACGAAGGGCCTGCCAATCGTGGATTTTCGAAAATCGAGACATAATAACAGTTTTTTAACAATATTGTTTTTTAATCCAAGGAAGTGCTGCCTTGGGTTACGGAACAATATTGTTACACAAAATTCTGATTATGTCTTTCGATATTCGAAAATCCACGATTGGCAGGCCCTTCGTTAAGTTTTTCTACGTCACTGATATCAATTTCACATCAATCGAATGTGTTTTGGCTGAGAAAATAGCCTTTGAAAATTCCAAGTGTAAATCATATCGAGGTCACGTGACTTTTATTTCACCTTAAAACGCACGCGTTAGCGCGTCAAGCCAATCAGAAGCGTGGGGCAACACTTCTGATTGGCTTGACGCGCTAGCGCGTGCGTTTTAACGCACGGTAACGCGTATATGGAAACTAAGGGTTATGACTAGCGATCTTGTCACGCTGGCCAGTAGACACGGCCGAAGTGAACTTTTGACTTTTGAGGCGACAGTAGAGATAGAAAATCGACGAAAGAAAATGGCAAAAGCACAGGACCAAGAGTTGAAAAAGGCGTTCACCGAGCTCCAGCAGAAGATAATAGACACGACGCAGAAATTAAAACTGGCCGATGTGCAGATAGATTCGTTGAAGCGTTCGAAACAGCACGCGGAGTTGACGGTCAAGGAGGTAACCTCACTTCCGGCAAATACTAAAACGTACGAGAGCGTCGGGAGGATGTTTATCCTCGATGACATCGCTACCATCAAAGACGGACTTGATAAGAGGATGAAAAGCGCGGATGAGAAGATAAAGACACTCGAGAGTAATAAAGCGTTCTTGGAACGCAGCCTCAAGGACAACGCTAACAACGTCAGGGAAATGGTACAACAACGACAGAGCACAGAGTCATCCGGCTGATGTTCATCGAGTTCTCTATACTCATTAATCACGGACCTATTTAAGAATTTACTTCATCTCAATGTAGTAGCAGCATCTAATTTAATTGTAAAAAAAAGAACAAAGAACGTCGCTATAATGTAATTCAGAAAATAAAATTCATCGTTTGTCTACAAACTAGCTGTAAGATTTTTGTCTTTCACCCATTCTACGTCTATTCGTAATGTTCATCAACATGTTTTCAAATTTCAGTGACTCATCTTCACTTCTACACTGAGAACTCAATAAATGTGAAATTCTGCTCCAAAAGACAAAATAATAATAATAATTCAGAAATGTTATCATTTTCAATAAAATTTTTGCTTAAAATTCGCCCAGAAATTTATTCGCTCTTTCTGTGATCATAGTACAGTTTGTTGATAATATACAGGGTGAATTCATAACGATGACAGTCTGAAGTTGACTAGAATCAAGGAATGAGCTTTCTAACGGTTCGATTAGAGGCGTATTCGCGTTGGAATCGAAGTGATTTTCATCATAACGATGTGCCAATCAGATGTCGAATAGCACCGCTCTGAAGTTAGGCGCTATGATCTGATTGGCTGCAGGATTGGTTCATGATTATGATAAAAATCACTTCTAGACCCAACGCGAATGCGCCTTAGTTCGGAATAATTGTCTAAAAGCTTGTTTCTCGATTCTAGCCAACTTCAGACCGTCTCATCGTTAGGAATTCACCCTGTATAAAAATAGCGAATCATTAATTTTCATTATAAATTGGCGAGTTTATACTCCCCTGATTAAATAAATTGATCAATTTCAATAACGTTAATGATTTTCAAGAGCTCTAATGAGTTGTTTGAAATTTATTGCCTGATTGTAAATTGAACTGATTACCTGAAATAGCGGTGAATGATAATAATTCGAAATTGTATATTTATCATTAATTAATTTATTTATTCCAGTGATGACAGGAATGTTACATACAACATACCGTCTTCCTTATTACTACAGTATTTTATTTTTCATTTTTTTTTTTTTTGTTTCTTTAAATTCATTTTATAATTATTTTATTTTATCCATTCAGTTTCATAAAGTTAACTTGTAATTATACTTGTTAACTCGTTTTTTTTTTCGCTTCCTTTCTTTTTTTTCACATCTTCTTTGCTACACCTTAAAAATCTACCATTGCTAAAACTTTTTTCTTTTCTTTATTATTATTATTATTATTTTTTTTTTGTTTCTTTCTTTTTATCGTTTTAGCCGATTCGTCGACGATTCATATTTAAAATAACAAGAAATCAGAAAAAAAAATTATAATAATAATATAATATAAAATCAAATGAAAGTGAACAAAAAAATAATAATAATTTTGAGATACCCTTTATTTTGTTGCTGTTGCTGTTGTTGTCGTGTACATGTGTTTTTATTAAATATTTTTTGTTCTATTATTATTATTATTATTATTATTATTATTTAATATTGTATTTTGAAAACGTAGTAAAAAAGACTGGAATTATTTTCATTAATTCATATTTCTTCTGAAATTTGAGAATTATTATTATTATTATTATTATTATTATCATTATCATTATTACTTTTTATTTTATTTTTTTTTTATTTACTGCAAACATTTTTTCGTCTTTTTCTACTAATTATTCATTTAATTAATTTCGTAATATTATATCACATGTCTTTACTGAAATAACACAGGGAACTAATTCAATATTTAATCATTAATTTTCTTTTTATATCTATTGCTAATTAAGTGCGTGAATTTTCTTGTATAATTAATTTAATTAAGATAATCGAATCGAATCTCTAGTTTTTTTCTTTTTTTTTTGAAGCTCTAAAAATTTGGAAACACATTAAAGCCGATAGATAAAACGTGATATTTATCAGTTATCGAGTAATAAATTATTCTTGTTAATTAATAAAATGATAAATTCGGCGTCCCCTGCGTTATAGTAATGTGGTTAGATAAAGAGAAGTTGAGATCCCTCAATCACAGCGTTCTACGATTATCTTAACATTCATTTTAGCATAACAGAAAATAATAGATTGGTTTACACGGATAAACAAAGTTACAAGTATTATTCAAGTTTCAAACTGTGTTTGAGGGAAATTTGTTTGTTACGACATTTGACAATAAATAAAGTAAATGTATTTTTATTTCATTTTTAATCCCATCCTTTCACACCTAGGATTCGTTCTTAAAATGAAATTATCAATATTCAGAATCGTGCTTTATTTTTAAAGTAAAAAAAAACCTCATTTCAAAAGTGATCAATAAACAAGTTGATCCTGAAAAATGAAAAAAAAATCAAGCGAAAATGTGCAAAATATACAAGCCTATTTATGCTTTGTCTTTCTATATCGTATTTTATATCTCATTAGAAAACAATGATCCATAGCTTCTCTAGTATCCTTATGAACTTTATAATTTTTATTTTTATTTTATTTTTTTCTTGTTTTCATTTGAAATGTACACATAATAAATACAGAGATAGTGAATTTATTATTAAGTATTACGTTTAAGTGCTTAGATCTCTTTACCCTTAGCTAATGAACAATTAGCTAAATTATTCGAGTGTGTGTGTGTGTGTCTCCGAATTTACGAAGAATAAATTGTTACAACATAGGTAAATGTGATTCTAAGTCAGGTTTTCTTCATTCATATTCATCAGCGCATCCTAATATTCCAGGCGCAACTGGTGGGGAGGATCTTTTTTTTCTATTATTATAATAATATTATTTTTCTTAATTTGTTTTTCATTCATTTTTTGAGCCGCCATAAATCGGATTAAATAATTCAAGCTGAAAAATAGAAGGTAAATTTGTTTTACTATGAAACAAGACGAAAAAAAAACATCACGATTTCTGTTCTTTAATTATTATTTATTATTTTGTTATCATTATTATTTCTTATTTGTTTGTTTGTTTTTTCTTTATCTTGTATTTTTATTTTAAACTCTGAAAATATCCAGACTATCATTTTTAATACCTGTAAAACCTTGGGGTGGTTGTCCAGGAACTGAATACTGTGGCCTAAAGTTTCCAAAGTTTGCCGCGCCGGCGAAAGTAGCCGGTAATTGTCCGCCTGAAAATCCAGCTGGAAATTGTTGCGCCAAAAGCGCAGCTTGACCCGACTGAGTGCTGTTTCCACCTGGCGCAGTAGCGGCAAGTCGACTCAAAATCGATCTCTCAGACATTTGGAGACGCTGAGCGACCGGTGGAATCCTCGCCAATGTCGCCGGTAGACGACTCACGTCAGATTTCATGTCCGACAAGAGTTCTTCGAGCTGATTCAACACCTGGGGAAAGCAAAAGAATTCGATTATCAAGAAATGAATTTTTCTCGAGTACCATCGAAGCTGTGGTCTTTACCTTGTGCAGTACGGCATTGGCCGGTTTATTTCCAGCGAGACTTTCCTTGCTGAGATGTTGATGGGATTCGGCTAGACATTCAACCTCTGCGAAACGTGCGTTTAGACTCATAGCAGGGTGATTTGGATCCTGAGTTAAATTGAGATAAGCGGCTCTTCTCAATTGTTCTTCTATAACAAGAGCCTGTTCGAGGAGTTTGAAACGCCTGGCCAAAAACTTGTTTTTTATTTCCAAGAAATTTCCCTTTCCCACGTCCATCTTGAACGGCTCGTTGATTATCGCGAATCTAGAATCGCAGGATAAAAGCTTTGTTAGAAACGTTTCGTGGCTGAATCGGTTCAACTAATTACCTGATATCGTTTTGAATATCTTGCCAACGTCCGTATCCGTGAGTAACGATACCCGCAAGTAGCCAATAATCGTGTCTACGATGCCAAATTTCGTACTCCCGTCCGGGAACGGCGGCCTTTTCCTCGTTCAACCACAAAGTATGAAGTTCCGTGAATCCACCATCCGCGATATTGAACATGAATTTTCGCTTTGGTTTTGTCGCCTCGGAGTCGGAATCCTTTGCTTCTTTTTCCTTGCTGTCCTTTTCCTGCTGAAAAACGACGAGAAAATAGTCATAAGACCGATTCAATCGTAGATTAGGGCTTGTTTTACCTCTTTCTTAGTCTCAGGCTCCTCGTCGTCGTCCTTAACGATGACAACGTCTTCCTCCGACTCGACTTTAGGCTTGACTTCAGCGACCTCGGGCTTCTCGTCGACTTTCGGAGGCGGTTTCTCCTCGACTTTAACTTCCGTCTTTTCCTTAGGTTTCTCCGTCTTCTCAGCCTCCCCGTCCTCCGTCTTTACCTCCTCCTTCTCCTTCTCAGTTTCCTTCTCTTTGTTCGGCTCTTCCTCTTCTTTGGACTCCTTCTGCTCTTCTTTAGCCGGTTCCGGCGCATCCACGACCTAGAGAACAATAAAAATCGTTCAATACTCTGCGCAGATTGAAATTAACCGACGAAATCACCTCTTTTTCTTTCTCCTTCGCGTCTTCCTTCACTTCCTTAGATTCCGCCGGTTCCGCAGCAGGCTTAACAGCCGCGTCCGCCGAAGCGTTCACCGGAGTCGGCGTAGCCGCGGGACTCGGACTCGGAGCATTTGAGGTAGCGGGCGTCGCACTGGTGCTACTCGTTCCGGTGGCTGCGCTGTCTCCAGCCCCCTCGGCTTTAACAGGTTCGACAGGTTCCACAGGCTTCCGGATCATCTCCGGCATCGAATAGTAGCCGTTTATGTGTTCGAATTCCTGGACCTGTGGCGGGTAGATCGTTCAGTACCGTAATTTCCGTGGATCTCGATGATAATTACCTTCTTCCTTATCAAAGACATGACCCCGATCCTGGTGAGGACGTGTTGTCGGCTGAGGCCCTCCCTCGGCACTCCGTCTGCGAATGTTTCCGCGTTGTCTGCGCCGGGTTCGCAGAGGTGTCTCATGAAGAGGGATACGTATGCCTTGAAGTTCTTCTCCGATTTGCCCCTCAGGTCTCGCACCAACCTACAGTTTAATGCAGTTCCGACTACAATTCTAGCTCTCGATTCATACTTAGGATTGAATACAGTTTCATTCGTCGTTTGTCGTTCATTCAACGATTCTAAATATCTTTAGACCGTATTTGGTAACCGGATCAAACCGACGAAGAGAATAATTTCAATATGAAATTCTAGTCTTTCAACTAACCACTGCGAGTTGAAGGCGTCCTGCGGCGGCATTCCGTACCTCATAATCGCGTTTAGGAACGCTTTGCGTTGTCTGGCGTTGAAGCCGAGCACCTAAAATCAGGAAAATCGATTTAGAAACTCCGCCGAATATCGTCGGGGTCATTCGTCCCGTACGGACCTCGATGTTGCCGTTGACCCTGGCCAAGAGCGGAGGAAGGGGTCTGTCCTTCTCGTCACGTCTCTCCAGACGGCGTCTGCTTCTGCGAGACAAAAGATCGCCGTCTCCTTTCTCGTCAAAGTCGTCGTCCTCCTTGTCGTCGTCGCTTGGGGCACTGAAGTCGCTGTTGTAATCGGAGAGATTTTCCTGCCACGGTTGATCATCCCTGGTTCCCTGGTCGCCCGTTACTCCTCCGTCGTTGTAATTCACCTGCTTTCTAACGCGTTTACCCTTTCCGAGGGTCCTCGCGATGTCCTCCTGCTGCTGTTCGTAGTGATGCCTCAAGAGTTTTATCCAGTATGCCGGATCTGTGTTCTCAGCCTCCTGTTTTATTATCTCTGTGTCAGCCTCCTCCTCGATTTCGCCCTCCTTCGTCACGTAAGAGGCGACTTTGAACGAGCTAAGGTACTCGTTGGCCCAATTCTCCTTCTGCTCGATACCCTCTTTGCTTCTGTCCAGCAGTTCGGCCACCGCTTTGTCGTCGTAGTGGATGGCCTCGTCCTCCTTGCCCTCTTCTTCCTTGAACAGCTCCTCCGTACCTGAAAACAAAGAGTCGATCAATCAATCAATCAATCAAGTTCGAGATCAAGATGATTAATGCGAGATCGGAGGAGATCCGGACTAAGATAAAGTGTTCTCGTCTCTCCCCCGGGTCTTATTTCGGTCTTCGAGGCCCACCGAATCGTAGAATGTCGTCCAGTTCCTGTTTGCTGAAATTCGCCCCCTTTCCGCCCATTCCTGGACGAACTACCAAGTGGGTGAGCATCATCTTGCGTTTGGCGACCTGGGTGACCCGCTCCTCGACCGAATTGCGAGTGACGAATCTGTATATCATGACTTTGTTGGCTTGACCGATTCTGTGGGCTCTGCTGAACGCCTGGATATCGTTGTGGGGATTCCAGTCCGAGTCGTATATTATCACAGTGTCTGCCGTTGCGAGATTTATACCGAGACCACCGGCTCTTGTGGACAACAAGAAAACGAACTGCTGCGCTCCTGTGGACCAGAAAAAAAAAACAACAGATTAGTGTTTGAAGGGAGAATTAAACGCGATTTAATCTCACCTGGGGCGTTGAACCTGTCGATAGCCTCCTGCCTCTGAGTTCCCGTTATGTTACCGTCGATTCTTTCGTACTTGTACCCCTCGCCTTCCAGATAGTCTTCGAGAATATCGAGCATTTTCGTCATCTGGGAGAATATGAGTACTCTGTGTCCGTCGTCTCTCAATTTCTTGAGCATTCTGCTGAGCAGCACGAGTTTTCCCGCCGCTTTAATCAGCGCTGATCCTTCGTAGTTCCCGTTTGGTCCCGTGGGAGCCTCTTGGGAGGCTGCGGGGAAGAGGTAAGGATGATTGCAGCACTTTTTCAGGTCCATCATGATGTTCAAAAGCGAGACCTGCTGCCCTCCGCCCTTCGGATTGAGCGCCTCAAAGTTTCTGGTCAGTATATACTTGTAGTACTTCTTCTGCATCGGCGATAACTCGACCCTGACAATGAACTCGGACTTGCTCGGCATGTTCTTCAGCACGTCGGCCTTCAATCTCCGAAGCATGTGGGGCCCGAGCATTTCGTGCAACCTTTTGACCTGTTCCTCCTTAGATATGTCCGCGAATTCGTTCTGGAACACCGTCAGGTCGTTGAATTTGTCTCGACACAAGAAATTGAGAAGATGGAAGAGTTCTTCGAGATTATTTTGCAGCGGGGTTCCGGTCAGAAGCAATTTATACGCGATATTATACGACGCCAGCAGTCTGAAGAACTTTGACTGATTTGATTTCAGTCTGTGAGCCTCGTCTACGACCAGAACTGCCCAATCGATGGACCCCAGACAAGCGGAATCGATGGAAATCAGCTCGTAACTCGTCAACAAAACGTTGAACTTTATCTGCGAGCTACGAATCTTCGAGGCCCTTCCGCCGCGGACCGCGCCCTCCTCAAACGACAACTCGTTCTCTCTGATAACTATGCGACTGTCCTTGTCGCCGACGTAGGTCACGCAGTAGAAGTCCGGAGCCCAGGTCTCGAACTCACGTTCCCAATTAATGATCGTCGACAGAGGCACGGAGACCAAAAACGGACCCTTGCAGTGTCCCTCTTTGTACAGAGAGTACAGGAAGGTAATAGTCTGGATAGTCTTTCCCAGACCCATCTCGTCCGCGAGGATGGTGTCGATCCCCTGACCCCAGGAGTACCTCAGCCAGTTCAAACCCTGAAAGCGTAAAATAGAAGATCAATTCACGTCCTGGGTGAAAAAATAAATTCCTCAATACCTCCAATTGGTAAGGATGCAGCTGCATTCCAGTTATGTCCAAGTAGTCGGGCTGACGTTCGTATTTCTTCTTCAAATCCGTGGTCGGCTTGTCCGGAGGAGGCGTGTACCTCTTCGGGGTCCTTTCTTCGTCGTCTATTATCTCGCGAGTCTTGGACCTTTTGCCCTTGCCTGAGGACAGAGAACGACCATACAGAACCATTTCTTTCGCTGCGTGGGGTGAATTGAATCTCACCCTTCTTTCCCTTCCGGGAGGAGCTTCCGTCGGAGCTGTAAGCGGACCTCAAATCCAGGTAGTAATCCACGGCCTGTTTGAGACCGGGAATATCCGCGTTGTCTTCCTCCCAGGTCGCCTGGTCGTAGCCGAGATCTCGCCACTTGACCAGATACGTGGCTCTTCCGTCCCTCTGCACCCTGTGATTTATCACGCGATGCACCACCAGCCACTCTGGCCTGACTCCGTAGCGGTAGAAACGTTCTTCGAGATTGTATTCGTCTCTGCTAGCCGCTCCCGCCTGAAGCGCCAATCTTTTAACTCTCGTATCGCTCTCGTCGAGCGGTTCTTCCAGCTTCGGAGGCTCGTCCATGTCGTATTTGCGCGTATAATTTCTGAAAGAGTAGAAAAAAAAGTTTTTACTTCATAGAATTCACGTTGATTATTATTTTGATGCAACTCGGTTCGATAATTCGTTAAAATTTTTGTATTTCGTGTTGATTCAAGCCAATTAAATGTCGTCGGTTCATTAAGCACCTGAACATGAGTGGATGAAAAACGTCTAATTGTAATTCCGTGATCCAATCGCAATGCCAGTGGGACATCTCTGCCCATTTGACAAAGAATTCGCGCATCTTTCGCTGCTTGGGGGCTGCTTTGCTCGTCGAAGGTTCTTCCGAAGGCGTTTCAGGACACTCGGACCAGCGCCAGGTCAGGATTTTAGCGACTATTGATCAAAAATCAAAGTACAAATTAGCAATCCATCAAACTTGTTAATTCTAATATCAATTCTTGCGTACCTTTTCCATGTATCGGTGGACAAGAACACCTCGGACACTTCCAATCGCCGTCCGGTATCTCGGAAAGTGGTGGATTCAGACAATGCGTGTGATAGGCGCTCGTGCAGCTATCGCAACAGAGGAGCTCGCCTCCGTCTTTGCAGACTCTGCAGAACTCCATGTGTTCGTCGTCATCGTCGGCCGCACCTCCTTGAGAAAAATAAAGATCGCGATGAAATATCCCGAGATTGGATCCCAGCGAGAACATCAGACTGATTTTCTTTCAAACATCATCCGCCACGCGAGAATGGGATAGGATATTGGGGTAGGGAATTAGTGGAGGTACCTGCAATACCTTCGCCTTCGCAGTGAGGGCAGCTCCACTTTCCCTCCGGAGTTTCTTCGAGCTCTGGTTCTAGACAGACCAGATGATAGGCTCTTGGGCAGGTGTCGCAGAGTATGATCTCTCCGCCTTGTTGACACACCTCGCAGTAGTCTTGATGGTCAGTCTGTAGAGAAATGGGGGAAAAATATTCACGGTCATTGATACTCCTCGCGTTATAAGTTTATCGGTGAAATCAACAACGGAACAGACCTGCATTCGTGCAATAATGAAGTAGAGTCGAGCATGCAACGATAAAACTTAAGCAAACATTACGATACAAAACTATTAAGGCAGAGTCAAGCAACAAAGCGTATACGTTCTTTGATGTTTCAATTGGATTTTCTTTCAACAGGAATTTAAACAATTAAAAATCGTCGCTCTCTCTCTTCCAGACACTTAAATTTTGTATTAAGAATATAATTCTTAAACTAAACCGGGTCGATATTAATTTTTTATCCTGAGAATGAGAAAGTTTGATGTGATCGAATCAAAAGTATGATCTCTGAGTAGATGGTTAGACCCCATATTTTAGATCGAGTATCAGTTTCAGTCTGATAGGAGTCCCGCTGAACGTAGAAAGACACAAAATTAGTCGGTTGTTGTAAAGAATCTGGAGCACCGTTGGCCCGATAGTGGAAATTTCGGTCCTCAACTGTTCCCAAAATGTTCTTATTTTGGACGAATGTAGAATATTTTGATATCGCAAGAGTTGTCAGAGTTATTCAGTTTCTACAAATTTTTATTCACATTTTTCATGCCTATTTTCTCAATATCGACGTATCAAAAAAATTCTGTATTCATCCGACAGAGAGGCATCTTTTGAGAAGAATTGAAAGCCGAAATTTCCACAATCGGTCCAACGGTGCTCCGGAATATTTACGACCGCGGACTAATTTCGTATTTTTATACATTTGGCGTGACTCCTGCTAGACTGAGAGCGATACTTGATCTAAAATATGGATAATGAGGGTCAAACCCTGCTAAAGCATCACAATTTTTTTTTGATTTCATCCAACACCCAAATTTGCAGTAGAGAATTAATCCATTCCTCAGAGTTTCGACCCATTCAAAGGCGTATAGCCACTATCCTCCCGTGTCAAGCATGAGACCCGTCGATGATAGACGGAGGATATCCAACGAAATTGATGATTGATAATGACTGAATAAACATGGCGTTTTGATGATGATGTTCAAAGCGCGATTGAAACTGCAATGAACGCATAAGCCACTCGCGGCTCGACACTACCTGAAGACTTTCCTCGCCATCGGGAAATTTCGAAGTAGTCTTAGTCTTCTTCTTCTTTTTAGTCTTGTTCCCGATCTTGGTCTTCGCCTTCCTTCTGACCGGCGGGTCCGCGGGTACCGTTTCAGGACCGCTTTCCTCGGGTCCTTTACTCCCGCTCTCTGCCCCAGGGGGCTCCTCCGCGTCGGCTAACATCTGCTCAAACTCCATATCCGAGTCTCTGTCCGAGCCAAGTCCGCTGCCTTCCGCCTCCTCGTCCTAAAAAAGCCTCGAATTAGCCCCGATTCTTTAAACTTCATAAAACGGTTTCTCACCGAGCTCCCGCGCTTCCGTTTTCCCAGTTTGATCTTCAGCGTCGGAACCTTAGACGCCTTTTTTCCCTTCTTCGCCCTAGAACCCCTGGACTTTCTCCTACGATCGCTGTCGTCATCCTCGTCCTCGTCTTCCTCTTCCTGTACCGGAGCCCCACGATTTCCTCTCGAACTCCTGTTCTCCTCGTCGATGCTCCCCGAAGGAACCTCGGCGTCCGGTTGAGTGTTTGGATTGAGTTCTGAGAAGTCTCGCCACTTTGCAGCGACCAGCATCATCAGCTTTGACATGGGCACCTGAAACAAGAATACAAGCTTCAGAAATCCTGAAACCATCGCATCAGCGCCCTCAATGATCACCTTAGGATTCTCTTTGGCCAACAGAGGCCTAACGTGCTGTTGGAACAGTTTGTAGGTGGTAAGATTCTGAAAATCGGCCTCCGAGTAGTCGATCTGTACATCGGTGAGTCCGAAGGTACTGCAGACTTCCTCTATCGTCGGCATCCCGGTGTTGGGCTCCTGCGGCTGTACAGCGGAGGTATTGTGCCCCGAGGACTTCCTGGAAGAGGATTTCCTGCTCTTACGATTCCCGGCGTAGTCGCTGTCTTCTCCGGCCCCTTCGGCAGGCTCAGCCCCGGCAAAGTCGCTTTCCTGTGTGTGAATAATACATTAAGATTAGATTAAGATTATCGACAAAGGTGGCAGAAGATCGTATAGGGAAAAGACTGACGTCTCCTGAGTCTGATTTCTTCTTCTTCTTCTTTTTTTTCCCCTTCTTATCCTCGCTTCGCGCTTTCCGCTTCTTTCCCTTCTTTTTCTTCCTCTCTTCTGGCTCGTAGTCATCGTCTTCCTCCTTGCAAAAATTTAGTTACATGTATAGCTGCTGCTCTAGACACGAAATTTTTCTCCATCTCGATGTCCGATGCTTACCAATCTCTGAGATTCTTCGGCGTCGGACGATCCCTCGCCTACGGCTTGGCCAGCAACCGGCACGGGAACCCCAGCCTCGTCAGCCTCCTCCTCTCCTGAATTGGATAGAGTAAAATTTGATCACGATTTTCTATACACTATGTATACTCAGTTTATCTAGATAGTAGTTATTGTTAATTTCATCCGTTACGCAATTCTATGTATACATTGCATGAAAACGTCGCATGTGAATCAAGGCTGCCACCTCGGTGATAATGATATTGGGGCAAGGAGAGGGAGAGGAGAGAATGGGGAAAAAGAAATAATTTCATGGCGTCATTTTTACATGAAATTAGAATCGTTATCTGCGTCTGTGCGTATTATAATATATCGAGAAAATCAATATTTCGCGACTTTCTTACAGAGTAGAATAAAACTGAACGATTAGATCGGATTTCTGTCTATTAGGGATTCTGTCTTTAGGAACAGAATTCAAACTGAAAAACCGTTAATCTTAAGACATTCGATTTGCCTCTTGTTTACATTGCCGGCTATTGACACTTGAAAGGATGAAAAAGGGCAGAGTAGACATGGATTATTGACAGAATCTTTTATTTTCAACAAATTCGAATACAAGTCTGTTTGGGGTGTAGGGAAAATAATCATTTTTCGATAGAGAGAGCGCGTTTCGCCCCTCCGCCCGCCAATCGGCCGCCCGTCATTATCTACAGCTTGCGAATGGCTTTGTTGCATACTAGCCCGCCGCCATCTTGTATTAAGGGCACAAATACCGTACACACACTCGCAGAGAGCGTTAGATATCGCGAATAGTTAACCGCCTAATTAAATGTCGGATAATTGATGAAACCAGATTCTATACCGGCTACGGGTACATCGGGAGCCGGAAAATACCGGCGCGATAGTAGCTATGACGAGAGACAAAAGAGATAAATCATGTATATCAGATCGAATAATTTGCAATTCAACCGCTACTTTTGTCTCTTCTATATTAGAATAAGAAAAAACGATCGCGATCGTATCCTCGGACTCGGTTACGGCGTCTGACGTAGATACTAACGAGGTTGAAAACAGACGCCGATGACCGATGTGTAGCGGCGATCTCATATCGCGTCGTGTGACAATAGCATAGCTCGGAGTTTATAACCTGTAAAAATATTCTCGAAACAATTGACGGTCGGTGTGACCGCGATGCGTTGATACAGCGGGGAAAGGACAGTAAACTAAGAGGTTAAGACAACAGATGAGTACGATGAGAAGAATAATTGAAAATAGTCTTTAGTAAATTTGGAAGGTTATTTGCGTTCGGATACATGAGACGATCGTTAGAAGATCCTGGGATTGGTTCGAGGTAGATTGTATGTTATCCGTGTCCGATGTTGAAAGTTGAAAAATCACGTAGAGCAGAGAAGGTTGACATGGCAGCCATAGTACGAAAAGCGCGCGTCCTGCGTGCCCGAGTTGTGTTAGCATTTAATCCGGCAAAATTTAAGTAATTTTAGTCAAACTTACCGGCGTAGTTTTCGTCCACCTCGTCGTCCGAAGCCATTTTTACAAAGTTTATTAACTAATGGTACACTAATCACCGATCAATGACGTTAATTGTTGTTAAAAATTTGCGAAAATTCTACATAAACGCTACGTAGATCCTCGGTTCTCACTCCGTGTGCCTCGGCGTGTGCGATCACTTCTCCTCTCTTCGCTCCTCCTCAAACCCAAACCCCGTTTCCCGATCCCCGCCTCCCCTCCGATATCCCATGAAACTTTACCTCTCTCATCCCCACCACCTTTTACTATTTTTATACCCCCACCCCCCGACCAACCATTTTTTTTTCTTTTTTCTTTTTCTTTTTCGTTTCAAGGGATTCGGGATTCGGATATTACACTTGCCTTCCCCCACTCCGACCACTGCCTCATACACTTCATACACTTGCATAGTAACAATGAATGACCATTATTGAACATTGTTGAAACCTATCGGTTTCGATAATTTTGCCACGTTTTATTTTTTGAAAACCATATCGATATTCGATTATTGGCTCATTTCAACAGAAATAATTTCCTTATAGCAAGTTTTTATTATTTATTTCTAGTTTTTTTTCCTCATATATTTGAGTTTTTGTTTCTTCTTTTCATTGAAAAAAAAAAATTGAAATTAAACATTCGCACAAAATAAAAATAAAAAAAAAAGATTGTCTGCGAAATAGGAATTTTTCGTGCCTATTTTTGTTTTTGTATTTGAATAATTTTCTCTTCGGGTACAATAAACCAATTTTATTTTTATTAATTAATACACAATAATATTCTAAACATACATTATTTTAACTCGATGAATAAAATCTAATTAATTAATTAATTAATCAAATCAATCAATAATATTTTACATATATATTATAATCAATAATTATTATCAATTAATCAACAACGAATTGCGGGTATCGGAAAATACAAATTTTTCTTCTTCTTCTTCATTATTTCAATAATAGATCGATTTTTCAAGTTTCATGATTTAATTTAATTTTATGGGTATATATATGTATACTTATGTAATAAAATTTTTGTTTCATCATTTTTCTAATTTCTAAAGATAATTAATACATCTAGAAAATCGTATAGATTATCAATAATAAAGAATCAATAACAATCTTAAGTCGCCAACCAAATTATTTAATCTACGCAGATTTTTTGTTCGATATATAATTAGTTGATTCGATACGTAAGAACGAAAAGGGGAATTTTAAGTAGATTTAAACCTGTTACAGCAGTCGTTTTATCTTCTACTTCGAAACGTTCTTACTTCTACATTTTCCATCCAAATAATTCGCTCCTACGATCGTCGGTTGGACTTTACAAGACTAGACACAACAATCCATTTACGGTATTCAGGCTGCGATGAAATTCCTGTTATATATACAGATTTCAATATGACGCAGGTGAAGCAATCCTTTGATACAGCAAATTTGAATACTTGACACAAAAAAGAAAAAAAAAAACACTTGTGCGTTGATATCGTACAGATTTTAGCTATTAAAAAAAAAAAAAAATAATCATTGTAAAGAAACATAAAATGTAAATTCATCACCTTAAAAAACAGGAAAATTTGTCAAACTTTTTCTATCAATCAATATTATCGTCATACTGAATTAGGTATATAATGATTATTAGACAGAAAAAACTAAAAATAGTTTTCGAATATTACGCGATAGAGCAGCTTGAAATCCGAATAATAGGTAATTAAAATCAATTCAATGATTTCAGATAAGCTGCATCGAATAAATCAAGTTCGTTTGCCAGATAATTCGCCTTATTACGCAAAACCTTGGCGCTGGTCGCGGCTTCCTCCAGCGTTCTGAGCGTCGAGGCAATAGTTTTCAACTCTCCGTCCATCTCCGAGGTCGCTTCGTCGACCAAATGACAAAGACGAGCGAAAGTGCTCGACAATTCTCTGCAAAAAGAGTCGATCGTTAGCAAAATAAATCGAGGCGAGGCCTAGAAATGAAGATAATCCGAGCTGCTCACTGCTGGACTTGATGGCTGCAGTTGGCGGAGGTCAGATCGACGATGAGCCTCAACTTCTTGGTCGCGTGATTGACGTACTGCTGCTTGAAATTTCTCTCCTTAGCTTTGTTGGTCCAAGTCATTCTCTCGTAGAGATACAAGGCTCCGTAAACGGCCCCGGTAACGGCGATGAGTCTCCACCCGACCGTCTTCAGCATCTGAAACGAGTCGTTTGATCAGCGCAAGTCCTTCCGCTTGATCAAAGATGAAACTCACAAAGCCAGCGACGAGTAATCCTCCCATTGTACCCTGGGATGTTATGGAAGCGATTGCGACTCGGGTAGCCAAAGACCAGTCGTCCCCGCGCGACGGTAGACAGACCGGGCTCGAAACGAACTTGGCGGAGTCCACGCTGTCCGTGGGAGACACGAGGGACTGTGGAATCCCTTGGGGATAGTTGCTTATGGCAAGTTTCTGTCCTTGCTTTCCGGCGAATCTGTTAATCAGGGCCGTTATACCCCAGGAGAATCTGAACTCGAGATCCTCGTGGAAGTCCGCGCAAAGATTGTCGCAGTTGAGGCGATAAAGGATCTCGAAAGGCTCTCGTCTCGGCAGAATGTTGACCGAAAGCTGCTTCTTGTTCTCCGGCAACAGACTCGCCATCCTCTCCGTCATCTCTCGCTGTGAATTTTCCATGTTTATTGCCAGAGCGGTGCTCAGTCTCGCCCTCAGATTCGAGCCTAGTCCGTGTTCGACGTGACTGTGTAGTTCTCTCTTGTATACGTTTAGCACCAAAGGTTCCGGGTGGAACGGGACGCTGAATTCGTCCACGAGGACGGCTAGTCGTCTGATCTCCTCGCTCAGGGCCTTGGAAACCCTCTGCTCTACGTCTTCGACCATTCTGTGAATCTTGTCCTTCATTTCTTGGGTCAGAAGCATCAGCTGCTGTTCCGTGAAGTTCAGTTTGTCGTGTACCTCTTTCTTAACGGTCAACTGCTCCGAACGCATTCTCTGCGTTCGTTCCAGTATGTCGTCAAGCGTCGATCGGATTTCTCTGAAAAAAACGTTGCAGTTTTATACGTGGGAATAATATTTACACAGCGATAGACACTCACATCGCGATATGCTTTCCTCTCTGCGAATGTTGTTCGAATTTAGTTTTCACGGCGGACTTTGATATACATTCTTCAAATTTACGTTCAAAGTCTTGAAACTCGAAGTAACGATTCTGGAAGCCATCTGCGAGCGCTCCGTCTGTAATAATTCATCAATTATTCACGTTCAAAGAAGTTCACACAGTTCTAAAGGTCTCAATTGTCTCACTGTGAGCGGGTTGACCCCGTTGTTCTTGGAGCCTGGCTTGCAGCGTTTCTTTAGCCGATATGAAGAACACTCGTTCTTCCGCGTCTTTAGGCGTATAAACTTTCAGCTCTTTTGATAGAAAATCAATGGCACGATCTTGATGCTGAGCTCTGACCTGTACAGAACGATTAAGGGGACGTTGCTATAAAATTCAAATATCTTTCGGTAACTCGTAATCCACTTCTGAAAGGTGGAAATAAACCTGACGCACCTCGTCGGTCTCAGGTTTCTTTGCCCTTCCAGGGGTGAAATACGAGCCAGGAAAATCTGAATGAACCGGGCGGAGGGATCAAAGACAATTAACAGAAAATATATGCGTGTTGAATTTTTGCTTCAATTAGTGTAACGTGATTTAGTCTTCTGGGCTCGGGTGTAACTAAAATCATGCGAAAAAGTGGGACAAAAAGGCCCCAGATTGGCCAAAATTGATGACAAAAATAACGGCAAATATCTTTCGAAATCTGAATAAAGCAAACATGTACAAGACGAGGTGCGAGATTTTAGCAAGTGATTAAGAGGACTTATTTATTCTGCTGAAAGGCTTACCTCCCTTTGTTCATTGGCCAGCTACGGGCAAAAATTTGAAATTACGGTAACGGAAGATGGAAAATGACCGAGACGCAGGGAGCTGCCGATTATCTACAAATAAATACCCCGAGAATATTTCGTTTAGGACCCTAAAATAAATTACCTGATCAAAAAATTCAGGTTCCGAGGCGGATGCGTCCCATCGATTGTTCAGGATGAATATATTCGGTTTGGACAATTTCATGGATACTTTGTGGAAGAAGTTTTTCTCCTGTGAAAAGAAAGAAACCATCAATTCGCAGTTCTTCGATCGATCCAAGTCTCAGTTTCGAATAAACCCACCGTGACCATGAGCGTAGATTCCGCGTTAGCGACTAGAACAAAGACATCCGCGTCCAGACAATGCTTGTCTATCCACTCGTCCAGGTTCGGAGTAACGTCGACTCCCGGGCTATCCACGAATACTACGTCGTCTCTGAGAAGCAGACACTTTTCTCTCGGCCAGAATATCCGGACTAAATGACTCTCGCATAGCTTCTCCTTGCACAACGCGTGACCCAGCTGACCGACGGACTGGACCGGCTGCTTCTCCGTGGATCCTTCGGTAATCAGATAAGACTCCCCGTTGTCCGATCCCTCGACTTGCAGAAAACAGTTGGTCGTGTGGCCTATTCCACTTGGCAAAATCTTGTCCCTCAGCATCGCGTTTATCACCGTACTTTTTCCATTGCTTGTCCTGATTTTCGGACAATAAATACGTCAGTTCGAGTTCACGTGGCTACTTGGATCTTTTTCAAGATCCAAAAATTACTGTTCATTTTCAGATGAATGAATAATTGAGGATTATCAGTGGAGAAGTAATTAATATCGCGTGTCTAATGACATAAGGTCGTAAGCGCCAAAAACACGATTTTGGTGGCAAAAGGTCGTATAATTTTTTTTTTTCGCCATTCGCTCTAAAAATGATCAAAACGTATTAGATCAATTGAAATTACGAGATCGAAAAACGTAAATGCGAAAGGTCGTATGTTGGGCGAATACGTCATTCTTTCATTACAATTTTTGAGGAAAATAAAAACAAATGGTAAAAGCAGAAGGTCGTATCCGCCATTTTTTTTTTTTTTAATTTTTCATGATTTTTCCAAAAAGCTGTAAAAACCCGTGAAACGCAAAGAAAAATCGAAATCGACGACGTTTCGAGAAATTCGATAAAAAAATTCGTTGTTAAAAGCAGAAGGTCGTATCCGCCATTTTTTTCAAGTTATTTTTCATGATTTTTCAAAAAGTCTCAAAAACACCTGAAACGCGAAGATGAATTGAAAAAACGACCGTTTCGAAGAAAACGATAAAAAAATATTCGCAGATAAAAGCAGAAGGTCGTATCCGCCAATTTTTTTTTTTTATTTTTTCATGATTTTTCCAAAAAGCTGTAAAAACTCGTGAAACGCAAAGAAAAATCGAAATCGACGACGTTTCGAGAAATTCGATAAAAAAAATTCGTTGTTAAAAGCAGAAGGTCGTATCCGCCATTTTTTTTTTAAATTTTTCATGATTTTTCCAAAAAGCTGTAAAAACACCTGAAACGCGAAGATAAATTGAAAAAACGACCGTTTAGAAAAATTCGATAAAAAATATTCGCAGATAAAAGCAGAAGGTCGTATCCGCCATTTTTTTTTTTAATTTTCATGATTTTTCCAAATAGCTGTAAAAACCCGTGAAACGCAAAGAAAAATCGAAATCGACGACGTTTCGAGAAATTCGATAAAAAAAATTCGTTGTTAAAAGCAGAAGGTCGTATCCGCCATTTTTTTTTCAAAGTTATTTTTCATGATTTTTCAAAAAGTCTCAAAAACACCTGAAACGCGAAGATAAATTGAAAAAACGACCGTTTAGAAAAAATCGATAAAAAATATTCGCAGATAAAAGCAGAAGGTCGTATCCGCCATTTTTTTTTTTTATTTTCATGATTTTTCCAAATAGCTGTAAAAACCCGTGAAACGCAAAGAAAAATCGAAATCGACGACGTTTCGAGAAGTTCGATAAAAAAAATTCGTTGTTAAAAGCAGAAGGTCGTATCCGCCATTTTTTTTTTCAAGTTATTTTTAATGATTTTTCAAAAAGTCTCAAAAACACCTGAAACGCGAAGATCAATTGAAAAAACGACCGTTTCGAAAAATTCGATAAAAAATATTCGCAGATCAAAGCAAAAGGTCGTATCCGCCATTTTTTTCGTTTATTCGGCGGATACGACCTTCTGCAATTAATGGAAACCATTTTTTTTCTGCGAAGTTAGGACCGAAAGGTCGTATCCACCGGTACATACGACCTTCTGCTTTTAATTGACCTAGTATTAAATTTCAACGTTTATGCACGAATCTTCGGATCCTTAGTCTAAATACGATTTAAAAAAATATATACGACCTTTTGCTGTTACGAAAAGCAAAAAGTCGTATATTGGCGCTTACGACCTTATGCCATTAGACACGCGATATTTGAAAGCATAAAAAGCTTCTTCAGGATGTTCAGTCACTGAATAATTTCGAATTCCTTCATTCAAGATTGAAGATATACGCTTCTGGCGCTGTTTTTCTTTCATTTTTTGACTCAATCCCCAAGTTACTTCGGTTTTTCATACATCTTTCGGACTTCTTAACTAAGATTCCCTGAGAATTCCTGTAGACACACGAGTTCAATCGAAATATACTTGGACAACTTTTTTTTCTTTCCCAATTTGATACTGGTTTTGAATTTGCAAGATAAAAATAGAAAAATCGATGACTTTCAGAAAAATTCCCTGAGATTTCCAGGACTTCCAGGTTTTTCTATTCAATGAGAACTTTGAACGATCGGATGCACAGTGATGAAAGCTAGTATATCATTACTCCAATTCATCACATAGTGTCCAGGTTTCTCCAAATAATTTCAAAAATCGATCTTTACTCTATTCAGGACTGAATTATCGACGAAGACAGTCGAAAAATTGAGTCTAAGGACTGAAAGTCGACTCATACTCGGATGAATACAGTGAATTTCAACAAATATCATAGATACGACAGACAGAATATTAGCTTGTGCTAAAAATAGCTGCGACTCAGAGTCACGAGTATAAATCCAGAACCGATAAACACGGACCTTCCGAAGAAAGCGACCTTCATGTGATCTCGTTTGAGCACATCTCGTATAGCGTGGACCTTGTTGACATAGGATTGAATTCTCTCAGCTTCCTCGGCGTTGACGATATCGCGATCGTCTCGCAGAGCTGTGAAAAAAATGCGATCTCGTAATTAGACGGTCATTCGACGGGACGGGGGTAGAAACTCACAATGCATGAAGCCGACCGCATCCTGGACGTAGTCGTCTATCTCGACGAATATGTCGTTGATCTTCTTCTTGGCTTTCACGAATATCTGAAGAGGAGAATTGTCGGTTCTTAGATCGTTGGATCTGTGCTGTCCGTCGCCCCCGATCATGGATATGGTGCGATTCAGGTAAGCGGCCATTGCTCACGAGTCAATTGATGGGCAAATCAAAATACGGTGCATACAAGAAGCGGGGCTCGGTGCACAGCATGCGGGAACAACTGAAAAACATAAAGCAACGGATAAAATAAATCTAGCTTACGACAAGACACGACGACTTAGATCTACGATATTTTCGACCAGTGCTGGGGGAAATATTGTTACGTAAATTATAATATACGAGTGAATGACGAGACTGAGAATGTTCACAGCTATATACCGTTAATTTGATTAAATTTAGAACCTGTTTATTCGGATGCATCTGAACGACTGTGAAGGAGAATAGAACGAATTAGCCTCGTGCTATGAGACCTTCGGCATTTATGCTAAGAAATGTAGAACTTTTAATCGCCCAGAAGGATCGAGGGGACCAGAAATCACACGAGAAAGGTTAAGGGCCTTAGTTTTGCTGCATTTGCGCAGTATCCCAGTATCGCAACGTTGAAATATGTACAGTGACGTAAAAATCGAACATAACCTAACTTCGGCCCGATAGACGAGACTCGATATCGTCATATTTTATTCTGTTTTAAACTTACGCCAATATTTTTAGACTCCTCGCGCTGACATCTTCGACGTGGTTAATCGAGTAACGACGATCCAGTGTCTACCACCTAGCGCTCACAATCAGTCGCAATAAACTGATTTCAGGTGAGGTAACAGAGTCAAATCAACGCTGCGATAAATCGAAAGCGAGATTTGATAGTTTCTAGTCGTGACGCGACTCCGAAACCGAAACAAGCGAAAACGACCGCGTTTTGTTTTTCCTTCGGCTATGGACTATGGTTGACCGTCTCGTGGTTGTAAAGGCTCGATATTACGTGTGCATACCTATAAATGCGGGTAAGAGTTGCATGTGCGTTGCGTGGTGACTCATGATCGGTGTGGGTTTGAATGCAGTGAGCAAAAACAAAGGAGACTCGCGCTTCGTGTAGTTGGTGGTGCCTTGAGAAACTCGACGATCATGAGAGAAGAAGATAGGAATAAGCTAACCGCTAGTTGTAAGAAATTATTGCCTGCTATTAACTGGAGGGAAATGTGGCCGAAATTATTGGAGCATGGGATATATCGGGCCGACGATAAAAACGCGGAGCGATGGGAGGTAAGGAACACGTGAATATACTGTCTATTTTCATTTTATTTGGGAACAAGAAAGAAGATATTTAACACATTAAAACCCTTTTTTGTCTTCTTGTTTATTAATTTCTGTTTTATTTATTTGTCCATTTATTCGAGTTACGTCAATTTTCTTTTATATTTCCTGACGTATTTTGGTTTCAAGAATATCTCTGTAGGCAATGTCGTACTACGTACGTACCTTCCGTGTCAAAAGTTATGGCATACTGCTCAGATTATGTATACCGTGAGTTTCTCGCTATGCGGGCCACTCGGTGCGCCTAAAGCAGGCAACCGTTCGTACGTCCCATAAGAATGGGGTCTGTTACCCGAAACTATTTCAGGTGGCAGCAGGGGGCTAAGCCACCAAGATGGCGGCGCCCTGGCCCACGGTCTTATATACAGGTCTTGAAACGACACCTAAATTTCAGTGGTGGGGGTGGTCCGCTTAATGGCTAAAAAATTAGTTCGAGTTGCGGCCGCAAGGGCTGCGCCACGGATATCAGTGGAGCAATGGGCAGACCATAAACATAACCTCTAAACGTGCTTTAAACATATATTGCCGTCACCTGTATGACGCATTTTTGGAAAACTGACTGAAAAAAATAAAGGGAATGTAGCAAAAACATGGAAAAAGTTCTATTACCAGGAAATTTAACCAAATTACGGGTTCGAAAAATCGAGCTTCAAAACCACTAATCGTAATTGAATGCGCGCGTGCGCTGCGCGGTTTATACACCCCGTGTTCAATTTTTCGAACTCGTAATTTCGTTCGATTTCCTGGTAATAGAATTTTTTTCACGTTTTTAGTATATTCCCGTTATCATTTTTTCAATCAGTTTTCCAGAAATGCATCATACAGGTGACGGCAATATAGGTTTAAAGCACGTTTAGAGATTATGTCTATGGTCTGCCCATTGCTCCACTGATATCCGTGGCGCAGCCCTTGCGGCCGCAACTCGAACTAATTTTTGCCGTACGTACGGTTGCCTGTTTCAGGCGCATCGAGTGGTCCGCATAGCGAGAAACTCACGGTATGTGTGGGGCATTCCATGTCAACTCGACCAATGATTTTCCCTCACCATTTTTTATTCGCTTTACAATTTTTTATGATATTCTCCTAATACAAAAAAGTGCTTCTGAATTATTTCAGATTTTTTTTCGCCAACCGTTATTTTTTTATGATTATTCGAAGCTATCTCAAAATTCCATTTTTTTTTTTAAATTCCCCAAAAATCTCATTTTCCATCCCGATCATTTTGACACCTGTCCGATGATGGGCCGATTTTTTTTTCCATTGTTTTCAGCACTTTAAACATTTCGAACGAACAAAACGTCAGCTTTTGACGTTACGAAAATTCTCAAAAAATTCCCAAATATCAGTTCAACTCGAAATGTCAAAATTTCAATTTTTTTTTTTTTGCTCATTAATATTTTGATATTCAAACGCCATTTTCAAGAGCAGCAAATATGCGACAAATTGAGACTATATAGCCAGTATCTGGAACCGATCGTAGCGATAGAAAATACTGAGGCAAATGCTCCGAAAAATACGATTGTTTCATCGATTTTTGACAAGTCTATACATTTATATTTATATATGTACACTAGCTGGCTCTGCGCGCTTCGCGCGCCAACCCCCCGATTCGGGTTGTATTCAGTAATATTTTGTACATGGTGAAAAAAGTCAAAAAGAAGAAATTGAAAATTCTGTATGGAATGAAAAAGTGTGATCTCGGTTATAGTGGTTTCGCGCGAAAGGTTTCTGCACGGATTACTGGGAGATTGGGATCCCATGATTCATATACTAAGTGTGAGTGGTTTTTTACAGTTTTTAACAGTTTTCTGTATCATGACTTGACATGTCCTGACATGACCTGTTATGACCTGACATGACCTGTTATGACCTGACATGACCCGACATGACCTGTTACGCCTGACATGAGGTTTCTGCACGGATTACTGAAAGATTGGGATCCCATGATTCATATACTAATTGTGAGTGGTTTTTTTTTACCGTTTTTAACAGTCCTGTCCTGACATGACTTGTTGTGACCTGACATGTCCTGTTATGACCTGACACGTCCTGACATGACCTGTTATGACGACTTCGGTTCGGTTCTTTCCGGAAGACTTCGGGTCTTTCCGGACGACTTCGGGTCTTTCCGGAAGACTTCGGGTCTTTCCGGAAGACCTCGGGTATTTCCGGAAGACTTCGGATCTTTCCCGAAGACTTCGGGTCTTTCCGGAAGACTTCGGGTCTTTCCGGAAGACTTCGGGTCTTTCCGGAAGACTTCGGGTGTTCGTGGAGGATTCTGGGTAATCTCTGGGGGATTAGGTTAGGTTAGGTTAGGTGGGGGAATTCGTGGGGGATTCTGGGTAATATTCTGGGTTAGGTTAGGTTAGGTTAGGTTAGGTTAGGTTGGGAACACTTTGGACAGGGGAACGGCGGAACGGGGGAACACTTTGGACAGAGGAACGGCGGAACGGAGGAACACTTTGGACAGGGGAACGGCGGAACGGGGAACACTTTGGACAGAGGAACGGCGGAACGGGGGAACACTTTGGACAGGGGAACGGCGGAACGGGGAATCTTGACACGGCGGCGGCGGCGGCGGCGGCGGCGGCGGCGGCGGCGATATCTTTATATAATATAGAGCGATACCAGCACTGGATATAAGTATAGCCTAGGGGGCCCCCCCCTGGCCGGAGGGCCTAACCCCCCAATTCAAAAAAAAAAAAAAAAAAAAATCGGAAAAAATAATGTGAAATATAATTTTCTTATAATTTCATGAAAGATAATTTTCAAAGGTCGGTAGCTATTATTTGAAACAAATACCGTACATCGTCAGATTTGTACGAAATTATCCATCAATTTGCAACTGAGAAAGCGCGGAAGAGGGCCTCTTTTTTAAATTGTTGAATACAATTTTCTGGAAATCATCCACTTCTGAATAATTCTGTGTCAAAAAAATAATCAGTATTTATTATATAATAACTTCTTCATTTTTTTCTTCATCTTCAGAAGTTTTTTTTCGAGGTAGGTATTATCATATTTATTATTATATCTGGTGAGTATTTAGTTCGCATATACGTACATTATACAATTGTTATATAAATCGTGTATCCCGACTAAATTTTTTTTTCCATTTACGTCGTTATTTAATTTTTTTTTTCATTTTACTTATGATTATTTTTCTTTAAGGCGCCATTCAAATATGTATTACGTAATCATGCTGTTTTTGTGCGATTTTTGACCCCCCCCCCCTTCCCCCCAGTAACGCTCCGTAATGTTGATGATTTTGACCCCCCTCCCCCATCGTTACGTAACATTAAAAAAATAAAACGTATTTTATGAGACTTTTCAGTCACAAAGAAGTTCTCATTAATTATTTTGGCAGGGTTGATACGCACAGAGAAAACCGGGAAAAGTTAGGGAAATTCATATAACAAGGCGAAGTCAGGGAAATGTCAGGGAATCTCGAAAATAGGACTGGAATTTATCACTTGAGAACGGTTGAGCAAATTGTTTTTCTAGAATATGCTGCATATCTCGTGTGTATAATCGATGATGATTTGAAAATGGATTCACTTTCCTTCAAGAACATTCAATGTTGGCCATTGGAAATTAACGAAAAAAAATCTTATTTAGTGACTGGAAAACCTGGAAAAGTCAGGGAATCTTGTGCTCCAAAAAACATAGCAACCCTGTTTTGGGTAAATTTTTTTTTCAACTCGAAAAACTATGATATTTAATATTTAATATTTATTTTGGGAGCGTTACTTAATATTTTAACGGTGCCTCATCACCATTTCAGCCCCCGGCGGGGCCCCCTACAGGGTTGGGCTCCTAGGCGAGTGCCTATGCATAAATACGGCCCTGGTGGATAGTGATAAGAATCGAAAGCGTTTTGGGTCCCTTTCTACGAACAATAAGCAGTAATACGTTGTCCATGCTCTGTGTCTATGGTTCTGAACCAATTGAACTCCTTCAAAGCTCATTTACCGATTCCAGCCAACTTGAGACTGTTCAGTCTTTAGGAATTCACCCTGACTCTCAAAATTTTGAAAAATACGCTGTTGCTATTACTGTGTTTGTCGTGTCTACAACAGAATTTTGGAAATCATTAAAAAAATTTGATACCATTGAAAGGATCTGTGGCTTTTATTTGACCATTAGGCCAACCTGGACAGCATAGACAACAACCGTGAAATTTATCTGAAGATAAAAACGCGAGGGCCAAAGGCGTTCGATAGTTTCGTTCGTTGCTTGAAAGAAATTGACCGGAAGGATCTGGCGAATATTTTGAAACCGGAGGTTGACACCGATCAAGTAGACAACGAGATGAACAGCGCTATTCCAGAAGTTAGAAACGGGAATAACGTTACGGTCGTTACGACAGAGACTATCGAGGAAGAAAATTACGAGTGAGAGTTTGACTTCATGAGAACTGCTCAACGTGAGGCGTCGATGACTAATCGCTGGCTACAATTTTGCAGGAGCGACAATTATTACACGCAACTTCAGCGCAGCGAAGAACCCCTCAGAGTTCGTGTCAGGAAATCTACTCAAATCGTTGACGTGCAGAAGGACAAAGTACCGTGCTACATGATGACCAGCAAACCGCGCGGTTTGGTGCTCATAATAAACAACATCGTGTTCCAAGGCCCGGAGGAAGAGAGGCGGGCCGCCGAACACGACGAAAAGAATCTTAATGATCTGTTCGTACAGATGGGCTTTGATGTTGAAATCTGTAAGAATCTAAGCGCCGAGGTGAGTCGGGTTGAATTAACGCCTCTTTTTGCGGGTCTGTTAATTTCTAACAAAATAAACGTGTTTCAGGAAATGCTAGAAGCGATTAAAAAGTTCTCGAGGAGGTCGGACCTGCGCAGAGTTCATTCAATGTTCGTCGTTATTATGAGTCACGGAGACGAATACGTTTTGGAGCATCGATCCGAGACCATAGTCTGTGGGGTGGATAGTAGATTTATAACGGACAAAGAGATTTTAAACTATTTCACAGCAACTGCCTGCGAAAATATGTGCAAGAAGCCGAAGGTCTTCATTTTTCAGACCTGCAGGTGAACTTGATTCCCCAGCATCGTCGTTACACCGCTTTAAACCATGCGCCTATGATGATGACCAATCTTTTGTTATTCTCAGAGGTGAACGAGGCCAGCGCGCGGTCAATGTGTCCAACGTTGGCATATCCAGACACACAACGGACACGAATATAATGGCAGAACCGTCGCTGTGCGCCCTGCCTACCAACTGCAGAGATTTTTCTGACATGTTAGTCGCCTACTCTACTCTGCCCGGTCACAAGGCACACAGGGATAATTTCACCGGAAGCTGGTACATCCAGGCTCTGTGCGAGGTCATGATGAACCACGCGCACGACACGGAATTGAGTAGATTGTTCCAGATGGTAAATTTTTATTGATAAAATCGATAAAGATATACTTTAATGAATCATCGTTTATTTTCTAGGCTGACGAAAGGCTCGCCTCTCTTCACACCTACACTAACGAATGCCAGACTTCGGTCGTTACGAATTACGGATTCAACAAGCAGTGCTATCTGAATCCTGGATATTTTAAGACTTCGACTGACACTAATTAAAACTGCCAAAAAAAAAAAAAACAATTTTAATTATAAATAGAATAATTTTTAGACTGTAAAAATGCACCGACGATGCTGCCTTTTGGGGAATTTAAAATTTCTATAGATTCAAGTTTTCAGGGTCCAAATATGGGTTGAAAATCTTAAAATTGTCGCTAATATATTACACTAAGTGCCAAAAAACTGAGATATTGTACAAGATTACAGGGTGCTCGCGTATTCCGAGAACTCAAATTGAAGAATTGTAGAAGTATTGAATTGATAAATGGTAGGGAAATTTTGGAATACTCGTAGTTCTCACTCGAAATACCGCTGATATAAAATAATTTAGAAAAAAAGTTAAAAACTCAGCAGGTCTTTGAGTCCCTGAACGATCAAGACGCTCAATGAAGTTGTCGGTGCGCGTAGCGACTCGGGTCTTTACTCAGTGATCGTTAGATTCATCCCATTTTCCAGGGATGAGTAATAAGATCTAATGAATTTTATACAACATGACTTACATTATTATTATTATTATTAAATAATGTATTCGTTACCGATCTAGTATATATCTATATATATTTACACATAGAACGTTTGCCGTATTCTTTACACAAGAAAAGACAATAATCAAACGTTAATTACATTATATACGAACACATATACATATGAATCGTTTCGGATGTAGGATAATTGTATGTAATTTTAAAAAATTTATAATCTCATGTGCAAAAGTTTTTCACCAATGAAACTATATAACTGTTAAGGAAAGTATATTTTTTTTCACGTTACATGCATTATTATTTCCCTATAAAAAATTCGACTTCAAGTAAAAAAAAGCTATTGATAATTGATAAGTCATAATATCAATTTTTCTACCGGGGTTCCATCATTATGGAGATTACCATGTAATCATTCGTTTTTACCATTTTTCTGTTTCACCTGGTTGAAGAAAAAAAAATGTCAAATGGATTTACCCGTTTCTTAAAATATTGCAAACATTTTTAAATGTTTTTAAGGTAAAAAGTCAGCAAAATTCGTTGCTTTATCACAGAGATTCGCTTATCATCTGATGGTAAAACAGTCCTAGATCTGTTCCTGCAATGATTTACAATTAGAAAAAATTCTTCGCTTTATTACAGAGATTCTGTTACTATCAAATGGTAAAACAGTTTTAGATCTGATTCGTGGCTCAGTCGATAAAAGCGGCGAATAACTTCTTCACCCACGAGAAAATGTGCAGTCTATTTTATTGCAGGCATTGTTCCACAAATACATGTGACATTTATTTATTTTTTTTATCGCCGGTCGATAAGTAAGTACAATTGAAAAAAAAAGGAAAAAAAAAAAACAGAACCCATTGAATTGAATAAATTGAATAAAAAATTGATAAAATTAAAAAATTAAATCCTGATTGATAAAATGGGCGAAGACATTTATTTATTAGCGAAAAAAAAGATGTTTATTAATTTCAACAGCGTTACAATATTTATCACAAAAAGAATAATACTACATTGGTTTAAAATTACAGACCACTAATGGATCATTTTGGATAAAACAAATTAAAACTGCCTATAAAACCTAATTTATATACGAGTTAGGATCAAATTAAAATAGTTAAAATTATTTACACAATTTTATATATACCTATATACAGACTTAAATATCTATAGGTACTAACAACACGTTAAAGCTGGTTTTATTTAGTCTTTATAATGAGAGAAACACAATCGGCCACCTGCATTGGGACGTGAACGAAACCCGATGAGACGTCTTCTCTTCAATCCCGACACAAGTTTATGAAAATTTCTCTAATTTCACTTAACAATCATTCCTGACTTACTTAAACCTTAGGTATAAAAACAGTCGATGCGTGAAACGGTAATATCACTTATAACTAAAGGTACATGGGATTCGTTATACTCCAGTCAAACTAGATCAAAAGGAAAGTTGATCAGTAAAGATCCATAAATTATTCGATACCTATGATTCTTGGCCTGAGTAAAAAAGGCCTGAATTCAGTTTTTTCATCATATCTCGACAACCATGGATCCTACCGTCACAAAGGTCATTACAAAAAATGAAGCTCACTAAATTCTCCACAACAAAGGTTTGATACATTTTTCTCGTATCTTTGATAGTTTTGCTCTAATACATCAGTTAATTGTCACTGGGCAGCCTGGGATGGAAAATACAAATATCAATACTTTCAGCCCTGCATTACACTAAAACTATCAAAGATATGGAAAAAATGTATTGAACCTTTCTTGTAGAGAATTTAACAAGCTTCATTTTTTATATCGACCTCTGTGACTATGGGATCAACGGTTGTCGAGATATGATGAAAAAACTGAATTCGAGCACCTTTGATTCGAGATGGATGGTCTAGCCGGTGATTTAGGGGTCAGAAGATTGGATGAAGGTCTTGTAAATCTTTACTAATCGATTTCCCCACTTTCGCTAATTTGACTCAACTATTCTTTAAGGCACTATCATAGTATAAATGGCATTCCTAAACATTCCAACAAACTGCTTCTCGTCTTCTTCGTCGGATCTTCTTTCTTCTGAATCCTGAATAAAAAGTTACCACGGTCTCCACATGTCGCCGTTGCCACTGGGTCCCGAGTCGTCGTTTCTCGAACTCGGTCCAGCCGACGAGGACGGCTTGTTCGACAGATCCTCACCGGATGCGGTGACCTCGTGCCCGAGTTTCGCGTTGCTCGAGGAAGCGGTCGAGCTCGATGCCTCGTAGTACTTCGGTCTCTTCTCCGATATGGCCAGGAGGTTTTCGGAGAAGGGTCTCTTCAGGGTCTCCCTCCTCGTGTACATCGAGTTCCGGTTGTAGGACCTGTCCGTTATCACCGAGAGCGGGAGCCTGACCCCGGGCTCGGACACCTCGCCGGCGGTCTTCGCGACCTTGACCTTGACCTCGGCGAAGGAGGAAACCGGCGACTTCCTGTCGCTCGAGGAGCTAATGTGCGCCTTCTGTGTCTCCGGGGAGGAGAAGCTCTTCGAGGAGGAGGCCGGGCTCTGCTCCGGGACCTTGAAGAGCCGATGCTGCCCCGGCGAATTGGCCTGCGGATAGTTTTCCGAGTTGTGACTTTCCTCGCCGTAGCTCGAGGTCGACGTCGACGGGCTCAAAAGCGGGCTGTGCGCCCTCTGGACGGCGGTGAAGGCCGACGACGGTACGCCGACCCTGGCCTCCGCCGGAGGAAAGAAGGGGAAGTTCGCCGATATCCCGGCCGACTGGGGCACCAGGAGGGCCAGCTCGCCGGACGGAAGCCGGCTCGGTATGAGCTGGACCCCGCTGGGTATCTGGATCCTGGCGCTTCCGTTGTTGTTCTCGTCGCCGGCGTGGAAGTCGCTCTGGAACCCGACCTTGACCTCGGGGAAGACGCGCTCGGGCATGTAGGGAACGTAGTGGCTGTAGAACGGCGCCATTTGCTGAAGATTCGTCACGCAGCTGTTGAGGTGCGATACCAGTCGCTGTCGAACCGCGGGGTCGACGTTCTCCAGGTGACTGACGTACCGCGACACCTCCGTGGCGCATTCGGAAAATCCTGATCTAAATTTCGTGAGGACTGCAGGGTCGGTGGCCACCGCGGTGGTCAGCTGCTGTCGCTGGACCGTCTGCAAGTGCTTCACTGTCATCTCGAGGATGTCCGCCTTTTCCAGTTTCGAGTGGCGAGCGGGCTAAAATAAAAAAAGAAAAAAAAATCGTCATTCATTTTTTTTCTCTCGGATTTTCTTCTTATTAGAAGGAGAGTCGTGGCGAGGAAGGAATTTGAGGCGGGTATCTAGCGGATCGCCCGAGGCCTCAATGAGATAATTTATTTTCGCTACCGATGTCGGTAGCCTGCCATTACTGAAATAACCCAGGCTAGCCTAGGCTAGGCTAGGCTAGGCTAGTCGTGATTAGTTGGGCGTTCGAGAACACCCTCTTCATAGTAGATTTCTCCTTGGTTATAAAGAGATTTTGAAGCCTGACTCGATCGATTTCTATACTACGATCATTATTATTATCATATCCTTGTACCGAGGTTCTTAAGGAGTTAGAATGTTCGATTTCCTTGACTGTCACTATTGATTTTGAAATTTTGGTCTCGGAATTTTTACCCAAAATGGTAAAAATTCAACCTTAAATTATTCTTGGAGTCATTCTTTGAATTATGGCGGTGAGAAAATCGTCGATAACAATTAAATTTCAATATTTTTAAACGATTCAATGATTTAATAACTCGGTAAACTTTGATTGCAGACGTTTAGAATCGTTTTTCGATTTGAAAATATATTTTTTATTCTAAAAGTACAAAATTATGAGGTTTGAAGTTTCAATTCAAAGTTAAGAAGACGAAATATGATAATTGATAAAAAAATTGAACATTTCGGGAGTGAAAAATGTTCCACGAAGAGCCAAATACGATTTTTAATTTCCTAAACTCAGCACATTTTGAAGTTTCCAATTTCAACCTAATCGAAAATCGATATTTTTGGAAAAGAAAAAAAAATCCAGTATGACTCGCTTGCTAAAGAAAAATAAAAAAAAAATTGTGTTCACTTTATAAAATCGTTATATAATTATTATTGTTATATGAAGCCCATAAATTTCTCCCTTTGATCCCGCATTGCTTTCGAGTTTATTTTATTTCTGTGTGAATCCTGTAGAGTTTGAAACTAGCATATCACAGACACACAGCCTTTTTACACGGTCACCTGAATACCATTGTGGTTTTCTATCCGTGTATATAGCGACTATATACGGTGTTATTTTAAAATCCCTATTGTAGACTTTTGGTCTACACTCTATAGAGCTTATTCCTATATATACGAGTATATATGAGTATATATGTGTACGAAAGGTTAGAGTTCTGATTTTTATGGTAAAGCACTTTCTGTGCGGTTTTAAGTTTACAATAGGCGTGGGAGTCGGCCTAAAGGCATTATGTTAAAGAGTTACACTCCTATGGGAATATCTCTGGATTCCATTCACCTATATCGTCCCTTAGCTCAATAATATATCCCGCGGTGCGTAGATCAATTAAGATAAGAAGTAAAAAAAGTAGTTAAAAAAATAAGCTCAGTTAAGAATTTTAAAAAAAGGGTAAAATTTGACGAATTCTTACAAATATCTAGACATATTTGTTAGAAATTGATCTATAAAAGAAAAATGAGCTCAAAAAAGCTCAATCAAGAAAAAAAAGAAGTCAGAACAAAAAGTAGCTAAAAAAAGCCCAGATAAGAGAAAAAATGAAGTCAAATTCTGGGAATTCTTACAAATGTCTGTTTGAATCTGTAAAAAAAATTAGTTAAAAAAAAGTTCAATCAAGAAAAGACAAAAAAAAGATAAAAATTTCGTGAATATTTTCACTAATATAAACATTTATTTGTTAGAAAAAAAGGTTAATCAAGATAAAAAAAAAAAGAAGCTCAAAAAATCTCGATTGAGAGAAAAAAAATGAAGTCGAATTTTTCGACACCTGTTAGAATCTCGAAGAAGAATCAAATATATAGAAAATCGTAAAAGAAAAAAAAAATGGGCGTGACTATCGTCATTATCATTATTATTATTTTTTTTCTCCGACGGGGGCCCCCACAAAGATCTCATGCTATATCCGAAGACGATACGGTCAACAATAGACGCGGCTGTGTGGAACCCGAGATGAGTTTTTAATAATTATTTCTAGGTTCCCACGAACGAGGGGGGCGTTTCGTACGGATGGACCCCGGAGCCAGGCAAGTGCCAGGTTCTCCAGCTCCCTGCTGCAGGTAACGGAAGTCATCTGGGCGAGAGGTGAGATAGTCTCACCGTCGCACGGTTTTCACTATGTAGAAGCAAGATCGATCTTGCCATGCCGGGATCGAGTTTCAAATTGAGACGGGATCCCGTCGACCCGGCCCAGGGCTCCAGGACACCGGGAGTCCTCGCGTCCTCGCGTCCTGGACCGGTTATAGCGTCGTCATACCCACCGAGGTGTCAAAAACCGTGCGAAAATAAAGGGTTGCGAACAACTAAGTGGCTGAACATTAGACTGGGCCAAAAAAATGGACTATTTTTTTTTTTGAAAAATATATTGAGAATATCATTCAGTATGGCAAAAAAAAAATTTCATGAAATTTTAAGCCCTTAATATTAACTTGAAGAGGTCTATCGTCGCTATTTTTGATTTTTAGTAATAATTTGATGTTTTACGTCAGAACTGTCGAAATATTGAAGTGAAAAAATTTATGTTCACTTATCCCTTTATAAAATTAAATTCCCTACAAAAAAGGTCTGATTATAGATTTTTGTCAGACAAGCCGTTTCCGAGTAATTAAGCTTAATAAATTGACATAATTTCTCGATTTGACTTTTTTAATTTGGAATTTTGTGACTGACTAACATTAAGCTTAATTACTCGGAAACGGCTTGTCTGACAAAAATCTATAATCAGACCTTTTTTGTAGGGAATTTCATTTTATAAAGGGATGAGTGAACATAAATTTTTTCACTTCAATATTTCGACAGTTCTGACGTAAGACATCAAATTATTACTAAAAATCAAAAATAGCGATGATAGACCTCTTCAAGTTAATATTAAGGGCTTAAAATTTCATGAAATTTTTTTTTTTGCCATACTGAATGATATTCTCAATATATTTTTCAAAAAAAAAAAAATAGTCAATTTTTTTGGCCCAGTCTACTGAACATGGGGTTTTTTTCCTTCTCCTCTTTGTTCAGTCATTTATTATAGAATCTTCAAGACGAAGAATTAATGATAGCTAGATCAAATCATCGAGACCCTATTTTTCAGGGTCTTAGATATTCCAAGAAAAATTGAAATGATCGCGAAGCGAGGATCTTAATTATTGTTTTTAATTTGAATCGATCAAATTGCTGTTCTGAATTTTTCTTCTCAATTTATTGTTCATTTGAACAGAGAAAACTATATACGATGATTTTATAATTGGAAAAATTATTCTTGAATAATTAAACACAAAGTATTTTCACTCGTCAGTGTTTAAAAAATTTTGTTACAATTTTCAAAATTCCCGAGGATTTTTTGTCCTTCACTTGAATTTAAGAATAAAAATCATGGGTTCAAATGCTGTGAAATTTTCCGGGTTTCGAATTCGATACGTGATTTTTTTTAATCCTATTTTTTTTTTTTTTTTTGAACTTTGAAAAAAAATTCACGTTTCTCTAGCAGTGCAGTTGAGTACCGTTGGAGGAGGCTCGCGTATGCGGGCGTGCACTGGACTCCGTTCCCACGGATCGGCATCTAAAATACTAAAACAAAACCCCCGATGCCGGTCTCCGGGTGACGTCACAGGGACAAAGTGAAATGAATTCCGTCAAACTTTATCCTCAAAAAAAAAAAAAAAAAATTCAAAAAACTGCTTCTGCTCGAGTGGTAATAGCCTTCTGTCGATATTATATGAAAATCTAATTTTCTCACGGTTAAAGTCCTGACATAATCGTTCTTTAGTCTCAAAACTGTAACAAACGTCTTTTTTTCTTTTTTTTTTTTCAAAGATTGACTGGATGAAATTATACTCACATCTTTTTTCATGGCCTCAAGTATCAGGCTCTTCAGTTCGTCGAGGCATTGGTTTATCCGTGCCCTCCTCCGTTTCTCCATTATTGGCTTGTTGCTCTGAATAATAAAAGGAAAATTGACCCGGAATTAATGGATTGATTAAATATTTTATCTTATTCAATATTTGAATGATGAAAATATAATAAATCGTTGAAATAACGTCCCAATAAATGAAATAATGAGAAATAAAATCGAGGAAATGAATGAATTAATTGAAAATAACTGAAATAGTGAAAGATAATCGAGAAGATGAATGAAATAATGGAAAATAATTGAGGAAATGAAGGAAATAATGGAAAATAATTGAAATAATGAGAAATAATTGAGAAGATAAATGAAATAATGAGAAATAAAATCGAGAAAATGAATGAATTAATTGAAAATAAATGAAATAATGAAAGATAATCGAGAAGATGAATGAAATAATGGAAAATAATTGAGGCAATGAAGGAAATAATGGAAAATAATTGAAATAATGAGAAATAATTGAGAAGATGAATGAAATAATGAGAAATAAAATCGAGAAAATGAATGAATTAATGAGAACAAAATTGATTAAAAATAAAAAGATGATGTTGAAAATGAAATGAAAAAATGGGTGAAGAAATAAATGAAATAATTTGAATTATTTCCCTACAAAAGAAAAATGAAGAAAAATTACCCTTCTCAGCTCGGCCTTGGTCATTCCGCCCTGAGTTATCTGGTGTTCGAACTCTTCCTCGCTTCCTGACATTTTGTAACCGTAGTAATCCACCATCTATAACGATCAGTCCCTATGGTATACGCGGATCGGTATCAGTGTCAGTAATTACCGCAGCGCACCGTAAATTAACATCCCACAAAGTTTCTTTTTTTTTTTTCTTCTTCTTCTTCTTTCTCTATGAAACACGTAATACTATATTAAACACACACAGCAAAACACACAAAAACACAAACACACACACACACACACACACATATGAAACACGTAGAATTAAATCGATGAGAACTTTGTTTAAATTTTTTTTTCCCGCTTTACTTGGGAAAATTTTCAAATTTTCAAATTTGATCAGTTTTTATTTTCGTTTTTTTTTTTTCGCCCCGGTTATGATTTTTCCAGGGGATGGGTCACCGGTCTCTGGTGACGACCCGGTCGGGGTGTTGAGGGCTACTAACTGTTTGACGTTTTCCGAATTCGAAGACCGCATGCCGATGCAGTAGCTCCGTCGATGGTGGGGGGTAATTTTAACGGAGTCGTGGTGGGGGGGAGATCGCCGCTATGCCAGCTCACAGAGCTCGCAGAGCTCGCAGAGCTCACGACACGATTATCGTGGTGGGGTTGAGGGGGTCCCGGCCCCCTACTTAGACCTGTTGATGTGTAGGAATTCACGCCACGATCGCTGGGTATTTCCTGAACGGTTTGTCTCTCTCGTTTTGAGTTTTCAGTTGCGAGACAATATTCTGTTTTTTTTTTTTTTTTAACCGATTTTGAGAATCTAAAAAATATTCTAGTCCCCCGATATTTTTCAAATTCATTTTTTTTTTTACTTTTTCTCTGAAAATTTTTACCCTCGAAAAATTCTAGTATGATAATGATCACAATTTTATGGATTTTGTCTCTAAAAAATTGTAATTTTCTCAATTTTTTTTTTTTTATTTCCAAATTTATAGTTTTTGTTTTATTTAATGCATTAAAATCTCATTTTTGAAAATCAAGGGATTTTCAATGTTCCTGGATCAAAAAAAAAAAAAAAAAATGAAAGAAATAAATCCATGTATGAAAGTTTGTTGGATTTCTTCTTTTTTCAAAAACACAAAACAAAAAAACAAAAATTCAAAATTATTAATCTTCTATGGAATTTTTTCTTGATTGTTAAAATCAAAAATCATAATTAATACTTGAGCAATTTTTTTTTAATTTATTTTTTTTACTATTCTCTAGTCAGAATCTTCTGATTTTTGATTATTCGATCCACTCGTCACTATCAATAAATTTTTTTTTTTCATTGTCAAGAAAATTATCCTTGAGCATATTTTTTAATCCTACAATTTGCAAGATTATAATAATCATAAAAAGAATTATCATAATTCTCCAAATTTCTGATTCTGATTCTGATCCATTCGAATATCGATAATAATTTATCGTCATTTCTTGCAAAATAAATTTTCTGCAGATTTTTCGATTTTTGACAGCCAAAAAAAAACCAGACGATGGTTAATAATTTTTTTTTAAGAAAATTTTATAATCCATTTACTTTCATGTATATACCTATTATCTGTATATAGTTAGTCGATAATTACTGGGAAACAGATCTGATGCGGAAAAAAATATAGGCGTATAAAAAACCCTACATGGTTTTGACCTGTGGCTTCGTGTTACGTTTGTGGAAGCGTCACGACTGCGCAACTAAAGAACGTCATAAGTGTGTCTGACGCACGTATCGATGTACTCAGGTGATGCTGCTACGTACGTGCGTAATTCGCAAGATAAATAAATGGAAAAAAAATGACCCAATTATTCCAATTTCTTGATAACGATAATGATAATAATTTCCGGAAGAAGAATTTGCGGGACTCAAAATTGGATTTTGATACTTATTTGCGCGAAGTTGATGCCCGGCACGCTTACGCGAGTTACGACACTCTGTCGACAATAAATGTATAAAACAATAACAATAAAAGGAGAGAAAAAAAACGAAATCAATCGCAGAATTTTAATCCCTCGTAAATAGGCGCATGGCTGAGGGTCACAGTGCGAAGGGACCAGCTCGCCTTGCGTGCGATTTTCAAAATGTCATAATATTTGTTGTGAAAATCAGTTACTGCCCATTTTAGGAGCCAATTGGAGCCGATAGAAGGATCCCTAATAAACAAATAAACCTTTACGACCAAAGATTATTGCACCGACGGACTTTTACTTTTAGGGGCTGCACTGCAGTTTGGGCCGTTCATCCCCGTTCGATTCTCGACCGTGTCTGTGGCCATATTTTCTCTGAAACTGTTCTAATCGTGATACCCAGGGCTCACGAGCACCGAGAGAGAGAGAGAGAATTCTGGCATCTGCAGAAACAAAAGAACTTGAAAAATCAAGATCCGGAATCCGCATGCCAAAGATCGTCGGATAAACGCGTTGACGAGTTTTATGGGTTCGAGGGCGCCAAAGTATGATTTTTTTTTTCATTCCTTGCTTATGACCCCGGCACGGGACAAAAGTGGTCGACTTTAATGTAATTGCAATTGGCAAATTGAAAATTGGACAAGGGCTCTCGGCCGAAATTCTCCCAGCTGATATTTATCGACGCAATTATCAAATTCGTTTTACCCCGTCGCAGCTGCTACTGGCACGACAATGCCTCAGGTAGACGGCCCAGTTTCTGACCTTTGGAGGGTCATTGCGTAAATCGATCGATACCTTCTCTCAATTCTGTAATTCAATTGACAATTTGAGATTGAATGTTTTTTTTTGCACACTGCGATTACTGAAGAGAGACGTAATTCGAATGTTGAAAAATATTCTGTCATCGATGAAACCGTAAATTTTTGGTTTTTAGGTACTAAAAACAAGCGGGTTTGGGCTGACTATGAGCCAGCCTTCGAACTTCCCGTTATTTATTTGGTTCTCAGCTATTTTGAAATTTGTAAATCTGACCTCAGATTCTTGATCAGCGATTCAAAAAACTTTCGAGTACAAATTTCCGTAAGATTTCGAATGTTTTTAGTATTTTTCCCAGAAAATCGGACTCGCCATTTTGAATTTCGCTAATCTGACTTCAGATTCGTGATCAGTGACCCAAAAAACCTACGAGTACCAAGTTTCATCCGAATCCAAATGTTTTTAGTTTTTTTGCAGCACATCGAATACGCCAAATAAAAATTTTGCAAAACTGACTTCAGATTCGTGATCAGCGATAAGAAAAACCATATGGTACCAAATTTCATTGAAATCCGTTGATTCGTTCTCAAGATATCGTCATTTTTGTTGCATTTTTTAGAATTTTGTTATTTGAATACTTAAAAAAGTACTAATCCGATCGAAGCCAAAATCTAATCAGTTCTAAGTTAAGAAAAGCCCCGTCGATTGAGCCCAAGTTGATCGAAATCCGACTACGCGTTCTCGAGATATCGCGCGGACAAAAATGTGGTCACGCACATACACACACACACACACCCAGACGTCAAACTGAAAATAGTCGGAGGTGATTCTTTGGACCTCGAAACGTGAAGATTTAGTGAAAACTCAAATTTTCATTTTCGGGGTGATCACAATAACTTCCTTTTTTCTCTGAAAATAGAGAAACGGGAAGTTAAAAATGTGTTCCGAAAAACACGGTTTTCTACAAAAAAATTCATGACTTTTTCCCTTTTCAATATTTTTTCGCGAAAATTTAGGAGGATACTCTTGAGTTATAACACTATTCGATACGGTGTCTTCAAAAAAGGATATTCATTTCGAAGGTTGAACTCGATGATTCGGGGCTTGAAATCATGAATCATTGACTAGTCGCATTATTCGTTTGGAAAATGTATCCGGGTCAAATTGACGAGTTTCCGATCATCCAATCTCGCAGTTTCTGACCCTTAGCTTCCTACAGCTGTTAATTTCAATAATCGCGCGACGAGGACGTTATACAATTCCCACAAATTAAACAATTATTCATGTTGAACGAGTCGATAAAGTCGAGGTTATCCAGGGGTCAAAAACTGCGACGGTCTTTCAATAAACAGAAGACAGATAATTTTCTTCACGATTTTCTCATCAGCCGGACGTGACGTTGCAGAATAAAGCGAAGAGGCTGTTTTCGCAGAATCATTCAAAATTTTCGTAATTTCTTTTTCTTCGTCCTCCGGATCGAAATCGCTCGGTCGATCCGAAGGTCGCCCTCCTCATTCCGAAGAAACTCTGAGGTACGGACGAAACGGCGAGTGACTAGGTGGTTTATGGTTTTATTTGGGGGACCCACCAATAAACGCATAATGTTCGCTAAGCTTCACCTTTGTCCGTGGGAGCTGGTATAATAATATTATTGCGCAGTTCAGACCCCGAATCCAGAACATCCTGGGAGCCACCACGAGCAGCTTCACCTCGAGGACGACGGTTTCCGGAACAGTGAGGTGCGAGGTTCAGGTGGTCGAAGTGGTTCTTGAGGCGCAGAGATTGAGTCCAGCTCTCGGACCGCAGGATCATGACAGTCAGAGAAAGATGCGGAGGAAGTCGGCCTTTTTTCTCCTCGTCGTTTTCGAACCTTCGGTCGCTTTCCCATGATCCATAATTTCCCATAAATATCCGCAGGAGCTGTCGTCCGGTCAGATGTCGCGACCTTCTCATTAACCCCGAAACTTGGTGCCCGAGGCGGTGCAGGGCTTGACCACAAACGTCTCGTGGTCTAAATTTGGAACGCCTTGCACGAGGAGGGAAGGAAGGAGCACTTGTTTCCCCAGTTAAAAAAGATCCGTTCCAAAGATGCACCTGCGCCTCTATTTCGCCCACGCTGGGAGCCGAAAACCGCGTTGTGGGATTTTTGGTCAGGACAGACTCGCACCGCGGGTCATGTACCGATTCCTGAATGGAAAAATCTCTGGGCTTCCGGTAAGGAAACTCGTTTCACCCTAATTTTAGAGAAAAAGTTATAAAACAACGGGGAAAAAAATTAAAAAGCTGCCTTGGGGGTCGGTCGCAGAGCCGAACCCCACCGTCTCCGTGGATAAGGGGGTTTCCTCAGTTTTTACAGGCAAAAAGAACCGAGAAGCGTTTTTAATTACCGTGGAATCTGGAAATCACCCTACCGCTGAGGATCCAGCTTTTAAGGGTGAATTAAAAATAGGAAGAATCGTAAAATCTATCATTTTTCAAACTTAAAGTTTTTTCCTCTCTAAATTACTTCTCGTCAATCCAATTTTTTTGTGCCTCTAGTTTGGGTAGGATATACGAACTCTGCTGGTGGTCCGATTCCAGTTTTTCTAATCCTTATTAACCTTCAAGAAAGACAAGAAAAAAATCGATCATTTGTTGAATTTTTATTCGATCAAAAATCGGAAAACTTTAAGGTTTCTCAATAAATCTCAAGTTCATTTCTCAACTGTCACAAAATAGACTCAAAAAGAGAGCTTTTTTTTGTTTTTCAAAGTCGTTTCTTTGTATTTTTATGCCCTTTTTATTCCATGACCTACGTTAATTAGGCCATTAGGGAAAAAGGAAGCATGACATAATTAGGTACATTAATTGTACAATAAGCAGATTAGTGCTCATTGATAGATAGATGAATAAAAGTGAGCGTAGATGAAAAAATATACGAAAAACAAAAGAAGAAATTACAAGGAGCTCAGAAATACGAATTATTCATTCGATTAATATAACAAATTACCGAATAATGTTGTTAATGCCGAATGAAAAAAAAAAGACGTGTGAGCCTTGGGGGTTATAAAATAGTATATTATGCTACAAGGGAGGAAAAATCGCGCTCCTCCCGTGTGTCATATGCTATTTTTCACACGACTTCGATAAAATGACCATATTCCGTCGCTGTAACGCGAGTGGAAAGTAGGTAGTCAATTTTTGACCAGAAGGAAGAGAAGTGATTAACCGGGCAGAAAAGTAAATTGCCGGGCAAAAAAGTCCACTTTTTTGCCCGGCAATCGACTTTTCTTCCCTCTGGTCCGGAATTGACGACTTTCCACCCGCGTTTCAGGGGCGAAATACGGTCATTTTGTCGCAGTCGGGTGAAAACAACATTTTATAGTTCCGTCTCCTTTTTCTTCAAACTTCAGGGTGTCTATAATTCCCTGAATAAAATCCAGTAGGATTTATTGTATGTATTCTCAAGTTTGAATTACACAAAATAAAGCTTTGTGTACTCTAATAATTATCACTCGTCGATCTATGCGTGTGTGTGTGTCTAAATTTCTTTATTATTTCATCGAGTGATCGTTCTCTGAGAAGTAAAGTCGTAAAGATATTATATTCATATGCCTACTCCGACACAGTATAAAACCGGCCACCTAGAAAGTCTAAGTATAAAGCAGTCAAATATACCTCTATGCAGAATCACACGGTCTATTTTTGAGTAATTCGAAGCAGCCCTAAAGCTACGATCACAATGGCTAAGATTCTAGATCATAAACTCCAAAGGCCTTCAGTTTCGGACCGATTTGGGTCAGTGGGATCCCACCGCTGGGAATAAGGTCGCGTGCAAGGCACACGAAAGAATCGAAGACGAAGAACCTCGGTCTGTGATTGAAAAAAAAGTGCAACATAAAAAAAAAAACTAGTTTTCACGAGTTTTTTACCCTTCACAGTTACACAGTTCTGAGAATTTCGCAATCAGTCATCTTTCAAAAAACGATTGCGAGGAAACTATTACTCTGAAACATTTAGAAAAATTACAGAACATGTTTCGAACTTTCAGATCATGTAAGAAAAATGTATGGCTGCTAAGAGGAAAAAAAAAACGCCGAGAAGACACATTTTTTCTAAAGAAAAAATCATAACTTAGTCAATTTTTCATATTTTCATCAAAAATTTGGACCTGATTTTGGTAAAAAAAAAGTAGAGAGTTTTTATTTTTTTATTTTTGATGAGTGGTACGGAATCTCGAGTACATGTAATTTTTTTTTCTCTTCTTATTGCGACCACGCGGACCTTCCTCGCGGGGGGCAAACGCACACGTACGTGTGTGGAGGTCGAGCATCATCAGCGCGGCGACTTCCGGACCGATCCTTGCGGGCTGTGGCGCAACTTCGGTACGGGATCACCTGGCCGTGGTTCCCACGTCTTTGGTGCTCGCCTTGGTACCTTTACCCTTTACCAAGGTCCCGAGCAAGCAACTTCCCAAAGTGTCTCCCTTCCACTTTTCTCCCCCCCCCCCGGGTGGACCAGAGCGGTGCACAATGGTGGAAATAAAGGAATCTGACGGAGACACGAAACGATTTCCATTATGTCCTGCATGCGAGAGCGCGTGGCCGACACACGAAGGACCCGCGACCAGAAGAAAAAAAAAGGGGGGGGGGAAAGCCCCGATGGTTTGTTATTGGCGAGGAAATAACAGAACGGGGAAAAAGTAAAGGCGCTATTTGCATAGAAAGGATAAAATTTCACAACCAGACCCATGGTAACTGTACCTGAGGTTGAGGCTGAGGCTGAGGCTTTTCGTGGGAGGACCGAGGACCTTTTATCCTGTGGGAAAAACTCTGAAACCTCAAGAAAAATTATATTTCGCTCTTGATTAGAAAAATTTAATTCTCTCGCCCTGATAAACGAAAAAAAGAAACAGCGGCTCTTATCTCAGGACGGTAATCTAATCTCGACAAACGCGGTGTACAAACACGTAAAGAGCCGATCGAGGGCCGGTCCAGTGGCTGTGAGATCATTTGGCGGCCGATCTTTTTGAAACTCGATCTGTTTAGTCGTCTGTCTTTGCCCCCCGCGGTCTCTTCTTAGCTTTGTTTTCTAACAGTTTCATTGATGGTTTGTTTTCCCTCGGATATCCTAATCTACCGAAAATCAGGATCCAAATCCTTCCTGCAAGGATCCTGCCGGTGGCAGGTTGCGAAAGGCGGCCGTGCGGGGCGCAGCCACCTTGCTTACAGCCTGACTCGAGCTTTGAGTTTCTGGCTTGTGAGAACATTGGGCTCTCACCGTTCCCACCATCGCCTCGGGCGGGTCCGTCGCCGCTCGGAGGGACTCGGGGCTTCGGTGACTATTGCGGAGGAGATGACGTAGCCGCGATATCCACGCTGCTGAGAGCCGGCTACTGGAAGCTGAATGGACCGGTGTGGTCGAGATCAGAGAGGGAGAGAGAGAGAGGGAAGAAAGCGAAAGGATGACGAGATTTTCGGTACCCCTGGGTCCGAGAGAGACTAGAAAAAGAAAATATATGTATTCTCAAGGATAAAAGGCGGCACAGAATTTTTTTCAAACGATTCCAAGAACTGTTAGAAATTTTTATGAGAGACTCGAGAATGACCGTCTATGTACAGTTCGGTATAAAAAAATTGTATGATACAATTTTTCGAAGCTGTCGTCCAGTTTTTCGATGACCTAGGACAAAGAATCAATTTTGTTGCACGCCCGAGGCGAAGAAGCTGATTTCACAGTATCCGTTTTTCAACAGCTGATGGTGGAACGGTTTATATCTGTCCAATGAATCTTGACCTTATCCGGTTTAGGCCACCTGTGCTTCCTGCACGTGAAAAATCTTCTTTGAGAAACTCCGACATTCGGATTGTGTCTCGGATGATGGAAATTGTTGTCACTTTTCTCACTGTTAGTTGCTTTTCTCACTGTTAGACACTTTTTAACTTCCCGTTTCTCTGTTTTCAGAGAAAAAAGGGAGTTATTGTGATCACCCCGAAAATGAAAATTTGAGTTTTCACTAAATTTTCACGTTTCGAGGTCCAAAGAATCACCTCCGACTATTTTCAGTTTGACGTCTGGGTGTGTGTGTGTGCATGTGCGTGACCACATTTTTGTCCGCGCGATATCTCGAGAACGCGTGGTCGGATTTCGATCAACTTGGGCTCAATCGACGGGGCTTTTCTTAACTTAGAACCGATTAGATTTTGGCTTCGATCGGATCAGTACTTGTTGAACTATTCAAATAACAAAATTCTAAAAAACGCAACAAAAATGACGATATCTTGAGAACGAATCAACGGATTTCAATGAAATTTGGTACCATATGGTTTTTTTGATCGCTGATCACGAATCCGAAGTCAGTTTTGCAAAATTTTCATTTGGCGTATTCGATATGCTGCAAAAAACTAAAAACATTTGGATTTGGATGAAACTTGGTACTCGTAGGTTTTTTGGGTCACTGATCACGAATCTGAAGTCAGATTAGCGAAATTCAAAATGGCGAGTCCGATTTGCTGGGAAAAACACTAAAAACATTCGAAATATATCTTACGGAAATTTGTACTCGAAGGTTTTTGAACCGCTGATCAAGAATCTGAGGTCAGATTTACAAATTTCAAAATAGCTGAGAACAAAATAAATAACGGGAAGTTCGAAGGCTGGCTCATAGTCAGCCCAAACCCGCTTGTTCAAACTGTATTCAAAATTTTCATCACCAATTAAGTTACTTTTCTAGTCATAATTCAGCTTCGCACTGCGAAAATGTCCATTTTTGTTTCTCTAAAATCTGTTTGTTTTTTTCCAACTATAGGATTAGGACCCCTGTTCACGTAGTTACTGAGCAATGCTTGATTTTCGGAGCAAAAAACTGACTTTTCTCGCTTACTTTGTCGCACTCTACTTCCACCAGGCCTGTTTCAGGCTCGATATGTGGGATCATCAGTTCCCACACGTAGCGTTAAAAAAACGTTGTTCTTTATTTCCCGAATATGTTGTTGAATTACGGGTAATTGAGATGGCCCAGTTCTCATCATGGCCTCAACTCTCGTCACTACGAGCTCGCTTTATGCTAATTTTCTAGTGAGCATCGACAAAGGAGTGGACGCTAGGTAGAGGAGCTAGGAGACGTAAAATTTGTCACTTTGAACGAGTTCGCATTCTCGAATAGGAGAACCGGCTGTCTGGATCCGGACTGTGAGAACCTTTGGCTAGTTCAGACACCGATTTAGCATAATGAAAAAAATCTAGCCTATTATTCGAGCCGATCAAATCGTAAATAATTTCGACAGCGATGAAGGCGGAGAAGCTTTTTACAAAACACCATCAAAATCATCGGGTTCTGTCATCAATCCCTAAAATAGGCGATGATATAGACATTCGCATAGAAATTATGATCGAATTCCTCGTTATCTTCTGACCTGGATGAAAGTTTGACGTCTAAAATGAAAGCAAGTATTTTTACTCGGACTTTTGCTTACTACTTTTTCTATGAAGTCTGTGGATACACTGGAATTGAGTAATTCTACCTGAGTTGGAGATAAGTTGATCCTATAAGAAGTACAGACTCAATTCTTCTATCTTCAAAGTTTCTTGCTCATAAAATCTTTCTGGAAGCGAATAATGGGACTCATGAGTACATGAATCTTTTCGTTTTTCGATGAGGAAAAGAATAGTTGGTGAAAAATCCATTAGACTTCCCTGAAGTGCTGAAGAAAACGACAAAACCGTAATTTTTAAAAGTTTTCTAGCGTTAATTAACAATAATTGGTTCGAGTGAAAATCGTTCATGCGATTCTATAACCGACTGTTATCAATCCCATAACTCATGTCGACGAAACGAATTAGAAAGGAGGAAGCAGGTATCGCGAAGAGCCTCTGGCAAAAGGCTACCGATAATTACGTCAGTAATTATCGTGTATTCTTAGACGACATCCGATAAGAGTGATCGTAGTCGTTCGTAAAAGTGAACAAGAATCAAGTGAGCAAGAAGAAGAAGAAGAAACCAGCTGTCGAGTAGATCGATAAATCGATCGCGAATAAATCCTGGAGGGGAGATACGGGGCAGGTGACGTCCGGCACGCGCCTGGTTCCTTCCTTCCTTCCTTCTTTTCGTAACTCGAAAACCAAAGACCGTAACTGCAGCAGTTCGACCCCCCTGAGGGACCGGAGTAATAGTAGTGCATGTGAGAAAAGGAACGACGCGAATCCCCCCAGAGCAAACGCAAAGATGCTGCATTGTGTTCCTCACCACGCGAGTCCTTCGAGGGGGTACCCCCCTCGTTCTCAGGGGCCCAGGACACCCCGAGTATCCAACAGCTGATCACACCATTCGGGGATCAAACTCGTGCCTAAATTCTTTTCTCACTTTCTCTCATCTCACTTTTTTTTTACTCGAGGTAAAAATGCCTTTTTCTGATCAGAGATTGTGTATCAGACTATTGCAAAATTGTTCAAAATGATTTTTCTCGTATGTGATTAGAACACACTTGTGAGTCATGCATTCTACTACTTTTGTCAATTCAAAATTGTCAGGAAATTTTTCTCAGAGTGATCAATTTTTTAAATTAATATTCTTTTTTTGCATATTCAAAAGCAGTACTGAATTGCAAAAGAAAAAAAATTGTTCGATTACTTTTCGATTGAACTCTTCAGTCTAAAGCATTGATCGAAAAGAAACCTTTGACAAGAGTCGTCATTGGACGATATAGAAGGTAAGAAAAACAGATGAAGTATCCTGGAAATCTCAGGGAATCTGAGATCCTGACTTTGAGCAGACATCCTGTTGATGTGAGAAAAGGATCGAGCTCAGATATTGCGATTGGATGAGAAACGACACGACAAATCGATTCAGAAGCTTGGGAAATGATGTGAAATCATGAGCGATAATCACTTGAAACTGACTGTTACAGTCTTCCAATGCCGCTGATTAGAAATCGTTCCAAAATAGTCGAAAGTGGTGAAAAGTTGGAATGACCGACTGGTCGACTCCTGAGAAACGAGGATTTGAATTTCTCGTATGTGCAGACGAGACCCAGGGGTAAAAATGTAGGGTAGGAAGGTGCGGATCGGTAACAATGCGTATGGGCAAAATGCGCACATGCAGAAGCCCCGACTCCTTCCCCGCTCCAAGGGTATAAAAGCGAGGGGAAATATCCCTTACAAGAAAACAACAAGGGGCAGATCTTAGTGGCACGCGACACACGTCACCTGCCACCCAAAGTCCCCGTGAGACTGATTTTTCTTCGACTTTGCAGCTGCACCGCACCGCAATCTTTGACGTTACGCTATCCGCGTCGTGGTCATCAGTCCGCGACCTCTTTCAACCGCGAAGGAACAATCCTACGCGACATGTGGCTAAGACGTTGAGATTCGTAATCAGTTAACCTTCGCAACGGACAGAAAAATTTACGGTGCGGAAAATACTTGGGGGGTGGGGTTATTTCGATACAAAGAAAAACATATTTTCGAGGATTTTTTTAACTTCCCGTTTCTCTGTTTTCAGAGAAAAAAGGAAGTTATTGTGATCACCCCGAAAATGAAAATCTGAGTTTTCACTAAATTTTCACGTTTCGAGGTCCAAAGAATCACCTCCGACTATTTTCAGTTTGACGTCTGGGTGTGTGTGTGTGCATGTGCGTGACCACATTTTTGTCCGCGCGATATCTCGAGAACGCGTGGTCGGATTTCGATCAACTTGGGCTCAATCGACGGGGCTTTTCTTAACTTAGAACTGATTAGATTTTGGCTTCGATCGGATTAGTACTTGTTGAACTATTCAAATAACAAAATTCTAAATAACGCAACAAAAATGACGATATCTTGAGAACGAATCAACGGATTTCAATGAAATTTGGTACCACATGGTTTTTTTGATCGCTGATCACGAATCTGAAGTCAGTTTTGCAAAATTTTCATTTGGCGTATTCGATGTGCTGCAAAAAAACTAAAAACATTTGGATTTGGATGAAACTTGGTACTCGTAGGTTTTTTGGGTCACTGATCACGAATCTGAAGTCAGATTAGCGAAATTCAAAATGGCGAGTCCGATTTGCTGGGAAAAATACTAAAAACATTCGAAATCTTACGGAAATTTGTACTCGAAGGTTTTTTGAACCGCTGATCAAGAATCTGAGGTCAGATTTACAAATTTCAAAATAGCTGAGAACCAAATAAATAACGGGAAGTTCGAAGGCTGGCTCATAGTCAGCCCAAACCCGCTTGTTTTTTTTTTTTTTGACGGCACAGTTAATGTATAGTATCTTAAGAATAGTATGTGAAATTTTCATTAATAATTATGAAGTCTCAAAAAAAAGTTTCCTTGCGGTTTCCCATCTGAAATCAAAAAATCAAAATGATTTCATTATCAGTTGATAAGTTTCTGCAGCTAACTTTGTCGATTTTTTTTTCAACGTATTTGAAAATAACAAAATATTCCGATTAAAAAAAAAAAAAAAAAAGTAAACCGGAATTTTGACTTCTAATTAGTGCTGCAAAAAACTCAACATTCAATAAAAAAAAGGCTCGACAGGGTTACGTGCAGAAACTTATCAACTGATGAAATCATTTTGATTTTTTGATTTCAAATGATCCAGCGATGAGTTATGAGACGTCTGCGGAGATTCGCAATTCGAATAATTATCAATGAAAATTTCACACAATATTCTCAATATGTTTCCTTATCATGTAGTAATTATATATAAACATATGTATATTGATTACGTCACAAAAAAAAATTATCTAAATCCCCCCCCCCCTCGTTAATTTGCGGTTCGTTCAGAAGCGAATTAATTCTGGGCCAGCTTCGGCTCCTTTTGGTTTTGGGCCAGTCCAGCGTGTGACCGAGTCCCTGATAAGCGTCTTCCAGGTGCTGTTTGTGAAACAGAGTGCTTGCACCGGGTCTCGAGACACGTGCCTTTTTCCCATGTGGCCGTATCGACCTCGTGTGCCTCTTCTGAGACGCGCGTCATTCTTTGTCCTCTGGGTGGTATAGGGTAAGGGTACCGCGAGGGGGTCCGAAATCTCAGTTGTAGACTGTAGTAGAAAGACGCTGCAGTAGCGTATAGAATTTTGTGCATGGGCTACGTGAAGGGGAACTCCCTTGCGATCTGACGTCAGGCCAGGTGACGTGTGCCTCCTTGGTACATTAAATTACGTCATGACCATCGCCTTATGCAACATCTGCCCGGATTCATTTTTATACAGTATCGCGTGCTGAAATAGTGCAGATGCAGAAGACGATCTTGAAATCGCATGCGCCGTTTTCCCCTTAGAGCTAAAAGACAACAAAAGCTATAACTATAATCACCTATCACTCGACATCTTGATACATAGTTGTTGCAAAAATCTATCGGGATGAAGGAATACAAATTTAGGAGAGCAAAGTTAATCGCTATGCATGTTCTTCGAATTGACGAACAAATTTTTAATATTACTATACATTGGCCCAAAAATACGAAATCGTGTTGCAAACTCGTCCTTTTTGTAGATTAATTTTACTAATAAAATGTATAAAACTTCCAATACTTTATTGAAAGTTAACAACAAACAATTTTTACAAATCCCATGAAATTTTGTTTCAACTATTCCACTAGAGTTCGTCGTCTTCGTCGCAGAAACTAAGAAAACAGAAAAAGTATGAGATCAACCCCGAACACGTAGTATCATTACTTTTATGAGTAGGTATCAGTGTTTCTATACCGCAGCTGGAAGATGAACTGAACAAGATGTCTCATTGTTGACCAGAGGACAATAATAATAATAATAAAAATGATTTATTGATTACTTCCAATACAGAGGAAGAGAAAAATGAGCAGATATTAGCTCATCTAGTATGGTATCTACAGATTTAGTAGTTTTTCGGTTTTTTTCTCCATTCTTATTCACAATTTATCTCATTCTCTGACGAAAGTCAATATTTTTTCATTTGTTATACAATTGATCAATATTTTCTCTTTCATTTCCGAAATTGATCTGTTCCAAATCAGTTTCTCGTGTCTTCCGATCGTTTAGTTTAGGATCGGTGAAGAATCTCGTTCCTCCGAATTCCCTCGATCCGTTGAATAAAAACCAGTCAATAAGAAGACATGTGTGAGCAATTGGGAAAAAAATTCAGAGCCACTGTTCCTCGAGTCTGATAAAACCTTTTCCATACTATAAAAATCGTGGGCATTGGTTCGAACGACAGTTTAGTACTTTGTTGAATATTTACATCGGGGAAGTTGTGGTCAAGACGAGTTCCGAATGTGAACGACAAAATTAACGCAATCCCCTCATGCGTTCTTGCCAGGATTAAGAAACGTTTGACAAAAGACACCGCATCGACTGACCAATTCTATGTTAATGAGGCCATTCTCTGGACCGTGAGACGCGCGGTCGCTCAATGGTTAGTTTTTTTTTTTTAATTTATTTTTCAACCTTTTATTAGGTAACGTGACGTCACGAGACAGCTGACTCGCACGCGCTCTCACGCGACCGGCACCCTTGCCTCCAGTACGACGTGGAATTCTTTATAGCACTTACCTTACTTCTTACCTACGGGTGCCTACGGGTGCCTACGGGTGCCTGTGGGTACCTTTGGGTATGAGGCACACATTATGCACCCTTACCAATTTACTTGCCGTCCTGGTGTACCTCTGAAGGAGAAAAATCGTACCGGGAATATGGGAACCCTTGATAATAATGGAGCCATTGTTACACCAGAGTATATGTTGCTGCAATATAAATGTATTTCTTTTTTTTTTTCTACCAGATGTCGAACCAGATTTTAACTTTGCAAAACTAAGTACTGACATGCACCCTGGTGAAAATAATTTCTACGAAAAAACTACGAATTTCCACGAGAAACTACGAAACCAGAATTCGTAGAAAATCGTATGAATTTGTATAAATTTGTAGTTTCTCGTAGAAAACCGTAGAAAATTTGTAGAAAATTGTAGAAATGTGTAGAAAATCATACAACTTTGTTCGGGTAGATGCGAAGTTCTACGAAAAATTACGAGATTTTACGAAGAACTAAGAATTTCTACGAAATTTCTACGACTTAACACGAAAAATTACGAAAGAAAAAGGAACTTTCAATTAATGAAAAGTGTAAAATGAATTTCATAAACTTTCGTAAAATAGTTAGAGTTTTTACGAATTTCTAGAATTTTTGACGATTTTCTACGATTTTTCATGAAAATATACGAAAATGAAAAAAAGTCCTACGAAATCGTCATAACATTTCGTAAAATAGTAAGAATTTTTACGATTTTTTACGATTTTCTATGGACAAATACCAGAATACGAACTTCTGAAAAATTGTCATAAAATTTCGTAAATTTTCGTAGAATAGTAGGAATTTTTACGTGTTTCTATGCTCTTCTACGCCTTTTTACGAAAAACTAAGAAAATTCGGATCCCCAATAAAATGTAATGAATGTCGTAATTTTTTTCGTAGAATACTGAAAATCTATTCGGAAAATTACTATCTTATACGATTTTTCGATCTTCAGAGAATTTTGAATGCTGCAAGACCAGTAAAAGCTAAATTACGTAAAACGGCGTAAAATATTACGAAATTCTACAATTTTCGACAGTAAAATAAGAAATTTCAGTCTGTCGCATATTCATGCATGTTCCATACATCTAATTGACGTTTGATTGTTGATAAATGTGATATACGTCAAAAGGAAGAGTTGGAGCGGGTCGAAGACCGAACACATAGGGATGAGCAAAGTTAAGCACGATTCGTCGCGGTTAATACTTGGATGGGTGGCCCGTTCCAAATGGGCTGGGTTCGAACCTCTTTCGGGGTCGTGTTTTTTTTTTTTTTTTCAAATATTTCCATAAACATGAACCTTAATTAATATACAGGTGTGAAATTCAGGTGAATTCCAAAATTGACATTCTTACTTTATTCTACGACAATTTACGAAAATCCCTGAAAAAAAACTACGAAATTTCCTGTAGAAACTCGTAGAAATTTTGTAGAGATTCGTAGTTTTTCGTAGATAATTATCTACGAAAAAATACTATTATCTACGAAAAAATCTATGAAAAACTATTCACATGTTCCAATTAATGTAGAACCACGTAGAAATGGACGTACAAATACGTAGAATTATTTCCACCAGGGACGCGCTTGGAAGTGAAAATTTCCTTTGTTCCCTTGGTGCACAATATACTATTACAAGTGACTGTATGGAATCCGTCGATTTCTGACGCTTCCAGGTGAATGTCTTTTTGGCCCGGTCAACATTTTCAAAATTTGAACGAGGGCTTCGAAACCGATATGCCACAAATTCAGACTATGTACCCATTCAGTCTTAGAACGGGGATTCACTCAAGTTAGGATCTATGATTTCCTAAAAATCTCAGGGTATGTCAGGAGCAACAAAATTTGAGAATTCCAGGGTTTTCAGGTTTTTCAGGGAGATGGACACCGTGAATTTGAGTCTTTTGCATTTTCCATTTTGGTGTCTACTCGATTCAGGATCTACAATTCCCTGAAAATTCCATGACTTCAGGTTTTTCAAGGAGATGGACAAGGACACCGTGCTGAGTGATTGTCGATACTTATTGGAACCGGACACAACTTTCTAATTTGAAATCTATAAAAATTGAATCACATCAACAACCGGTTCACCAAAAGTACTCCTCAAACTCCGCGATCTTTGAAATTCTCTGAAATATACCTGCCTCAATTCTCGTCATACAACGTCAAATCATCGTTTAGCCTTTATAGCCGCGTACCTAAACCCACCGAAGGGTAACGATCGCTGAGGTTAATTAAAATGAAATAACGCTTGACCCTTCGGTGGGTGGGTATCATCCAGAGAGAGACGTAGAACGAGAGAAGGGGTCAGTCAAGCTTTGAGGAACACCGTAGTAGACAATTTTTATATGAAAACATAGGTGAGCGATGCAGTGGCTGTTCATCGCGGCTCATTGTCAGAATCGTCCAGAGTGGTGCTGAACGACATGTCTGATTGCCGTGCTATCGTTGGCAGGAAACTACCGGTCATTCCGATGCTTGACCTCCGATCGGGGGCCAGCCTTTCGCCTCGAATCAGTGAGCCAGCGAGATTGACCTGAACAATAATGAAGATATCGTTATTATAAAACAAATATCGCGTGTCTAATGACATAAGGTCGTAAGCGCCAAAAACACGATTTTGGTGGCAAAAGGTCGTATAGTTCATTTTTTTCGCCATTCGCTCTAAAAATGATCAAAACGTATTAGATCAATTGAAATTACGAGATCGAAAAATGTAAATGCAAAAGGTCGTATGTTGGGCGAATACGTCATTCTTTCATTACAATTTTTGAGGAAAATAAAAACAAATGGTAAAAGCAGAAGGTCGTATCCGCCATTTTTTTTTTAATTTTTCATGATTTTTCCAAAAAGCTGTAAAAACCCGTGAAACGCAAAGAAAAATCGAAATCGACGACGTTTCGAGAAATTCGATAAAAAAATTCGTTGTTAAAAGCAGAAGGTCGTATCCGCCATTTTTTTTTCAAGTTATTTTTCATGATTTTTCAAAAAGTCTCAAAAACACCTGAAACGCGAAGATCAATTGAAAAAACGACCGTTTGGAAAAAATCGATAAAAAATATTCGCAGATAAAAGCAGAAGGTCGTATCCGCCATTTTTTTTTTTTCAATTTCATGATTTTTCAAAAAAGCTGTAAAAACTCGTGAAACGCAAAGAAAAATCGAAATCGACGACGTTTCGAGAAATTCGATAAAAAAAATTCGTTGTTAAAATCAGAAGGTCGTATCCGCCAATTTTTTTCAAGTTATTTTTCATGATTTTTCAAAAAGTCTCAAAAACACCTGAAACGCGAAGATAAATTGAAAAAACGACCGTTTCGAAAAATTCGATAAAAAATATTCGCAGATAAAACCAGAAGGTCGTATCCGCCATTTTTTTTCATGATTTTTCCAAATAGCTGTAAAAACTCGTGAAACGCAAAGAAAAATCGAAATCGACGACGTTTCGAGAAATTCGATTAAAAAAATTCGTTGTTAAAAGCAGAAGGTCGTATCCGCCATTCTTTTTTTTTTTTAAATTTTCACGATTTTTCAAAAAGTCTCAAAAACACCTGAAACGCGAAGATAAATTTAAAAAACGACCGTTTAGAAAAAATCGATGAAAAAATATTCGCAGATCAAAGCAGAAGGTCGTATCCGCCATTTTTTTCGTTTATTCGGCGGATACGACCTTCTGCAATTAATGGAAACCATTTTTTTTCTGCGAAGTTAGGACTGAAAGGTCGTATCCACCGGTACATACGACCTTCTGCTTTTAATTGACCTAGTATTAAATTTCAACGTTTATGAACGAATCTTCGGGTCCTTAGTCTAAATACGATTTAAAAAAATATATACGACCTTTTGCTGTTACGAAAAGCAAAAAGTCGTATATTGGCGCTTACGACCTTATGTCATTAGACACGCGATATCTGAATAAATTATCTAAAATGAATATTGATAATATTTTCGACTCCAAAAATGAATGTTTTATATTAATTTTTAACAGTCTATCTATGCAAATAATGAAGAGAATTTGGCAGAATCTTCGGGATTGAAATTGTTCACGAGGCTAAAACTGCGTGAGAATCGCGATGAGTTATCAGCATAATTCCCATGGATGGTTCAACACCTGGTAGAACATGAGCCTCGACGTGGTAATAGTTTAGTCGATAAAAAGAGAAGTATACCCAGTACCGGGTTTCGGCACGGTAAACTATTTGTTGCCCTGGACAATAGTTTTCCCTTGATAACGTCCGGTGGGGGGCAACGCGATGCACATGGCGAATAGCTCGACGCAGTGACAGATGCACTTTCAATTAATCCGTTATTAAAACGATACTCTATCATATTCCCATGATAATTTCTGCCGGTCATTCGATGAATTCGGTGATGCTCGAACATCGAAAGTGTTTAGCTTAAAAAAGCCTGATTTCTTTTCTCACTTCGAATCATTTCGCTTCATTTGGAAATCAAGAAAGTCATCAAGAAAGCTTGAGGCCTATTTTTCGATTCGTGTGATTTTTTTGACTGTGCATATTTTTCAAATCTGATTCTAATCGCTTTCTATAATTTATATACGGAAATGAATAAAATAGCGCATTACGGCAGCGGTTTATAGATTAACGGAATAAAACAAAACCACAAAATTGTGAATTCCCACTACACGTGAATCGTGATATCGTTTCATTATATTGTTAACCCATTTGACATCTGCTACGGTCTGGTTTGCCCAGAGGGCACAACCTTTTGCCCGCAATCTAATGGCCTCGTTTCCTGTCTCTCGTCTGACCCTATCCTTCCGTTTTTTTTTATCACACCGATACGCCCATGATACTCACAACCCGATCCCCAGTTCTGCTCCAAAAATCTTCAAAATTTCAACACGATCAGATTTTTTAATGCGTTTTCTTGATCAGTGAATCGTCGATTCATTCGAGGGGGGAAATAACTCGTAATTGAAAAAAGTATATCGTTTCAAATGAAAAAAGAATTTTCCAAATCGGTTTATAAATGAAGGAGTTCTGAGGTAACAAACATAAATAAATAAAAAAAAAATATATATATATACAACCGAATTGAGAATCTTCTCTTTTTTTATTTATGAGAGATAATTGAAACAATTGTAAGAAAATGAATGAAAAAAAATGAAAAATGACCGTGGAAATAACTGAAATAGTGAGAAATCACTGAATTAGACAGAAATCATTGAAATAATGACAAATAAATGAAATAATAAGAAATAATTTAGATAAAAAATTGAATAATAACAGATAACCGAGCGAAAGGATGAAATAATGAGAAAAAAAATATTTTCAAATAACTGAAATAATGTGAAAGGAACGAAATAATTTGAGGTAAAAAAAAAAAAAACGGAAATAATTTCACAAAAATAGTCAAATCTTGAGTTATTTTCCCCTCGGATTCATTCGTGTTTTTAGTTCGATCAGTTGAGATAATCGAGAGATTAGTCCAGTAGGGGTGAATATAGATAGGCAAAAGAAAAAAAAAAAAAAAAACAGAAAAATCTTCTAGCTTCAGACATATGGTTACGGTGTGTGCTGTCGTCGTAGTGAGGCATGATCTATAGTTTATTTTTTTTTCAAACCCAAATCTTGTGTGTGTCGGCTTTTAGTCGCTCTGAGAAGAAGGAAACAGGTGCCTAGGATACAGAGAATAGCACCGCTCTCTTGTGACTACCGAAACGCTCTTGATTACAAGTCTAAACTTCCGGTCAATTATGGAACCCTTGGCGCCTTCGATCCGCACCCACGCAATGATCGGTGGTGATTAGTTTTAAATTATTTTTTACTCTACTCATTGTTGGTCGATTTTCAAAAAATAAAATCAATCGCAAGATTTTAAGGATCGTAAATGATCCCTTTCTTCATCTATTGTTCAGATCTGAGATTAAAATTGTTCAAACCATCCAAACTTCATAGTTTTTTTTTTTTTTATTGTAACTCGTCTAGAATATCTGTGAAACTTCAATTTCCGGTGATATGAAAAGTTCTTTGAAAAATAAAAAATTCACAAAATTGAGCTCCTTTCAATTTTGTACATCCTTTATTACCTAATTGATTTTCTATTTCATTCAACACATTCTTTTTCAATCCACATCACAATTATAGAGGAATTCATTTTTTCAAGTAAATGTAATTTTTTTAATTGAAGCACAGACCGACTTTATCGTTCATTGGTTGAAGCGCAACTTACCGCGCGATGGTAGCGTTTTACCATCGGATCACACGCGCGCGAGTTTATCGATTGAGTTTTCGCCTAAAACGTCGTTTTTAGAGACTAGGAAATATTAGACAGTCTTTACTCTATAATTTTTTCAGATAAGAATTAATGTATCAACTATTTCTGCGAAATTACACTCACAAATTTTATTTGAAGGTACAATTTCCTGCATTATCTTCACGGCTGCGTTACCTTCGGTAGGTGGCAGGGAATCGATGGTCCCTTCCTTACCGACCGGATGATCGAATTTTATCGATTTCACGTCAGGGTTCGGAGGGACGAGACCAGATGGCGCAACTTTCGGAGGACTCTGTGCGCCTAGAATCATAGAATGATACATTTTCGAATATATATATATTTAAACAAGCGGGTTTGGGCTGACTATGAGCCAGCCTTCGAACTTCCCGTTATTTATTTGGTTCTCAGCTATTTTGAAATTTGTAAATCTGACCTCAGATTCTTGATCAGCGGTTCAAAAAACCTTCGAGTACAAATTTCCGTAAGATTTCGAATGTTTTTAGCATTTTTCCCGGCAAATCGGACTCGCCATTTTGAATTTCGCTAATCTGACTTCAGATTCGTGATCAGTGACCCAAAAAACCTACGAGTACCAAGTTTCATCCAAATCCAAATGTTTTTAGTTTTTTTGCAGCAAATCGAATACGCGAAATGAAAATTTTGCAAAACTGACTTCAGATTCGTGATCAGCGATCAAAAAAACCATATGGTACCAAATTTAATTGAAATCTGTTTATTCGTTCTCAAGATATCGTCATTTTTGTTGTGTTTTTTAGAATTTTGTTATTTGAATAGTTCAAAAAGTACTAATGCCATCGAAGCCAAAATCTAATCAGTTTCAAGTTAAGAAAAGCCCCGTCGATTGAGCCCAAGTTGATCGAAATCCGACCACGCGTTCTCGAGATATCGCGCGGACAAAAATGTGGTCACGCACATACACACACACACACCCAGCCGTCAAACTGAAAATAGTCGGAGGTGATTCTTTGGACCTCGAAACGTGAAGATTTAGTGAAAACTCAACTTTTCATTTTCGGGGTGATCACATTAACTTCCTTTTTTCTCTGAAAACAGAGAAACGGGAAGTTAAAAAATCGTAAGAAAATTAAAGAAATCCTGGAAAAGTTTAAATTGATTCGAAATCGTTTTTTTTTTTTTTTATTCTCGAGAATAAATTGATTGATTTTTTTTAACCATAAAGGATAAGGTATCGGTTACACTTGTTAGCGGGAAGCGGCGAAATGATTCTCAAATTAAAGCATGCCGTATTATAGCGGACACGAGATCTTGAATGTCACTTTGTAACCGCAACTTCCGTCGGTCAGCCTGAATTACAATACATAAAACCATTGTTTCATTGTCCCAGCACACAGGGTAAAATGAAATTGAAAACACGCGGGTTTCGGCTGACTATGAGCCAGCCATCTTAAATTTTGCAAATATGTTCGCAAAACCTTGGGGCACCAATTTTTATGAGATTTTGAATGTTTTTAGTGTTTTTTCCCTGAAAACAGAGAAACGGAAAGTTGAGAAAGGACCTGCAGGACACGCGTCTCAAATGACTCCCATCATTAATTGAAAATGGCACAAAGGCATTCAGACAGGAAAGATCAATCATCTTCCTAATCAAACGACAGGGTATCATCAGTGAAAATTATTGTATTCTCGACTCTGACGGAAAAATAATAAACAGGAAAGGGTAGAGGTTTACGAAGAACGGGAATTCCGAAGGGACCGTTAATCCACGAACTTCGCATGTGACGCGGGACACCATATGGCACGAATATCACTGATTTGATTAATTCTTCCGTTATAATTCCAAAAATCATTTCCCAAATCTGGGGGTCTAGGGTTCTGACGAAAACGCCCACCAACCCTTTTACGGTACAGTTAGGATAGCAGTCCGTCCAAGGTGGCAGGGACCTATCCTTATGGTCGTTCTGGACAGGCCCATGATCATCCCTAAAGAAATCTGCTGAATGAGGATCGAGGAAACCGATTTTTTATACACACTTTCTCTCTCCCTCGAAACAGTGAAAGGGAAGGATCAAAATACAGGAAAACTTTTCCGGTATTTTCGGATAAAGTCCTGTTACGCAATACTGTTAGGTGATCAGGAAATCTCGACGTCCACCTGTCGCGGTACCGTAAACGGCATACGGCCGCCCTTTTACGTAACAGGAGACACAGGCATCGGATGCTCAAGAATTCTGCAACAATTATGTAGGGGAGAGTAGGCTACATCGTACCTCTTCGAGATCTTCAAACAGCCGCTGTTGAAAGGCAGAATGTCAAAGTCTCACGGTTGACGAGCGAGAAAACGAAATTAGACCCTGCTGGACGTGATCCTCGAGGAAGTACGTATCGAATTCGAAGAACGACGATTTTTCTGGTGATTCGTGATGAATATAGAGTACGAAAAAAAATATCTGCATGGCATCTGAATGTAGGAGAAAATTTAAAAAATTCCCAAAGTCCAAAGTGGACGATACAGCCTGCAGGTTTGCTCCAGATTGAAAGAGCTTGAGGAGCCCTCTTGCACATACAGCAGGATCGTAAAAGTCAAAATCATGGGATTTTAAATCGGTTTAAAACGGAGGTCAAGCTTCTTGTGCGGTCTGAAAAGTAAATGGGAAGTAATGACGGCTGTAACTTTGAGTTTGCTCAAGCACTTCGCCAGGTTTCTAACGAGTGATAAACGTTTTTCTTGGGAGCCAAACAAACCGTGGATCCCAACTCGAAGGGTCTAGCGAACGTCTTTGCACTCGTTAGGCTAATTTTACGATTCGTACTAAACGATACGTAGCTGCCCCCTCTTATCATCATTTCGCGTTATCCGATGCAAGCGGCTCGTCTTCCGCTGAAGAACATAAGGCGGCCTCCTAATTTCACCTAATCAGACATCTCTAATTTTTAACGAACAAAACAAACGAGGGATCCTTTTTTCCGCGAAATCATCTTGGAGGATCCAGAGTCCCCGGAGCCAATGGTTGTAACTTGATTTTCTAGTTTTTGTGCCTAAGGTCAAGAAGCTGTATAATCGTTGACGAATAGATTGAATAATTGATCATTTTTCTAGGGTTTCGTTATCTCGGTCTATGACAATTTGATAAATTATTTATTACTTCTATGACTATTTTGAAAGAAGATCAACAAAAAGCTTGTTATAGCCACTCTGAAAAAAGAAAGCCACAATGATGATCAGATTATTTTGAGCACAAGATTTGAGAAATTCGTTGAAAATTGTTGGCTCTGGACATTTTTGACCATTTCAGACTGTTTTGCTGATTTTTTCATCGAGTTTGACGAACATTTCGTCGCCTTAGTATCTATTTGCCCTACAGACAATTCAGATTTGACAAAAATTTTCGACTTGAAATTTGAATAAAATTTTTTTGAAGGATTTCTATCACAGTTCTGTATAATCTTCTCATAATGATGTATCCTGACAACAGTTTTTTAGTTTGATTTGCTCAATTTGAATTTTCATTTCAAAGTTATTTCAGGAAACTTCAGTTTCACTTTCAATGAATTGATTTTCAATCACGTTGAACGTATCGGTTCTCCAATGAGAATAAATCAAGTTTTCCACATTTGACCCGATGAGATAATCATTTTCGCGTATAATTTCAGCGTGGTAATTGATTGTGGTGCCTGACCCTCAGCCCGATGCGAGGCAGCTGTTGGCTCCAGAGTAGAAGTAGAAGTTTTACGAAACGTTACTTTCTAGATGCGGGTCTTGGTGTTGGCCAAGCGATTCATCGAGTTGTTAACAAGTATGATAAACTGCCTCGAACTCTAGAGGTCTTAGCGTGGCATTATGCCGAGTTAAATATACAATTTTAACCGAGTAAATAACCTCCGGAGCCCGTCTAGCTCCTAACGAGGTTTCGCGTTCCATTCAATATCAAGATTCTAACAGGTCCTTTGAGCCTCATGAAAGTCGACTGAAGACATTGAATCGATGATGAATGAATGATTGAAATTTGAATGCCGGATTTCAGAGGAGCATGGGGACCAAAAAAAAGGTATGTCGAGAGCGCTTAGAATTCCGCGGCCAAAAAGAGGCCGAGACTCGCTCTCGGGTATTTAGCGCGTCCTCGACAGAGGACGAGGCCCTCAGACTCGTGGGAATCTCAGCCAGAGCCAGAGACGATCTTGCGACTTACATTAGTTCTCGATTCCGAGAACCCATTCCGCGCGAGACTTAAATTTATATGTTAGCGCGAGAGGCTTGAGAACGGGTCAACTTGCTGGCCCTCTTTCATCCTAATACGCCTCCGTGGACACCAATTCGAGCAATCACTCGCTCAATTTGTTTCCAGAGGCGAAGAGCTAATCATACCCGACCTTTTTGGTCTCCGATCGAACGAGGGACACAAAATTCTAACGAATCAGCGGGATTCAACAAATTCTACGTACGTACTCCGAAAAGCATTAATATCTTATCCAAAGTTCATTATAGACCGAGAAATTGACTTTTTCAAAATCACTTGTCGGAAGGTTTCGTTTCCACTTGGAAAAGACCTATCTGGAAATGGCTCGGGGTAAAAGACTTAAGTCCTGTGTATAAGCATAGGAGATAAGTCTCTTACCCCGAGCCATTTTCAGATAGGTCTTTTCCAAGTGGAAACGAAAACATAAGACAATATTACTAGCGGCCGTCGAATTCTTCATCGTATGAATGAGGGAAACTGAGAGGGAAAAATCCTGTGACAAGTTATGGCCACTTATCGATAGATTGAGAACGAAAGACTGATTCGAAGTCGAGTTATGTAGTACCTCAGTACCGTCCCTGGGCACCAATTGCTCCATTAGTGGCCATATAAAACGCGTGTAGAAAACCCGGTGGCCAGAAACGGTACAAAAAATAAAAACACACTTCAACCTTTGAACAAGTTGGTTCAGAACTAATTGCTTATTGGAAAACTGAATCCTAGACTTTCTTGAAGCAACATTTATGCTAGTAATCGAATATTTCGATGAAACAGAAGCACAAGAGATGAGTGACCAACCATTAAGAACTGGCCAGAAATGGTAGAGTGGCCCAAAACGGTGCTTCTACCATATTATAGCCAAAAATCGTGAACGTCGATCAGCAGACGAATCGAAATGAAGGAGATTTTGGAACCGGTCGTTTTTTATGAAGCAGATGAAGCTGAATAAAATCGCGCAGTGAAGATTCATGTCTACACTTTTAGGAAAATATCTCTTCCCATAATATTTCCCAAACTTCAAGTTCTATGGTCTAATTGTCTCATTTTGATTGAATTCAGCAATTTCGGCTGCCAACTATGGCTGGTAGCTTCAGCTTGAATTGTCCTTTCAGTGTTGGATCGACCGGAGAATTCCGAGGAGGAAGTGGAGCCGAGGTTATAGGTACCTTGGGTCCTTGGCCAAAGTTTGCCGGAGGGTAGACGGTCCCGGCTACCGCAGTCTCATTAGTGAAATGGGCAAGAATATGAAATTAATAGGCCGTGCTCTACATCCAATTATCGTTTCTAGTTCAGCTAATGGGGGTCTAGATTGTTAATTGGTTTTAGAAATATGATACAGACCAATATTCTTCTTTATTGTATCGTATAGACGTATAGACCACAGTCGCGGATATTTCCAAAGGGAAATGATCGATATCCGTCCACCCATATAACCCGAGATTTGTGGTCAGAGATAAAACGACCATCTATCCGTGTCTAATTGCATCCTACCAAGCGGAACATCCTTTCGGAAAAGAGAAGAATAGGTACCATTCTTCAAAACGTGGAATCAGTTCGGAATAAAAATCGCGAACTTTTGTCACGTAGAAAGAAGCTAGATAGCCTAGTCACACTGGATTAATTTGGACCTGGCCAACTTTGAGCGATTATTGAAGCAAGACTATGCGTTATATTTCCGTATAAAAATTCAGAGACCTAATTTGAACGTTGAAAAATATGCTCTGACCGATGAATCTGTAAATTTTTGGTTTTTAAGCAGTAAAAAAAATTCCCAAAAAAAAGTGTTCGGAAAAACACGGTCTTCTACTGAAAAATTCATACCTTTATCAATTTTTAATATTTTTTCGCAAAAATTTAGAACGATACTCTTGAGTCATGGTACTTTCATCGAAAAAATAGTTTCGTACGGTGTCTTTCAAAAAGTATATTCATTTCGATTCATAAAAAATCAGATCAGAAATAAATCCGTGAATTTTTTGTCAGGTAGAAAAACAAACCTAACCTAAAAACAAAAAAAGCAAAAAAAAAAAATAAAAAATAATAATAATAATAAAAATGTATAGAAAAAAAGGGGGAAATATGGACCCACGACCGGGGAGAGAAGCTCGTATTGCCCGGAACGCGCGAGCGTTGAAAAGGACTCGCGCTGGTCGCGTGGGAGCATCGCTCCTCGATGATGCCCGAACGATTCCGAATATCATCGAAGCCCGAAGTCATGGACCACGTGGAGGAGCGTGCCAGGCGTGACGACTGCCTTCGGCGTAAAAAGAACGAGAGAGATACCGTAAACGGATGAGAGAGATGAAAGACGACCGAGAGCGAGATGCTGCCCTCTGGAGGGATGCTCGTCAACTTTTGGGATCGGACTATTAAATTTATGAAACTGTATCGGAAATGCAAGACATACTGTGATTCTTTTTTAGTTTTCAGCGGTATTTCAGTCAATTATCAACGGTCCATCCAATTAAAAGCGTGAAATTATCACTTTTTGGTTCCTTCTGCAATATTTTATGATCCGATTCGGCGATTATTGTAGCAGTGGAAACCCATTTTTGAATGAATTTTCATATCATACGAGTATTCAGAAATTTAGTATAATCTTGGCTATGAAATTTCCGGCTGATTTTCAATTTTCAAAACTGTTATTCGAATATTGAAATATTGAAAAAGTTGAATTTTAATTGACAAAAAATTGCTAACAGTGTTGTTACCGATCAGTATCGTATCGTTATCATTTGCCTCACGGTCCACAGTGACTTCTACTCTACTCTACCCTCGTCATCTTTGTGTGCTTGTTGTAAGTTTGAAGAAAATCCGTATGACGGTATTTTGATGAGGATAATAGAGGCGAGGCATTACCCGCCGCAATTGCAATTTGAATCGGTCGCGAAAGCCACGGTTAATGATTGCTTGAGAGTAAATAGCATTCCTCCGGTCTGAGTCGCGAAAGGATCATACGAGATAGTTTCTTGCGCGAAATATTCCCGTCAAAGGGAATATCCCCCTTTCTGCAATCAAATTAATTAGACTTTTGACGCGGTAACGAAGTGACATTCGTCGAGCTCGAAGGCGGCGATACGACTCTCCCAATCCTTGGTAGCACCGAAGCCTTACGCCTCAGGCTGACGGTATGCATTCTGGATGACCGCGATTACGTGCTTTTCCACATTTCAACATGTTTCGACTATTTTTCCGCGCCGCGCCGGGGGAGGACGGGAAAAATCATGATGGAGAAGTTAAGGAGCCACGTCTCTTGGACAAGAGACGAATACAAAGAGCGCGGGGTCCGGCTCTTTTGACAAGCTCCCGGAGCCGGAGCCGGAGCTGGTGCTGCGGTGCTCCTGAGACGCGAGAAGCAAAGACGACCGAGCTCAACGAGACACGGAGGAAGATCTAATCGCTTCTCTTTGGCGGTCGTCCAGGCGTGTTTACGTGAGTCTCGTGACTTACGAGGTGGTTGGTTAAACCCCGGCGGCTAGGCTGAGACAAAAGCCCGCAGGTTTTAACACGGATGGTAACGACCGGGCGCAAGTCTCGAATAAATTTAGAGGAGACGAAGAGTAGAAAAAAAAAAAAAAACCAGTCTTAGTTTACTTTTCCAGAAATAAGCCACCCATTGGGAATCGATAATCGATGCTGATAAACGCGATTCACGAGGAGCTGATTTTGAAACGATTTTCAGTAGAAATCATTCTGATTCACTGGAATTACTGAGAAATCACTGAGGAATAATAAATAGAAATAATGAAAATCAACTGGAAATTGATTAGATCGATGAGAATCAACTGAATCGCTGTAGAATTGAACCAAAACAATGAGTAAGAATGGAAATGATGAGAATCAATTGGGAATTGAAAATATAACTGAATTGATGAGGATTAATGAGTAGAAATAATGAGAATCAACTAAATCGCTGTATAATTAAACCAATGATCATTGAGGAATGATAAAGAGAATGAGAATTTGGTGAGAACTAACCGAATCAATCATATTGGAGAACAAGCGGGTTTGGGCTGACTATGAGCCAGCCTTCGAACTTCCCGTTATTCATTTTGTTCTCAGCTATTTTGAAGTTTGTAAATCTGACCTCAGATTCTTGATCAGCGGTTCAAAAAACCTTCGAGTACAAATTTCCGTAAGATTTCGAATGTTTTTAGTATTTTTCCCAGCAAATCGGACTCGCCATTTTGAATTTCGCTAATCTGACTTCAGATTCGTGATCAGTGACCCAAAAAACCTACGAGTACCAAGTTTCATCCAAATCCAAATGTTTTTAGTTTTTTTGCGGCATATCGAATACGCCAAATGAAAATTTTGCAAAACTCACTTCAGATTCGTGATCAGCGATCAAAAAAACCATATGGTACCAAATTTCATTGAAATCCGTTGATTCGTTCTCAAGATATCGTCATTTTTGTTGCGTTTTTTAGAATTTTGTTATGTCAATAGTTAAAAAAGCACTAATCCGATCGAAGCCAAAACTTAATCGGTTCTAAGTTAAGAAAAGCCCCGTCGATTGAGCCCAAGTTGATCGAAATCCGACCACGCGTTCTCGAGATATCGCGCGGACAAAAATGTGGTCAGGCACATACACACACACACATACACACATCCAGACGTCAAACTGAAAATAGTCGGAGGTGATTCTGTGGACTTCGAAACGTGAAGATTTAGTGAAAACTCAAATTTTCATTTTCGGGGTGATCACAATAACTTCCTTTTTTCTCTGAAAACAGAGAAACGGGAAGTTAAAAAAAGAGGTGAATGAAAAAAGAGTGAATCGCAATTACCCAAATGAATTAAATTGACATTGAAATGAAGACCAGAAAAAAAAAAATGGAGTGTGAATTGGATTAATTGACTCGAAGCACTCCAACAAAAATAATTGCTACGTGTCACTCGAATCTTGGATCACTTTCCCCCTCGGTGGTAGAAAATGGATGAGCCAATTACGAAATCGTGAAAATTTCACGCCGAAGCTGGAGCAGGTCGAACCCGAAAAAATTCATTAGGGGAATATCGCGGAGGGTAAACAGAGGAGCCAGACTCCGGATCGCAACCCTGCCGGAGCTCTCAGCCCCCACGACCCAAACCCGCCCCAAATCCACCGCCATTCCGCGGCAGGTGTTTCTGGGGGATGGACAGACCCGGAATTCAAAGAATTTAAACTACCCGGATCGCGTGTTCGCCGGTCTTCTACCATCCGAAACAAGGAATCGCCGATGTTCAACCAACTGGTAAAACTTTCTCGAGGAATTATTCGACCACTCTATGCAAGCGGGACGGCAGATCCGCGATTTCTTCCCTCTGGCGAATCACAAAGTAACTTTCCAGAGGGACCGGCGGCTTGTTATGCGGTGAATTCATTGAAATCAGCCCGGAATCATGTCGTATGCAAAACGTCGAATTTCCTCGAGGTTCGCGAGGCAGCCGACCGGCAAAGACCTGCCGATCCCTTGGGATCCGTGCCGATCTCTCGCAGTCAGCTACCAGAGTCGAGCTATAAATCTGAATAATAAATGAGGCCCGACGGCCTCTAAGAAGTCCCCGCCTCAGTACTCCGGGACCTTGTGGGCCGAGGCTTTAAAAGATGAATTTACGATGGCCCCGCCAGCGGGGCCGCACCGCGCCGCACCGCGCCGTCCCGTCTCGGACCGAGACGGAGTTCGAGCTTCGCAGGCTGCTCCAGATCCGTCTCACGTCTCGCGTCACTTGCGCGAGACAAATCGAGGGATTACTTTCCTCGATCCGATCGACAAACGGCTAGAGCCTATTTTCCGTTGAAAAGCGGAAAAAAACCCGCAGCCGTAGAAATTCCGCGGTTATTGGGGATGCAAACGCTGAGCGACCGCCGATACGACACTATCGCATCGATCGCACCGAGTGAACCCAATTACCCGAGGAGAACAGCCGATTTATCGCATCGGGGTGGCTCGAAGACTCGCGCGCGGTCCTCTTCGGAAATAATCGCCCTCGATTTTTCGAGGGTGCCGGAGCTGATGGCCGATCCGTGGGACCTGACGGTTTTGTACCTGCCAGGTGAGAGGGAGTGTCGCCTGCTCTTCTTCGTCTCGAACCAATTATCAGTGGCGACAACCTTTCTTGTCGTACACCGAGCCTATCGACCAGACGGGATCGACGTCGAAGAACATCACCGTATCGGTAGCGATTTCTCGTCCTTTGCAGGGTAATCGATGACCTTTTTGGGGGTGGGACTAGAGATAGTCCGAAATCCCGAAGCATCCGAGATTATCATACGGTCGTAGGGGATAAGAACGAGAGGATGGGGCCGGGGATGGCGAAGAAGAGCGCGCAGGTGGCTGTCGACGGTCCTTTATCCCAGGAGAGGAGAGTCCTGGACAGGTCTTTGCCATTCACCGCTTGACTGTCACCAGCGCACCGCCGCGACGCTAACTGACGCCTCAGAGCGGGCTGATCGAAGTATTTATTGCCCCGAAGTTCAGCCCTGCGTTCGTTCGTTTTTTGCCTGTGTAATGATCGGCTTTGCATGGTACCCGGTTCCTCTTTGTGTGGCCGTGTCGTAGCCGAATAAGACCACTGATAGTTTGTCGAGCCGTGTTCTTCTGCTACCACGAGCGCTGTTGAACTCGCCAGGCTTTAATTAGGCGCGAGGGAATTGGATATTCGCGTAAACTACGAAAGGAGATAAAAAACATTCGAGAAACCAGGAAACAAACTCAAATTTTAACCATGGTAGACATTTTCTGACTCCTAGTTTCCTGGATAATCCTGACTACTCGCAGAATTCTCATCTCATCAAATTAGGATTCAAATTTGGAATTATTTGCTGTTCATGAACGAGTTTGTCATACATGGTCAAAATATCCATTGGTCAATGTGATGGTAAAATGGTAGCCATTCAACGATTTTTCTTTCTTTGATTTCTTGACTTCTGGTCCCTATTTTCATAATTTTGCTTCTACTTCTCATTTTTTAGATTCCCGAAGAGAATCAGACAGCAGAAAATTCGAAATCGCTTCACTCGTTCGACTGGAATCATTGTGGAACTGTTTTCCACGTAGTTTTACTAATTACGTTGGCCTGATTCGATCATTGACTCAGGGACATTGACCAATGGATATTTTCACTCTTCAATACCAAATTATATAAATAGCTAAAAAAGTATGAAGCATGACCGTTTGTTCAATGTTCGGAACCTTCGAAACCTCCTGTGATCATAGTCTGTAAGAAAGATCGGCGACTTGAAAGAGTTTTTTAGGGTATGAGAGATAAAAATGATCGAAGTTTGGCTGTTTAAAAAAAAGAGTTTGTGAATCGGTAATTATCTCATTTATGTGGGTAATACTAATTACTGCAACTCGCACGCGACTCAGAACTTAATGGCCAATTTGTCTGCTCTGAGACCGCAGGTAGTGTATATCGTTTCAGAACTGACCGAGACTAAATCCGAAATTGGCAATTGGGGAGACACGGTTCATTGATTAGGGTCATACAAGGAGAACCCAGTGGTGGGCAATTATATGATCGAAATAAACAGCTTAATTTATCGAAGACCGCTTACGCTACTGACTGAGAAATTGTCTGACCAGCATATCCGTATTTCGAGGACTCGTTTGTCCCACAATTAAAGGCGATCCGGTGTAATCAAGATAAAAAGTACATAAGATACGATTTTTAATATTCGTTGCGCAAAAGACTGAGCGAAATGGGTGGTTGAGCAGCTGGTGGTGAAGTTGCAGAAGCATAACAATTTTCGCCGAATAACCCACCGCTCGTCCCTGCCCGGCGTTAATGTTATTCGAAGATTGATGAGACCGAGAATTTTCGTATGAAATTAACCAGATTTGCCCAATTAGTATGTCTTAGAATTAGAGCAATGTTTGTTCACGGCTGATTGATCGCTCCGGAATATCGCAGTCTGGACCGAGAACTCGGACAGTAATTATAAAAACTCGACCATTATAAATGCATTTGGTACTGATGTAATTACGAAAAGGGGTTGTTCAACGGATTCACCTAAACGCTAACGTTTCAATCCGAAAAAGTATCGGAACACAATCACAGGTTCATTGCTCTACTCCGAGGCGTGAATACTGGGTCAAGAAGAAGAATCATCAATCACGTCAACGCCGCACTAATTATCCCCTTTGTTACTCCACGGTGCTGCGTGCCATGTCTTCGTCACGATCGTTTCTAGCAGGTGGTACTACAAGACTGATCGAAGCCCTTCGGTGCTCCTCACTTGGAGAGAAATTAACAGCAATGTTCCTATCGTTGGCTCACATGTACAGGGTGGCGTATTTCATGTGTCGATAGTGGGAGGGGCATGGCTCTAAGCCCCTCCCATTCTCGGCGCATGAAACGGGTCACCCTGTATAGGAGAATCAGTATTTCCGAATAAGTGAACTTCTGTTTGGATTCGCGTCACGTCCTCGTCTTATTAGCGGAATGATTGAGCGGTGGGAAAAAAAGAAGATCGGTTGAGTGCGCAAAGCGGTTAGGGACAAAAATTATCTGTGCCTGTTGGTAGTCGCCCCGCGATGTCAATGAACCTGACACGAGAAATAGCGTTTATCTCGAAACCGCGGCTACCAAGACCAGCAGAAAATGCTTGAGGATGTTTTTGCACGTTCGTATATACCGCCTCACGCAGGCATGGGCATCGCGATCCACCTGCCAGACGGAAGCTGTGCAGGACGATACTAAAACTCGAAATAACAACAATTTTTCGCCAATTATGAGACTGTTGAGATTTTTTTAACTTGGCCAAATTAGGACAACGCCTTATTTTGTCCTCGAGGTCCTTTGGAGCACCACTCGAACTTTTTTTGTTGTTGATCCGCGCTGATAGAATTGCTGGAAAGTAGAGTACAATTTATCGTTGATCGTTTACATAATCACGTACTAAGAGATAATCATCGGGTCCATTAGGCTAACGATTCGTGAATCAGAACCGTGTCTTTATCTCGAAAGATTTCGTTCCCAAATGGCCAATTAAAACGAGCAGATTTCTTGTAACAGTGTTTGAATGATATTCTCGATTTTCTTCTTTTTCGAGGGAAAGAAAAAAGGAGAGGTTGAAAATTGAGAGGCTCTGTAGAACGAGAAGGACGGAATTGATCAACATCACTGTGATATAAATCGAGCGTGACGATCTGGACGTCTAAGGATCCCGCGCAGCGCACAACGTAGATGGAGGATTCAATTAAATTAGGCTAAAGTAGTTACTTACGTCCGCTGTCCACTTCACGGACCGCCGAGTTTAAAGAGATATTTTCATTGGTATAACATCGGGAGATTCCTAGATGCGGAGATAGCTTTGCATCTGCATGTAACGATTGCGATAATTAGCCAGTATCAAAGGTTTGATCGAATTTCTTGTTGAATTCGATCGGATTAGATGATCCCTGGTACTACAAGAAGAGGATCCAATTAACCGAGCCCAATCCGACTCTCATAGCCTGCAGCTTCGTCACTTTCCAAATTATTTTTTTTTTCTCCTTTCTTTTGACACTCAAAAGTTTTTTACTATACTTTTTCGAAAATCGGCGAGACACGGTTGTCTAACCCCATGTCAGTGAAAGTATTCTCTTTTAGAACAATGAAAAAAGACGTCATTGAATTCGAATTTCAGGCAATTGAATGACAAACATTCGACCTTTCAAATTTTTTGACAGGATATTCGATTTGCCTCTTCGAATCTGACTTCAGGCTCGTCGTTAGTAAGAAGCCGCAAAAAACTTGTAAATACAGCTTCGGCTCATGTTGCAATTTTCACATTTAACGAATATAGGTATTGACTACTTTCCGCACTAGGAAAAAAATTTACCAATAAAGTTTGGCGTTAATTTTTTTTTTTTTACTAAAATTGACTCGATATTAATTTCGCATTCGCATAGAATGAAATAAACCTAAGATGGAAGGATACTTCCTGTAGATCAGAAGAAAACGAAGACAAAAAAGCACGTGTGGCAGGTATGTGGTTTACCCTACATGCTGGAATCGTTAAAAATGAATTTGGTACCGTCTCGTTTTTCGTATGATAATTAACGCCAGGTACGCATAATGACATACACCGAGAAATATTGAGAAAAAGTCGAACCAGAAACCGGAGGGTAAAAAGTGGCCCGAATTTAGACCCTTCGGGGCTGATTGGTACCAGCAAAAATTACGAGGGGGGGATCAGCCACATGTCATTATTTTCAAGCTGAGAAACAATTTCTGCAAAAGAGAGTGATAATTAATTAAACCCCATGAAAAGGTCCGACGTCACGGATCGTTTCGGCTCATTGAGTTTCACAGAACATCGCGGTGGACTTGTTTCACTCGATTCCCGTGTAAAATTGCTGGAACCGGAATAACGATATCGGCACGCTTGTAGAATACATACGTCCTAATAATTTTTTTTTTTTTTTTTTGCCAATCTTAAAGGTACGTGGCGCCGATCACTCGGAGGTATATGTATACCTTTTAATAACAAGATCTCCTTTGTATTTACGCAGGCAAGTTGCAAGTGCGCGATGCTTACCTCGAGGGAGTTCAGGTTTCGTGTAGAAGTTACATTTTTGTTTTTTTGTTTCCACGATGTAAAAAGAAGTCGATGGCATCCCGGGAGCGGTTATTAAGAGTTATAATCAATCGGACTTTGTATATGACTCCGGGGAGATAATAAGCGGAGCGAGAGATGCTAGTTTTTTAGCGAGTAAATGCGGACCCTCGGATTTTATAGTTCCAGTACGACTTGATATCAGATTTTATGACGTCGAACTGTGTGTACCTTCAGCTGGGATTTAAATTCTGTGGGTTTTTGCCTCTCAATTTTTTTTTTTTTTTTGTCAATTTTACAATTTTTTTCTTTTCGTTTGGAAACAGACTCGATCACTTCGAGACTGAATACCGCATCCGCCTGCTTCTCGAACCCGTTTTTATCCAGGCAGGATGAAAAGAGGAGGGAGAAATTATTACGGCGGACTCGCGAGCCTCGGAATGAACTTTGACCCGCTCGGTAATTCACCGCCCACGATGCACCTGCCTCACCTTTACACCGCCACGGACCCAACTCAACGACGCTATCTCACTGCTTTATTGGTTTATCTCGAGAACGTGTGGCGCGGCGTTTATGTACACAAACTCAACATGGTTTTTCCTACCTTAACTTTGACCAAAGTATTTTTACAACATGAATACCCTCGCCCTGAAATAAGGGGGCGTCCACATATTACGTAACGCGATTTTGGGTCATTTTAGACCCCCCCCCTCCCCCTAAACGCGTTACGTAATATGTGGACGCCCCCTAACTGATTCGAGGTACCTTGTGAGCTAATTAACCCTAAAACCCTGTCGTTCGTGTGAAAAGTACGATTCACGTCGAATCTGCGCTTTTTGTCGTGCCTAACAAAAATTGCAAGACATGGCAAAAATGTTTATTATTTCATTGAGAATGCCAAGAAGCTCTTTTTTCCAGATCTTATCGTACACTATAACACAGTCAGATAAATGTGCTGAAAACAACGACAGTTGCAAACAGCACAGAAACTTCAATCATTTATGAAAAATGAACTAATCACTAGAAAAAATGTATTTTTTACCGTGATTCATGTAGAAATACTGAATTTGACCTACATTGCAATATTTTAAAGTTGGCTGGAATCGAGGAACAATCTCATTTCAGAAAATTCTTGAGGACTATTTGGGGGCTTGATCGGGCTTCCCTAGAAATGGCTCAGATCGTGTTCAGATCTGGGATGCAACGCTTTAACCTATGAAACATGATCAGGGAATGCTGTTTGCTGGGCCAAAGCAGGGCCTTGCTGGGGCCTTCCTAGTAGTTAAGAGAAACCTAACCCACTTGAGGAAGCCATATTCCACCCAAATGAAGGTCTAGTGAAGCTATGCTGAGGTGTCCCTTCTTGATGATACAATATTCTACCCTCTTCGAGGTCAGTTTCATGTTAGGGCAGCCCTGAATTGCCCCTGAAGTTTTCCTGCGCTGGTCAGTCGTTAGGATTTCAGGCGACCCACGCAGAAATTGACTTGCAAGTGGGGAAAACTGTCTAGGGCCCTTCTACGACCCTCCCAGACGTGTCGTATCCGATTTTGGGTAAGCCTGACGTTTCTGGTAGGGCCCCAGTCGGGCCCTAGATAGTTTTCCCCATTTGCAAGTCAATTTCTACAATTTATCAATTTATCGCGAGATAAAAGAGCCGATATAGATAACTTGAGTAATCTACATGCCCCCTTTTTCTTTACTTCGTGAATTAGTGCGTCAAAAGAGGTTCGACTTTGTGTTTGTCTAGATACGACCTACTAATCTTGACCAAAGAATGTCGGATAAGTCGGAATTAACTCTCTCAACTCATACTCATAATTAGCCACATGATTATAGTAATCAGTCGTTCATGCCGATCCTACACAAGACTTGGTTCCTTAGGACTCTATTCCTACACTGCTAATCAATCATACAGTGTTTCCTGACCCAAAATTCGGTCCTCAGCATTGGAAAAATATTTCAATTAGACAATTTCTCAATATTTGTTTTAACAGTTACTTGTCCCAAAATTAGTATTCGTAAGAGGAGATGAAAAAAAGAATTAAAAAATCGTGGTCAATCCAATCAAGGAGTGAATAAAAACTAACTGCAACAGATGCTCCGTTATCTGTTGCTTCTGCGATACTCGGAGCCCGTTCCCAATTAAAAACCGCAGATTTGGTGATTATTTTTCAATACCCGAAGATAAGAGGTCCGATTCGTAGCAAATTCGCGTTTCTCAAGGCGAAAATCTGCGCCACGTATATTATGATCGACGAAAATTCCCGTGTGAACGGTAGGCGTAATGACGTATCGCGGCTTTGTAATTTTGAATTCACTGCGAAATTCGATAACTTACGGATTAAATATGTGCACATGAGCGATAACCGTGACTAATCTAAAATTCTATAATGCCTTACTTACACTGAACAGTGTGACGAGATCCCGCGATGCCCGGAAGCCGACAATTACTCCTTATCTCAGGTTACTTGTAAAACCATCATTGTTTTTTTTTCTTCTCTCTTTTCTTAGTTTTATTTTAACACTTCTCACATATTCTCCCAGGCCCTTAATTCTTCTTCCGTATACATCGATCGCGTGTGGTCCTGCTATCGCCAAGTACCCCCACGCCACACGTCTCTCAAGTTTATGAATAATTTTTATCGTTACGAAACGTGGGAATTTTCTTCAAACCACAATACGACACTGTTCGCGGAATTGGGATTTTGAACGCATCTTTTAAATTTCATATATTTGTAGTTTGCAAAAAAATAATTAGGTCATATTTTTTCTTTTCTCAATTTAAACAAAATTCAAGGAAATATGGTACAACGGACCGAAAATTACAACGTTGTGACGTCACCCATGCATCTTACGCTGCAATTTAACTGCTTGTAACTTTTCTGATTGCTGAAAAAAAAAAAAATGTTGATGCAAAATTCCAATTAAATTGCAAGGAAACAGATGCAAAGCGGATTTTTAAATGGTTTTGGACTTACTCAAAAATGAAGAAATCACATGAAAATTCTTATTGAATATGATTTCTGAATGAATGATGAATTATGATTTCGCAAGTTCCGTGACATTTTTTCCATTTTTGAGTGAACGAAAAATATTTTTGCATATATGTGTTCGGAATTTAGCTATGAGTCTGTTTTTTTTTTTTTTTTGCGTTTTAGTTCCCCGGATTCAGATATTATACGGAAACATCTGACTGGCAGTAAAAATAGAGTACATCAACCCTTAATGCTTGAATTTTGAAGACTGTCTCTAGAAGTTCGGAAGCACGTGATTTTTCCGAACTCAATCTTGAGAATAAAATAAATTGGAACAGAAGGACGATTCCCTCGTAAAAAAAAATTTGATATCTTCATGAGCACAGAAATTAATATGACGTATAAATTAATAATGCTTGAAACGTGGGGGCCTGGGGAATGAATTCTTGAGAACGATTCAACCGATTTGATAAGAAATTTGAGGATCAATTTTTAGAAGCATCATCTTCAATGCGATAACGCAGATCTTCGATATCTATTGTCAAAATGCAATTATCGTGTATAATCTTCATGCAATGAAGACACTCATAGTTTGCCAATTTTGTCTCCAATCTAAAAATCATCCCCTTAATGCTTCGCGAATTAATTTCTGACAAATATATCAGCATAAAAAAAAGTATGATCAATAAATTCGTTGATCAAAATTGACAAATTATTAGTGTTTTTTGTTCAGGTTTTCAATTAAAACGTCACGAATCCAATCATCATGGAAAAAGGATCATGACTGTTCTCGAATTTGCAAAAAAAGTTCATTTAACAGACTTGATAATGATTTTTTTTCAGAATAACGAGTATAGCTTCTCCCCCTTGGATCGTCTCTTCGGACATTAAATTCATAAAAATCGTGTGCATGGCGGAATCTGAGCGTGAAAAATAAGACTTAAAAAATTGGGACACGATTTCGCACTCGCTCACGCAGGTCTTATCTGAGGATTCGGTTGCTGCATCTTCGTCGGAGGTAGTCTAAGACCTGGGTGTGTCTGTGTAGCTCATATATATTTTAGGCGAGAGTTCTTATACAGCCTGACTGTTGAATAATTGTTGCAATTTAAAATGGTGAACACCGGGTCTTGTGGGTATAAGGTATCCCGCAAGGAAGGCTGGAGCCGAAGGTATAGAGTTTTGCGGCGAATAATACTTTGATGATTCGCCGCGCGGCTTGAGACACGCGCTGTTTCCACCGGGCGCGGTGTGCAGATCGCAAAATTTAATTACTGATCTCGTGTATCGAGATCCTTTCAAAAGATAATAGATGCTCAGGTTGTAATGGGATCATGAGAAGCGATAAATGTGCGTACATGCATGCGTTCGTAAAACAACTCGCTAAAATGAGACGCGACGAGTTAAGACTTACAACTCTCGCGGCTCTTCAGAGATCCGGATATAAAAAAGAAGAAAAAAAACAGTAGAAAAGAAATTTGCACGCCTTTCAATCTTCTTCACAAATTCATTATCAAAGAATTGATTATGTGGAGGAAATGGTCAGGAAAGTCACGGAAAAGTCAACGAATCCGAAAAATGGTCAGGGAAAAATCAAAGAATTTTATGAGATGAGAGAAACGGAATCGCAATTCTAATTTCTTGTCTCACTCATCACGATCAGGTTGCTGAGCAGATTTAGAAAATTCAGAGCTCATTTTTCTCGCTCAAGTTTATGATCCTTTATTTCTAAAACGAAATTGCTTCGAAGCGTTAGCGATAAACGTTCGTTTAAAATGGAAGACAAACAAGTACAGGTCGTGTGAGGGAGCCCTTAAAGTGCTTGGCGGCTTCCTAATGATAAAGTGGCAAAAACGGTCGAAGAAAGAGGATAAAAAGAATGGAAAAATGAGTAGGTAAGTAACGTTCATGAGCCGATGGGAGAGCTCGCCTCCGTACGCTGTAAAACGATCATCAGAGGTACTGCTGCAGCTGTGCTGTAATAAGCAGCTCGCAATACCTACAACCTCCGAGTTAATACTGGTTGCATCCACTCACACTATCGCCAATGAAATACGAAGCTATAAATTTATTCAATTAATCAACGATGCTATTTGCGTAATTGAAGGATCGGGGGGTGAGGGATAAACGGGACAAATAAACGAGTGAGAAATTGAAGGTTACGACGACACCGCACGTTCCACGATCAAACCCGTTACCTCATCGCACTTATTGCAGAACTCATAATCATCGATTTTTAACCATCAAGAATAGTGTAGTAAATACATTCACCTGTCGATATCTGCAAAGATCCGATCCGAATCTGATGTTTAAAGTTTAAAGAATGAGAGCGATACGTGTCACAAAAAGTCAAGAGTGATGAGAAACTCGGAACTTGTCATCAGACCAAACTAACACCAAATGTAAAACGATATGAGTATACTTGGACTCTTTTTCTTGAGTCCTCGACTGATATGCAGCCTTTTACAAATTTTGGATCATCTCAAAAACTGATTTTCGCCTACTTTTCAGATTTCAAAATGTAACCGGCGATGAAATGTTTATCGAATCAACTTCTAGTTTCACAGATATCTTCTTTGATATATTATCAACAATTCCACGTGAGCTTTTTGAGGTCTGGTCACTGAATCTAGGTGAATTACTTTCATATTAATGAAAGAATAACATAAAAACGATAAAAAAAAGTGCCTTTTTGGGGGAAATGATTGTTTGAAACCTCATTTTTGAGAACTTTTGTCACTGTACAACGAATTTCTCACGTGAAACTATTCTTCTTTCTATTCTGATAGTGGAAAAAGATTGAGGTTGCTGTGACTCAAGTACTTCATCGCCGGTACCAATTCCAGCGGTTCTTCGGATGTCTTTTGGGTGCATCGCATCGAATTTTCAGCTTATATGGATTATATATTGTGTTTTTTTTTGTCTTACGACGGCTTTCTTCTTCTTCTTCTTCACCTGTGAGAATCTCTCGACCCGCCACTTGTCACAGATTAGACAAAAATTTAGAGGACAGGACTCTGACGACGATAAAAAAGAAGGAACACCGATAAACGTTACTCTTGGAATAACTATCGGTGCGATCTTTCGTGACTGAAACATTCCGGGCTAATGTTGCCCCGCGTCTAATGGAAATTCTATACGAATTCTTTTTCTGTTGAAAAAAAAAGAAAAAAAAAAAACCAAACCCAAGGAGGATAAGAAACCCGACCAAAAAGACGCATATATTCGGGGCCCAAAAATAACTCTGAGGTCAACCGGTCCGCCACTACGCTCCCAACATAATTCGCCTAATTAGATTAAACCAGGGTTTGACCTCGATTCCGTCGAGATCCTCGAGGAAGGATCATTCCCCCAGCCTCCGTGATCCTCCGGGCAAAAGCCTATCCATAAAACACAGTCTCTTGATTTACGTCCGGCACCCACTCGTAAACTCATCGGATATTTGTTAAACACAAACGCCAGTGTCTGGAGTCTATAGGGTGTGCAGACGTCAGCCTCGTACTTACGCGCGTTTGCCTCAGCTTAGCCGCAGAGTCGTTACGTGTACTTGGTCGTAAAATAAAATGAAATGATAATACACGAGGTGGGGGAAAAGAATATCCGAGGGTATGTGTGTAGAAACCGCGCGTGATGAATCGCGACACGGATTCGCAATGTCGGTCGCACCTCGTTCGCATATTTTCCCAGGTGGTTTTGAATTAATTGGAAATTAACCCCGTGTGTGACAAACGATCGCGCGCGAATCTCCGCTTTAACGACACTGAATCATGATTCTTTACGCCAGGACACGGAATCGCCTTATCATTGTAGTACCTGTTGCGTTATTGGATCGTCGGACGGAATTCCTCGTTCTTATTGTTGTATATTTTTCCACTTACGACAGTCTCTTTGATCGGGGCACCGCCTCGTTATGAAAAGGCGAACCGAGGGGTATTCGGGCTAACAGCTAGTTGAGACAATAGGTCGACGGAAGCTACCGATGAGTTGGCTACCGTAGAACCGATCTTAGATAAGATTATTAAAAGAGATTCGAGACCCTCATATCCTCAGTGCACATCACAGACTCAAACCGAATAGTGCAAACTCACTTTGGGATCGGTTCTTTCCTAATAATGTAACCGCCTATCTCATCTGCGCGATATAATACCGAGTCGAGATTGAGCCGAAGATCGAGGGGTTATTGATAACTATATGAAAAATCGCGTACGAAAGATTTCAGAACTTCAAAGACGGGGACTAGGAGCTTTTAGAGAGTTTGAAGGATTTTAAAGAGACTCTAAAGACTTTGAAAGATTTTTACGGATTTTGTGAAACTACCGAAAATTTATCAAACGAAAATTTTGTGGCACACTTTGTGAGATTTTTATAAGCCTTGAAAGATTTTCGAGGGGGAAATAACTCGTTGAATTGACGTGGCAATAGTTCATTAAATAATTCATAATTCACTTGAGGTATTGAAAATTACCTGAATTGATGAGAATAATCTGAATTAACAGAGATTTAACTGAAGTATAACAAGGAATCACCTGAATTAATGAGGTTGCATGAGGTTATATTAAGTGGAATTAAGTTGAATTGACGTGAGTTAAATTAAGTTGAATTGAATTGAATTGAGTTGAATAAGGTTGAGGTAATCCGAAATAAGTTGAATTGAGTTGAATTAAGTTGAGTTAATCCGAAACAAGTTGAATTGAGTTGAATTAAGTTGAGTTAATCTGAATAAGTTGAATTGAATTGAGTTGAATAAGGTTGAGTTAATCCGAAATAAGTTGAATTGAGTTGAATTAAGTTGAGTTAATCCGAAATAAGTTGAACTGAGTTGAATTAAGTTGAGTTAATCTGAATAAGTTGAATTGAATTGAGTTAATCTGAAATAAGTTGAATTGAGTTGAATTAAGTTGAGTTAATCTGAAATAAGTTGAATTGAGTTGAATTAAGTTGAGTTAATCCGAAATAAGTTGAACTGAGTTGAATGAAGTTGAGTTAATCTGAATAAGTTGAATTGAATTGAGTTGAATAAGGTTGAGTTAATCCGAAATAAGTTGAATTGAGTTGAATTAAGTTGAGTTAATCCGAAACAAGTTGAATTGAGTTGAATTAAGTTGAGTTAATCCGAAATAAGTTGAACTGAGTTGAATTAAGTTGAGTTAATCTGAATAAGTTGAATTGAATTGAGTTGAATAAGGTTGAGGTAATCCGAAATAAGTTGAATTGAGTTGAATTAAGTTGAGTTAATCCGAAACAAGTTGAATTGAGTTGAATTAAGTTGAGTTAATCTGAAATAAGTTGAATTGAGTTGAATTAAGTTGAGTTAATCCGAAATAAGTTGAACTGAGTTGAATTAAGTTGAGTTAATCTGAATAAGTTGAATTGAATTGAGTTGAATAAGGTTGAGTTAATCCGAAATAAGTTGAATTGAGTTGAATTAAGTTGAGTTAATCCGAAACAAGTTGAATTGAGTTGAATTAAGTTGAGTTAATCCGAAATAAGTTGAACTGAGTTGAATTAAGTTGAGTTAATCTGAATAAGTTGAATTGAATTGAGTTGAATAAGGTTGAGTTAATCCGAAATAAGTTGAATTGAGTTGAATTAAGTTGAGTTAATCCGAAACAAGTTGAATTGAGTTGAATTAAGTTGAGTTAATCTGAAATAAGTTGAATTGAGTTGAATTAAGTTGAGTTAATCCGAAATAAGTTGAACTGAGTTGAATTAAGTTGAGTTAATCTGAATAAGTTGAATTGAATTGAATCAATCTGAACTAAGTTGAATTGATCTGAATTATTCTGAATTTATCTGAATTATTCTGAATTAATGTGTCATTCGAATCTTGAGTTATTTGCCCCCACGAAGTTTTCAAGAGAATTGAGGGGACTTGATCAAATTTCGACGAAACTTATCAGTCTTTATGTACGAGCTTCATAAGACTTCAAAGATTTCATGGAACTTCCAGTAATCGATAGATTTTTATAGACTATCAGTAGATTCTAAGAGACTTTGAGGGATTTTATGTAACTCGAACCGGTTCACATGGTACTTGAATCATTGATTAACCCTTGAATTGAAATAAGAATTGCGGTATTTGAGAATATGAATTGTTCAATGGAGTCAACCATTGATTTTTCTAGACTGTGAAACATGTCTGGTCCCCCTTTTCGATATGATCGATCGATTATTGGTGAGTATCGGTCCATATTTAGTTTATCTTAGCATCGTTTTAAATCTGTGGGGGCAATTATTGGATCAGTTTGTAATGAGTGTCGGTCGAATTTCGTTTGTGGCACCTAAAACCCGGGGTTAACCACATAGGTGCAATCCTACGCCCTAATTTTCCTATTCGAATGGTGTATATGGATGATAAAATTCTGCACTTTGTGCGGCTCATCGATAAAGTCGTAATTACACATCGCACCAATCCATAAAACGACTAATAATACCTTTTCGTTATGGAGGAATAGTTTCACCTTCAGGTAGCTTCTCCTCGGGTATAGTTCATCCCCCAGCAATCGTCCGGAGTCTGCAATCTTCTATAATTACATCGAAGCATTTGACACCCTGAATTGAAAATAATACAAATTAGGAGAGATTCTACAGGTCGATAAATTGGATTCCGATTAGCCGCTCCGCCACTCTCGCTTTCACAAATGAAACCACCTCCGATTCTGACTCGTGATTAAACTCAGTCTCGTGCTACCGGCGGACGAAGAAATGATACGGATTTCTTCTTCCTGTGAAATAAAATATCAGCGTTGATCATGCGTTTGAAACTGGTTTCCGTCTCACCAATCATAAGACAATGGGTCCCTCATCTCTACAGTCTTGATTTTTTTTTTTTTTTGATTTTTTTTGTCTTCTCTTAAAATAAATAAGGCAAGGTGGCTCATCTCGCTCCGACGCTGTTAATAATTTCCACTCGATTCGAACTCATTGTGGGAGATAATGACTCCGAGTAACAGGTTGCGGTGGGAAGGGAAGAAAGGGTTGATAGGTTATTTACATAAGAAAGCGCACAGGCCCTGATGATGTACTTTAATTACAAAACAGGCATGTGAGAATCCTCAAAGTTACTTTCATCCGATAGAAAATGACGAAAACGGCCCAGTTTATGACATTGTGAGGATATCAGATGGGTCTATTCCTCACTTCGTCTTCGTTTTGGAATCTTCATGTAATTCTTTCGATCTTCTCTAATCTTTGTTACTTTTTTTTCGTGATTCTTGGAATCTGCTGTAATTTTCGATAATTATTCTTCATCAGCCGTAGGGTGAAGCAAGGGTCAGAATCTGGGCCATTTAGACATTACCGATCGAAAGCGAAATCGACATAACGCATTCCTTAATGGGCTGCCTATAACATATTGAGAAGAGGGCTTAAAGGATTCATTTTTCACCATCATAATTACATTTTTTTATCTCGTTTGTCTGCCAGGCTAAGGGCTAAGGGCTAAGGGCTAAGGGCTGAGGGCTGAGGGCAGTTACAGTACGTCAGCCCAGGAGGCAAGCATCCATATTCATGTTGGATAAGGTGCAATTAAACTCTGCGAGGTGTCAGGTAGCCCCGACCAGGCATTAATCAGTGCTCCTAAAATTTCTTCTAGTCGAAAAATTTTTGCTTATTCTAAGTCAGCAAGGTCGGTCGATCGGTCGGTCAGCAGCTACATCACGTCTGTAAAATAATAATTCTATAATAACACCGTCTGGAGGCCCGAGGCGTCTGACGAGGATGGAGCCTTGCATGAACCTGTGAAATTACCGTGTCACAAAGTTCGTCGCGAATATGGTCGTGCAGACCAGTCGTTAAACTGCAGGATATGAGGGTCTCATCGTTTGGTCGAATAAAGTTCTTTAATCTATGGGACACAGCGAGTGGTCCGTGTAATTTTCGAGGCACTATGTTCTCGAGGAGCGCATATTAAGTTGTAAATACGTGAAACATTAGCGGTCAAGCCATCCGGCCAACCCCCGCGCTTCCTTGACGTTGTAACGTCTATATTGGCCTCGGTAGGAAGAAGGAGGTCGGGTTAATGCAAATTGATCAAGTATTTATTGCGTACGTGAATTTATAATTATTCATAACCATTTATCTCTGTTAGATCCTGCTGCTTTGAATAATTCATTCGCCAGAATGATCATTTTTATTTTTCTCCGATCCGAAAGGTCCGAAATTTCGTGGTCCAGAAAAATATTTCTGCAAATGAGACAAATTTCATTGATTTTCTATTAGAATTTCACAATATTCACGATATATTGTGACTCTTAAACAGTTGGGTTCGTGTCTCCTCGTTAAATTCGACTTTCTTTAAAGGCAATTCACAATTTCAATCAGCAACGGAGCCTCGTCCTTTTTGAGAGAAGAATCAGCAACAGGGAAATAATTAGTCGCTGATTTGATGAGTCAATAATTTCCTCCAATAATTTTTGAATTGCCTGAATTACTGGAAACGGTCAAATTAACGAGGAATAATTGAAACAATGAAAATCAAGTTGGAATTGACTGAATTGATTCAAATCAATTCGAATTGAAGTAACCTAAAGCTTAAACAAATTTTCATACATCAATTTCGAATTCAATTTAATTATAAAATCGAATCGAATGATTAGATAAAAATTCAATTGGTTGATGAAAAATCAAGTTGAACCGAATCAATTAATTCAAATTGACAAGAAATTAATCCAGAGTTTTGAAGACTGGCTCAAATCAAGAGGAATTGAAATCAAATTGAATTATTTTATCAATTATTTTGAATGAACAGAGAAAATAAGAGAAGTAGATTTCAATTTCTAATTCAATTCGAATGATTCGAAGCAAATTGAATTGATTGGCAAAAAAATCAGTCGAATCGAATCGATTGCAGATTCAATCTGACAACAAATTAATCCAGAGTCTCGGATATACTGACTTAAATCAAGAGGAATTGAGTTGAATTGAGAAAAGAAACGTTATTTCAGTTACTAGAATCGAATTGAAACGAGAGTCAAGTCGATTGAATAAAATTGATTAATCTGAATAACTTGAAATAGAAAAAAAATTATAAAAAACTCGAAGGAACCGAAATTATATCCAACTGTGCGGCTATCAAAAAGCGAATTCTTCTTTGACAAATAGCGATTATCCTTCTGCATGGAATCTCTCTTTTTCTCTTTGCAGATACGCGCTGCATCGCGTATATAGAATTCGGTTTTTCTACAGGATCGTCTGAGCAAAGTATGATCGACGGTCCGGCGTGGAGGAAGATTAGCGTCGATTATTGGCTAAAATATTGCGAATTTATTGTAATAAAAGTTTTTAATTATCTCCGTGTTGCAACGGTGCAGCACGTTGCAGACATCTACTCGGTGGCTCTGGCTGCATTCCTACCCGAGGTTTTTTCTAGTCTCGAGCAACCTGACTCGCTTAGGTACACCATCAGGCATATAATACGCTGTATATACACGGGACGAGCGTAGAACCAAGGATTTAATTTATTGCCTGCATAGAATCCCCGCACAACCTTATACAACCTGCCATTTTGTAAGCTTATATGCTCCCACAAGATTCTTAATACCTCGATCGCTTCCAGCCTTCTAGCTACACGCTGCTTCTTTTTTAACTTCCCGTTTCTCTGTTTTCAGAGAAAAAAGGAAGTTATTGTGATCACCCCGAAAATGAAAAGTTGAGTTTTCACTAAATCTTCACGTTTCGAGGTCCAAAGAATCACCTCCGACTATTTTCAGTTTGACGTCTGGGTGTGTGTGTGTGTATGTGCGTGACCACATTTTTGTCCGCGCGATATCTGGAGAACGCGTGGTCGGATTTCGATCAACTTGGGCTCAATCGACGGGGCTTTTCTTAACTTAGAACTGATTAGATTTTGGCTTCGATCGGATTAGTACTTTTTGAACTATTCAAATAACAAAATTCTAAAAAATGCAACAAAAATGACGATATCTTGAGAACGAATCAACGGATTTCAATGAAATTTGGTACCATATGGTTTTTTTGATCGCTGATCACGAATCTGAAGTCAGTTTTGCAAAATTTTTATTTGGCGTATTCGATGTGCTGCAAAAAAACTAAAAACATTTGGATTTGGATGAAACTTGGTACTCGTAGGTTTTTTGGATCACTGATCACGAATCTGAAGTCAGATTAGCGAAATTCAAAATGGCGAGTCCGATTTGCTGGGAAAAATACTAAAAACATTCGAAATCTTACGAAAATTTGTACTCGAAGGTTTTTTGAACCGCTGATCAAGAATCTGAGGTCAGATTTATTTTTTACTTTCTTCAGGCGATTCTGATCCCGGAAAAATCTGAAATTGAATAATTCGTAGAGTCAGAAAACAATTTTTATAAGAATAATAATATTTTCAAATTCTGAATACATGAAAAATTATCTGAATTCTGAATCCTTGAAATTGTGGACAAAAAAGAGCCGTCAGAGTCTCACGCCCGAATCCTATCGATTCTAGATTGTTACGTAACGATCGTTTGGTGACATCGTATATTCATTCTATTCAATTTCTAGGAAGGACTTTTTGAGTAGAAATTCATCGATCGCTCGTGTAGAGAATGACAGTCGGATTCCGTTGATGCGATTCAAAAGTTTCGCCGAAATTTGGTATTGAGAGTCTGAGCGAAGCGGAGGTCGCGCGTTGTTAGACTCATGTTTTGGCATTTTTTTCACAAAACTGGCACAAATTGATCCGTGACGTTTGAGGTCCTTTGTGAATGCCTCAGAATCACTCCCACACGATTTTCAAACGCATCCCTTTCACAATGCCTCTCGAATTCAAAGACCCCGATGACTCGGCGCTTACGGATTTTCTTATTTTTCGAAAAATCATACATTTTCACCTCGTCAGGTAACATAATTGCCGAAAAGATCGACCCAGTCTCTGAAAGTGTAAAAAATAATCCCATAAACGATTTGTTCGATTCGAAACGCTCATTAGAATCGATCAAATGATTTTTTCTACAATCTGAACGATCATTCTTCCCACGGTATTGGATTCGCTATAAATTATATCACAGCGGTAGTTTAGAATTATGCTCGTATGCTTGGTACTTTACGATTATGTAATTGCTTTCTGGTACTCGGAATACCTCTCCGGATCTATTTTCACCGCCGCCTGTACCTTCCGAGGATGCGATATGCTTCCCTGATACAATCTCGAGCGATAATGTTAGATAATTAGTCGGCTAATTAATATTAAATACGCTGAACGTCTCTTCCCTCATCCCCTTTTTTTGTGTCTGTTTATCTTTTAATAACCATGCCGTTTAATTTTGACAATTTATTCCATTCTAATTTCACTAATTGACATTAACGATTTTTTCTCCCCAGGCATGAGAGAAGCTACCTGCTGCTACCAGCCACGGACGCATCGCAGTTTGGGTCGAAAAGGTATAATTTTATTAGTTCTTTAAGCCGATTGTTATTCCACCTAGTGGTTAAAGTCACACTATTATACACAGTCAATAAACAATTGGTATTTGAATGTAAATTGAGAATAAATAGACATAATGGTATTTACGCATGTGGACGGTAGTCGAACGCGGTCATTAATCATAAGAACGCTTAGCACGCCGTGCGTGTACGCGGCACATGCACGCGTAACTATTCGCCATAAAACAAATGGTGCGGTGCTCGCAGTAGCTAACAAATAGCGCCCATTTCACAGTCATAAACAAGTTAAATCCTTAGTGGCAACAATGCCCGGGAGAACAGCTGGCTCATTCGTTATCTAATGGGAGTCTCGAGTCGACGATAATTGCCCTCACGCATCCTCCGGCAGTCCATATTCGATACCGATCGAACCACGATTCTTTATTAACATCTTCCCCGAGGCGATAGCCTCGTTACTCGAGTTAAGTATCCGAGGATGCAGACGAGAGTTTTGATACTTTTTCAAACATTTATTATCCTACTTAGGAGCAGATATTCGTCGATATTTTCACTTCCTCACTTGATCACAGTTTTAATTACGAGAAAACTAGCATCCTTGATGAAGAGCCCGGGAGGCGATTGCTTCTTGAAATGTGCAGCATTGTTGGAGATTCCAATTTACACCTTTTTGGACTTCCACACTACATACATGGGGTCACCCTGACCCCAGCTAACTTTGAAACGTTGTCCCATTGATTCTGGTGACAATTTGACTACGGAAAAATTTCCTGGTGGTACTCTAGGATCTTAAGAATGGGACCGAAAATTGGATATTAGATTCAAGCCTCGTAAAAAAGTGACTTATTTTACTGAAAAAATCATAACTTCCGCAATTTTTTATATTTTCGGCGAAAAATTTAGCTGGGTATTCTTGAGATACCGCACTTTAGGAAAAAAAATACTGCAGCTCGTGTCCTTCCAAAAAGTATGATTATTTTAATGACTAAAAATGAAGTTGGGGTCATCTGGACCCCAAGTAAGACAAGGTGTTGTTTCCTGATGTTATCTAAATAATGTTGTGAGGAAGGTCCTCATCAGGACCGAAACGTCAACGTATAGACAATTCTCAATGACCTGTTATCCAAGAAATCATTCACGGAGGTTAGGAATAAACTTTCTTTGATAAATCGTGATTCGTACAAAGTTCAGAATCCCGAACCTGTTAATTAATTTGAGCAGTGGTAATGCTAACCGGTGCTATTTGCACCTCGGGGGTTATCCACCACGTCGAGGTAATAAATCGTTGGATGAATTAACAAGATAGCGATGCGATTATAACGATAATGAATAAAGGATTGAGGACCAAGTTGCGGGTATTTCGACACAATGTTCGATTCATTAAAGAAACACGTTGCATTCCAGAGATGCGATGCAGTCACTTACACGATTTGCGAATACCTGTTCAAGACTGTGTCAATTTTTCGAAATTGACCAACCGGAGCGGCTCCTTGGATCTCGAGATAAATAATCCGCGTTTCAATAGCTCGCTAAGAGAAACGACGAGGGGCTCAGGTAGAGCGATCGGGGTTCATGAAGCTCGTCTCCTGGTCCAGTTATTAATCAAAATTCGGGACCATCCTCGCTCGCTCCTTTGTGTCTCTGAACAATTAAATCGAGAAATTAATAGTGGCCTCTTTCGTCGATCTCGAAGAGGGCTAAATCGTCCGAAGGGATTACGCGAGTGACTTTCAGGCCCCCGTGTTCCAGGGCAGGGAGGCATTGTGATAATAATCGTATAAATATCGAGATCTTTCTGCGGACTGGGCGAAGGGGGAGATGAAAGAGGCTCGGCGGAGGTCCGATGGAAATCGGTTCCATTTAGGCCTCGGAGTATTCTCAATCGCATCTTTACGACCGTTACAAAAATTTATGAAAATTATTCAGGCCTCTCGCTTCTCGAAAGATTTCGCGTATCTTTTGGGAGAAGAGACGAAGAATCGTTTTTTTTTTCTTTTCTGTTTGGATTTCGTTTTTTTACTCCTCGAGGCTCTTAAATTCGAAGCTTGTGCCTCCTTAAACCCATTGTTCAATTTTGGCTGTATATCCAACATACGACAATTTACATACGTGCTCGCCTGGTTATATACGACCAATAAACTCGAACCTGAGACGTAACCGCGCTGAGCTATACCCGGAAGACTACCGGGAGAGACGCCAATTACGCGAAATGGGAAATTTGTTACCTTGCAAATTACATTTTCTGTACCAACGGATTTATTCCGAGGTAAATGGCTCGGTTACCGATCCTTTTTCAAATTTATTCTAGAGAAAAAAGTCCGGTTACACTGATAAAGGAAAATTATCACGAATTATCCATTTCTGGTTCGCGCACCTTGTGGTCCGTCCGTCGTTTGTCATCTCAATCTACTCTGACTGTAATCTTGTATCAGTCATGTTCCGAGTTTCCCCGATCTCCGAGTAACGATATAGTTAATTGAACGACGGAGATAACGGATAACGGCGAGGTTCCCGTGGGAGGCAATCAGAACCCCGGGCGCGTGAGCAAAAACGGGAATTTATTGCCCGAAGGCGTACCCGGTCGAAACCGCAGGCAACGGCGAACCCGGACAGCAGAAACGCGTAATTACTCCTCAGCTGGCGGATCGACCCGTACCAGCACCTTCACGTTCTTGGAGACGATTTTTTTTTCTTTCGACCGAACCGAACCGAACCCCCAACGACACTGAGTGTATTCCTTAATTGAATTTAAGGTTATTTAATATGCTTTCAGCCGTTATCGTCGATTACCGCGACTCGTACCCGGCACAGCCTTTCGGAAAGGAGCCTATAGCTTATTTTTATTCGCATGACTCTTACATTTTATCGCGAGTAAGTGAGCAAAAATATCCTGAAATTTCTTATAAAAGCAGGAATGATAGAAATCCTGGTGATTTGAATGAAATTAATGTAAAACATCTCGAAGTTTCATATTTGTGTTTTGATATTGAAAAAACATACCGAGTTTTCAATCTATATCTATAAAGGAACAAGTGGCATCAACGCCCAGCCCAAACCCCTTGACCTAGAAACTTGAAATTTGGGCAACATGTTCCCTTCCCTTCGTAAACACCCACTAAGAAGCGATTTTTCGAAATTCGCCCCACAAGGAGAATAAAAGGGGTAAAACACCTTTTCGCGGATTCATGGATATCTCCTCGGCCCGATGAGATATTGACTTCGTTTTGGCTTCAAATTATTGCTCATTCAAATACCTAGAAAGTAGTTTGAGCGTTTTTTGAAATTCGACTCCTAAGGGAATGAAAAGGTGTGAAACCAATTTTTGAGGCGCGTAGCGCCAACCGGGGTGGGCGCGCGAAGCGCGCAGGGGCGGAGCCCCTAGTATATCTATAAAGGAACAAGTGGCATCAACGCCCAGCCCAAACCCCTTGACCTAGAAACTTGAAATTTGGGCAACATGTTCCCTTCCCTTCGTAAACACCCAATAGGAAGCGATTTTTCGAAATTCGCCCCACAAGAAGAATAAAAGGGGCAAAACATGTTTTCGCGGATTCGCGGATATCTCCTCGGCCCGACGAGATATCGACTTCGTTTTCGCTTCAAATTATTGCTCATTCAAATACCTAGAAAGTAGTTTGAGCGTTTTTTGAAATTCGACTCCTAAGGGAATGAAAAGGTGTGAAACCAATTTTTGAGGCGCGTAGCGCCAACCGGGGTGGGCGCGCGAAGCGCGCAGGGGCGGAGCCCCTAGTATATCTATAAAGGAACAAGTGGCATCAACGCCCAGCCCAAACCCCTTGACCTAGAAACTTGAAATTTGGGCAACATGTTCCCTTCCCTTCGTAAACACCCACTAAGAAGCGATTTTTCGAAATTCGCCCCACAAGGAGAATAAAAGGGGTAAAACATGTTTTCGCGAATTCATGGATATCTCCTCGGCCCGATGAGATATTGACTTCGTTTTGGCTTCAAATTATTGCTCATTCAAATACCTAGAAAGTAGTTGGAGCGTTTTTCAAAATTCGACTCCTAAGGGAATGAAGAGGTGTGAAACCAATTTTTGAGGCGCGTAGCGCCGACCGAGGCGGGCGCGCGAAGCGCGCAGGGGCGGAGCCCCTAGTCCATCATATCTCGATATCGATGTGGTTCTATTAAATTTACGAAACTGTTTTGGAGATTCAAAACGTACTATGATTCTTTTTTAGTTTTCAGTGACAAACGTATTCAGTCAATTATCAACAGTCCATCCAATTAAAAGCGCAGAATTATCATTTTTGGTTCCTTCTGCGATATTTTATGATCCGAATGAACTTATCATGAATTTTTATATGTTACGAGTCTTCAGCCGAATTTTCGCAACATTCTGTACATGAAATTTATTATAATACAGAAATTCCTAGCAGTGCGTAATTCTTCGGTGAATCTTCCCCACGGATTTCGCACGGTGCGTTTCACGTCGATATACAGGTATACATATTATCATGAAAAGATAAATATATTGGTCATTTAAATACTGAATAGTGGCGATCTTATCTCCAAAGGTAAACCGCGCGGAGTCCCCGTTTACAATTCAGGGGAAGAACTTACGGTGCGCTTTAGTTTCGATTCCGATAAAAATCTATCGATTCGAATACCGGCCAGATCTCGAAAGATATTCGTTATCCGGTAATTACCGCTCCTCGCGTTCTCATTTACTCGATTTCAGATTCTCAGAGCTTATATATTATACTCTTCGAACTTAATTACCGCAATAATTAATTGATCCTCGAGAGTAAGAATCGAATCGTCAACGATTTCGAGTTAATTCATTGAATCAGTGTTTAATTAACAATCAGCCAAGCCTTTTGTCCCTATACCGCATTCCTTCATCAACGGTGAAACCGATCTACTGGATTTCACTTCACCTGTCACTCTGTCCTTCGCAGATGAAGGGATCCTCGGGCACAAACCTCGTTAGAGGCTCGCTGGGGGTTCCGCTATATTCCAGATTGCCCAAGGGATCAGTCAGAATACTTCGGAATTAAGTCAGAGCGGCTATGTTTTTTTACAGTTTAACAAAAAAAGAAGGAAGAAGAAGAACGTAACACGCACACACACTTCGATTTTTGGAAGCCTCATATTTTCCCACCTGATTCATTATAGAGTCATTATTCATCTATTGTGTACAAAACAATGTTTGCCTTTTTTTTTTTGTTACTAACATCGAGTTAATTACAGATCTATTCATGCGTAGAATTGAGATTCCAAAGGAGCCACTTATTTCTCGAAAAAAAAACTCTTTGCGCTTTTGAAATTGGGTCCAATAATTCTTGCTGGCATTGATTTATTCACCCAGGGTTTCTTTTTTTATATTTACACCGCAAACGGTGTCCAAGAAATTTTATGTTATATATTATAAAAGATGAACAGATCACTATCGTCCCTGAATAAATCGAGAAACTAAAAGTTACCCCATGCCTGTGCCGGGCATTGTCTCCTCAGTCATCCCTTTCTTTGTCTTCTGTGAGAAATTGCTTGTTTTCTCGTATTATTTTACCCTAAAAAAAAGGAGGATCTCCTGTCTCAAGATCTTGAAAAATGTGAGATAGGTAGTAAAAAGTATGAGAAGTGGTCTGAAATTATTGCGAATAACAAATCTGTGGTTTCTGTACCACTTTTTGTTTGGTTCGAGTTTATAGCGCAGTTATAGTGGCGGGGGTCTAGCCAGGGCCCCGGGTAAAAGTAAAAAAAGCCAAAAGTACATCCTTGACCAATTAACACTCGAGGACGTGAAAACATCGATATATATTTGATAATTAACAGCCGGTATGGGGGATTAAACCGCGTGGTGAACACCGGGGGCAATAAAGATGAAAGTAAACACCTGCAACGTCAGTAATTTCTTAAAACTCAAATCTTGTCAGAAAGTGTAGGGCCAATTAAAAATTCGACCCCTAAAACACGTCCTTGTTCCCCGGGTAACGTAACCCTGCTGCTGTGTCCGTGGAGCAAAAAGAAGATGAAGATAAAAAACGACATATATCCAGCATGTAGGAGTGTCAGTCCGGCACAAAGTTGTCCGAGTCACCGGTTTCTTTTTTTTTCTATATTTATTTTCAAAGAAATTATAATCCACGCGTCAAATAACTCGGAGGCGTTGCTTGTTAACATTCAACACGTCAGAGGGTAGCAGCAGCGGGGGGTTTTAGACCAGAAACAAAAAAGGTAAAACATTTGAGAATTTTTTGAACGAGGGGGACGTCAGCCAATTATAAAACAACCCTTGGGCCTGTCGACGTCCGATTCACGTCCGACTAATCATGGTTACGCTGTAGGCCTGACAGCCAGATAAGCATCGGAAAAAAAGGGGTTGAAAAACGTCGCTTCCTCGGACTCAAAAATTTATCTCGGATAATCTGGAAATTCTGTATCTGATAATTTTACTGACCTAAAAATCTAGTTTGCTTTCGATTATAGGGTAAATAATTGTAATTAGCTGTTCTGTAAGCTCAATTAAATTTTTATCTTGATTCAACATTCATTCAAATCATAGATTTTAGACTGGGCCAAAAAAATTGACTATTTTTTTTTTTGAAAAATATATTGAGAATATCATTCAGTATGGCAAAAAAAAAATTTCATGAAATTTTAAGCCCTTAATATTAACTTGAAGAGGTCTATCATCGCTATTTTTGATTTTTAGTAATAATTTGATGTTTTACGTCAGAACTGTCGAAATATTGAAGTGAAAAAATTTATGTTCACTTATCCCTTTCTAAAATTAAATTCCCTACAAAAAAGGTCTGATTATAGATTTTTGTCAGACAAGCCGTTTCCGAGTAATTAAGCTTAATGTTAGTCAGTCACAAAATTCCAAATGAAAAAAGTCAAATCGAGAAATTATATCAATTTATTAAGCTTAATTACTCGGAAAGGGCTTGTCTGACAAAAATCTATAATCAGACCTTTTTTGTAGGGAATTTAATTTTATAAAGGGATAAGTGAACATAAATTTTTTCACTTCAATATTTCGACAGTTCTGACGTAAAACATCAAATTATTACTAAAAATCAAAAATAGCGATGATAGACCTCTTCAAGTTAATATTAAGGGCTTAAAATTTCATGAAATTTTTTTTTTGCCATACTGAATGATATTCTCAATATATTTAAAAAAAAAAAAAATAGTCCATTTTTTTGGCCCAGTCTAATAGATTTTCAGTTCAAAATCAAAATCCGGTTGGCAAAAGAATTTTTTTCTGCTCAACGGTTCAAAATTATGAAATTTCGTCTTGATAGTAGCTAGATAATTGTTCACAAATGCTAAATACTGGTGGACGATTTTCTGTAGTGATCATAGAACGTGATTCACTATTATCACCGTTTTACGAAAATCTTCTCTCCTATCGAATCTCCTAAAAACTCGTGACAGTGGAAGACAAAATCGAATCTAGAAAGTTAAGAATATGAATCATCGAATTCGTTCTGATTAAAAATAAGACTGAAATCTATCTTCAGATTCCATTTTGACTGCAGTGAATCGAAAATATTGCGTCTTGTGAATTGTAATTCTTATGCAGAAGTCGTACGGTTCAAAAGACGTCAGTTTCCGGTCGGAAGAAGCGAGAAGGTCTTCGGATAGTGATATCGCTCTCAGTCCGAGAAAAAAACTCTTTGAACGAATTGAAAGGCTGTACAGCCAGAGATACGTAACTGGGGTGTTAATGTCGTCCCTTAATGTATTCCGTTTCTGTATTCTCAAACGATACCAAGAGAAAAATCTCCAACTGTCCATAAAGGACACGCTTTTACATACGAATATGCTTACGTCAAAAGATGCGTGTGTCGCTTTCTCGGGGCTGCAGGTCCTGCACCGAGTTGGAATGCATTATTCTACCCTTCGACCCCAACCCGAATGTAAATCGAAATTTCCCTTCGACCATTTTTCACCCCATTGTGAAGGGGGGCAGGGCTCTTTGTCGCAGGGCCTGAAAAGTAATCGACGAGCGGATTTCGATCTTATCGGATTATTTTCGTTCATATAGGTTACCCAGATCGCAAAGGAACGCCGCGCTGTCCTCGACTCGTGATGTCCGATGAAAATCAATAAATATATAATTGGTCCGCTAACTGAAGCCACCTCTGGAACCCGATAGCATCTTCGGCTACCTGTTTTATCTGGACGAGCGTGCCGGGGAGATTTTCAGATTCAGACTACCGTAGCGAGGTTGTTAACGAACCAACGAACCTCCATCTTAAACGCGTATTACTATTTTTTTAATCTTGTTGTTTAACTCCCGACACGGGAGATAATCAGGCGTTATTAATTCACCGGGTTATTCAGGTGACAACGAATCTTCATTCCTTAACGGCTTCAGCCACTCGTTGAATTTTATTAGCGGGAAACTCTTCATTTTTCTCGGTCATATTATATGGTCAACTAGGGGCTCCGCCCCTGCGCGCTTCGCGCGCCCACCCCGGTCGGCGCTACGCGCCTCAAAAATTTGTTTCACACCTTTTCATTCCCTTAGGAGTCGAATCTCAAAAAACGCTTGAACTACTTTCTAGGTATTTGAATGAGCAATAATTTGAAGCCAAAACGAAGTCAATATCTCATCGGGCCGAGGAGATACCCATGAATCCGCGAAAACATGTTTTACCCCTTTTATTCTCCTTGTGGGGCGAATTTCGGAAAATCGCTTCTCAGTGGGTGTTTACGAAGGGAAGGGAACATGTGGCCCAAATTTCAAGTTTCTAGGTCAAGGCTACTTGTTCCTTTACAGATATACGAGGGGCTCCGCCCCTGCGCGCTTTGCGCGCCCACTCCGGTCGGCGCTACGCGCCTCAAAAATTTGTTTCACACCTTTTCATTCCCTTAGGAGTCGAATTTCAAAAAACGCTCAAACTACTTTCTAGGTATTTGAATGAGCAATAATTTGAAGCCAAAACGAAGTCAATATCTCATCGGGCCGAGGAGATACCCATGAATCCGCGAAAACATGTTTTACCCCTTTTATTCTCCTTGTGGGGCGAATTTCGGAAAATCGCTTCTCAGTGGGTGTTTACGAAGGGAAGGGAACATGTGGCCCAAATTTCAAGTTTCTAGGTCAAGGCTACTTGTTCCTTTACAGATATACGAGGGGCTCCGCCCCTGCGCGCTTTGCGCGCCCACTCCGGTCGGCGCTACGCGCCTCAAAAATTTGTTTCACACCTTTTCATTCCCTTAGGAGTCGAATTTCAAAAAACGCTCAAACTACTTTCTAGGTATTTGAATGAGCAATAATTTGAAGCCAAAACGAAGTCAATATCTCATCGGGCCGAGGAGATATCCACGAATCCGCGAAAACATGTTTTACCCCTTTTATTCTCCTCGTGGGGCGAATTTCGAAAAATCGCTTCTTATTGGGTGTTTACGAAGGGAAGGGAACATGTTGCCCAAATTTCAAGTTTCTAGGTCAAGGGGTTTGGGCTGGGCGTTGATGCCACTTGTTCCTTTATAGATATACTAGGGGCTCCGCCCCTGCGCGCTTCGCGCGCCCACCCCGGTTGGCGCTACGCGCCTCAAAAATTGGTTTCACACCTTTTCATTCCCTTAGGAGTCGAATTTCAAAAAACGCTCAAACTACTTTCTAGGTATTTGAATGAGCAATAATTTGAGGCCAAAACGAAGTCAATATCTCTTCGGGCCGAGGAGATATCCATGAATCCGCGAAAACATGTTTTACCCCATTTATTCTCCTCGTGGGGCGAATTTCGAAAAATCGCTTCTCATTGGGTGTTTACGAAGGGAAGGGAACATGTTGCCCAAATTTCAAGTTTCTAGGCCAAGGCTACTTGTTCCTTTACAGATATACGAGGGGCTCGCCTCTGCGCTTCTCGCGCGCTCACTCCGTCGGCGCTACGCGCCTCAAAAATTGTTTCACACCTTTTCATTCCCTTAGGAGTCGAATTTCAAAAAACGCTTAAACTGCTTTCTAGGTATTTGAATGAGCAATAATTTGAAGCCAAAACGAAGTCAATATCTCATCGGGCCGAGGAGATATCCATGAATCCGCGAAAACATGTTTTACCCCTTTTATTCTCCTCGTGGGGCGAATTTCGAAAAATCGCTTCTCAGTGGGTGTTTACGAAGGGAAGGGAACATGTTGCCCAAATTTCAAGTTTCTAGGTCAAGGCTACTTGTTCCTTTACAGATATACGAGGGGCTCCCGCGCCGCTGCGCGCTTCGCGCGCGCACCCCAGTCGGCGCTATACGCGCCTCAAAAATTGGTTTCACACGTTTTCATTTCCTTAGGAGTCGAATTTCAAAAAACGCTTAAACTGCTTTCTAGGTATTTGAATGAGCAATAATTTGAGGCCGAAAGGAAGTCAATATCTCTTCGGGCCGAGGAGATATCCATGAATCCGCGAAAACATGTTTTACCCCTTTTATTCTCCTCGTGGGGCGAATTTCGAAAATTCGCTTCTTATTGGGTGTTTACGAAGGGAAGGGAACATGTTGCTCAAATTTCAAGTTTCTAGGTCAAGGGGTTTGGGCTGGGCGCTGATGCCCCTTGTTCCTTTATAAATACAAGACTGAGGGCTCCGCCCCAGCGCGCCTCGCGCGCGCACCCCGGCCGGCGCTTTGCGCCTCAAAAATTGGTTTCACACCTATTCATTCCCTTAGGAGTCGAATTTCAAAAAACGCTCAAACTACTTTCTAGGTATTTGAATGAGCAATAATTTGAAGCCAAAACGAAGTCAATATCTCATCGGGCCGAGGAGATATCCATGAATCCGCGAAAACATGTTTTACCCCTTTTATTCTCCTTTTGGGGCGAATTTCGGGAAATCGCTTCTCAGTGGGTGTTTACGAAGGGAAGGGAACATGTTGCCCAAATTTCAAGTTTCTAGGTCAAGGGGTTTGCGCTGGGCGTTGATGCTACTTGTTCCTTTATAGATATAGCTAGATAGAAGATAGATTGAATCGAGTATATCGCCATGCGGTTATACTATTGTCGATTTTATATCGAGGCTTGTGAGATTCTTCCTCTCTCAGGCGTGATAACTTGATCTTGGTGACAGCTTCGGGGACCGATCTACAATCTCAGTGAAAGAGTTAATGCATAACTCCCGGGCCCGAGGTGTCTCTGATGAGTGATGCTCCGTGAACCGAGGGTACAAGCAGTGGAATTCCTTCTATGATATTGTCCACGCTGGAACACCTGCCCTGTTCAAACAATTTTTCATCAACTATAGCTGTGACACATGCCTTTATTCAATCACTTTACAGACAAACCTTCATTTTTTACCGCTTTTCAAAGATCCAACATCCAACAGGGGTTGCAAAATGTTGAAAAATTGATAACGAAACTAATAAATAATTAAATTATTGACTCTTTTTGACACATTGCAGATGCTTCCATCCTTAGATCTTATCGAATACAATAATTTCGTTTTTCTTTTTCAATGAAATCCTCTTTTATTCTCTTCTATAATAATTTATTTATTGATTAGAGAGAATTTCATTGACATTTGACACAAAAAAACGATATTATTACAATTTGAGAGCCTCCAACGTAGGTTTTGAGTGAATTATTGTCTGTCTTACAGCTCTTTGAAAATTTAGAAGAAAAAAAAACTGCACATTGTGACCTAGGACGATTTATTTTCCCAAATTTAGTTTCTTTCAAAATGCGAATGGACTCGAGATACCCGTCAAAATATTCCCCTAAACTGTCCAAAAAACGATGTAAAACAAAAATTGATTTTTCCATCAACGATTGTCGACTCAAAAAATGCCCTCAGACTTTTCAGTGAAAATTTCCAAGTGCGGAAAAATACGTTTTCTTTGAAACCGATATTTATTTCCCTCCCAAATACCTCGATGATCATATTTTGGTATTAGCATCCGGTTGCGGGTGGATAAAGTCGAGCCGTTCGTCGACCTAATCCTGTCTAGTGATTCTGGGCCATGTTCGCAGTATCCGCGGATGGTTATGTCGAGAAATCTGTTTTCACTTCTCAATCTCTTTCCCGGCAGGACGTCATTGTACAGTGACGTTTGTGTACAAAACAGGGCGTATTGACACGTCGAGAAAGGAAAAAAATAAAGATTGTATTGTGACCGGAAACAGTTGAACGTTTATAAAACTCAGGGTTTATGTACCATCACGTAGTGAGAAAAAAGGAAAAATAAATCGAGTCCACAAGATTTCTCGATTTCTGTGGGCGTCGCGTCGGGCTTCTTCGCTTCCTGCTATTATCACACTCTTGGGAATTGAGCCGCAAGCAGTTTGGTCACGTTCCTCGAACTCGATGCACCTCGGGATATTTATTCGTGATATTACCCGCTACCCACGCCTGAAGAGGGTTGAAGTCTAGCCTCGAAGATTTTTCGTCCCCTCTTCTTCCTTCTTCGAAGGGAGGGAGAAAAAGAGCGAATATTTTTCTTAAATAAATCGATCGTAATTTACACTGACAAGTTAGCCGTGTGTAGAAGATTTACCGGCAGGATGTCGCCAGGCTAACTACACAGTGTAGTACATACGTCACACCCTTTATCTTTCTCTACCAATTGCACAGTCATACGTCTTGCGGAGTGTTTTCAGAGTCGGACATAAATCGTAGGCTCCTAAGACACGGAGAGTCGTTTCCGAGACCCTTTTTTGCAATCACTTAATCTGTTTCTCCGAATTAACTTCAGTCACACTTTATCACTTTTCAAACCTCGGGGGGTGAAATAACTCTTCGAGTTAACGTGGCGATGGGTTCGTGAAATGATTTCAATTCACCCGAATTAATGAGGAATGATTGAATCGAGTGACACTGACACAAATCACCGTGAATTATTTTCAATCAACAGGAAATGTAATGAATGAAAGGATTGATACTTTCAAGTATCAAATTGACTTCGAGCTTATTATCGTGTATCATTGGAAAAAAAAAAAAAAATTGAAATCAACGAATTAAGAAAAATTAAGTGGTGATAGCTGGTAGAAATGATAAAAAAATTGAGTTGAATTGAATAGATCAATTTAAATAAAGAAGTTCACTTGAATTGAACAAATCAATTCAAATCAACTGGATATACGAAATAATTGGTTTAGAGTTTCAAACATCCAATTGGAAAAATTTGAATTGAACGAGTTGAAGAGAATTAAGTTGATTTGAAGTAGAAAAAAATGGTTTTACAATGAAAAAATTGAGTCGAATCGAATAAATCAATCCGAATGAACAGAAAATACAAGATAATCGGTTTGAAGTGTCAAACTACACTTGAATGAAGAATAATTATGAACGATTACTTTTCAGAATTGATTGAATTGAATGAAATTATCAGTGTGAATCGAAATAATGAATTCGAATGACTCGAACCGAAAGAATGATTGTGTCACTAGAATCTCGAGTTATTTTTCTCCTCGCTCCCACCGCCCACCGTTTTCGTGTCAAAGGTTAAAAACGAGATATGAATCTTGATTTCACATTGTACCTACAGACTCTGCACTGTCACCGCGTCTCGCGTTACTTGCTTTGGAGGGACTCCGGCATTATTCACACGGACATTGGGAATATCTCGTCGTGACTATTTGTCCGTAATCAAGAAAATGACAGGCCATTTGTCCAGCAACGAGCCAGGACGACGTCGGGCGGTCATAAGACGCGCGCAATCACGGGGTATGACCCCGCAATGCTACTTTTCCACCCGGTTTCTCCGTCTATATGCTCACCCGCAGGTAAAGTTGCAGAAGCAGTACTTAAATCTCGCGATGCATTACACTAACAATTAGAGGGCAGCCGAGGGAATCAGAATCAGTGCATCGAAGAATGGAGTCGCGGGAACCCAAGGAGCAATTACAACAAGCGGTTCGCTTAATGGACCTCGACCAGAAAATATTCCGGCCATTTTAGCAACGCGGCGAGGCGCACTCGACGCCGACGTCCGCGGGACAATTAAAATTAATTATCCTTCTTGCTCGCGGGCATTCCCGCATATCTCTTTGTTGTCCACCTGTTCTCCAAATATTTGGCGAGCCTTGAAACCGCGCCGCGGTTACCTTTTTCGGTCGCGGTAATCAACGGAAAATTCCTTCATTTATTTCAAGGATTAGGAATCTGATTTTTTTTACTATCGAAGCTCAAAAATATCGGAGGAGAACCTTCAATTAAATATAAAAGGGTCAATTAAGCAACTTCACATCCTGATTGGCCAGCGTTTAATTACAAAATGTACGCAAGCTGAGTAACAAAAAAAAAAATCGCCGCTACTTTTAATCGTGTCTGCAAAAACGATATTCGATGGTCCTTAATTCAACGGTGGCGGGTATTGATTGCCTGTTATTTCTTCCGTTGAATAAATTATCCGGTCTTAATTATGAAGCATCAGGCTTGTGTCACCGGGTCTAAAGTCAGAATCGGTTTTTCTGCTCCGGAGATTTTTGAAGATCGTTACAAGCCCTCCCAGGATCGGAAGGTAATAGGGCGTATTAATTCCGTAATTAAATCGTCGCGGTTAATAACAGAGCGCCACGTGGTCGTGATTGGCCAGCAATTCCAAGTCATGACGAGATTATTAAGGACCAATTAAGGGGGGTTTTTTATTGGCGGATAGATTCGCGAGTGAGCCATACCGCCCTCTACTTACGTCGACAGTGATTTATCGGTGATCCTGAATCCCTACATCGCTTACAATCGTTCAAAAATTCAACACATTCACTCGACGAATTGTCCGGTTAAAAAAGTTCAAATTCAACCCATCGGCGTGAATTATAAAACCGAAGACCACCGACATGGTGGATGGCTATTAAATTCCATACCTGTACCCACAAGCGGGTTGATTTTCTGCAAACGTTTAGTTTCAGAGGTTGAGTAAAAAAAATATTAAAAAGTCTCATCTAAATTGTAGTCACGTAATAATTTCCACGAGGCGGATGAGCCCCCATCAGGGAGTATAAAGAGCAAACACGAAATTTGGTAGTAGAGTTTAAACCCTTCAAGACCACCCTGAATACGGTATTAGCCTAATGTTGGTACGCTTATACATGATATGGAACCAATCGTTGCCGTATTGAAGACCGTTATTAAACCGCTTCAACTACAACCGACCTTATCTCCGTTCAGTAATTCTCAAATATCATACTTCTGCTCAGAAGCGAAAGTGGGATCCCTGCAACCACCGAAAGACGGTGAGATTCCTACCGTCTTCGGAGACCAAGCGAAGTAAACGGCTCTTTCACGTCCTTCCGGTCGATCCTACGCGAAAAATGAACTGAACCTATTTTGAAGTTCATCAAATTTCTCACAAAAAAGGTATCAACAAATTTTCATGCAGAAGCAACTGTTCAAAAGATATGTAGCACTGAAAATATGGCTTCCATTGACACTTCAGGAATTCTCACTTTCTACAATTTTGGGGTTCGAAAATTTTATCAAAAATGACACGAATTAACAGATTCAATTTTTTTATCCAGTTTCATGGTTACAGCCTCTGCGATTCTGCGATCTAACCTGACCTGAGGTATTTTTTCTTAATTTCGTAAGTGATTCAGCAAAAGTACTGATTATGATCCCAGAATGTGTCAACAAGAGAAGAAGAGAATAATAATCAGGCAGGTGTTTCAGCTCTCGGTCAATTCACACGAGGTTTCATCGTCGCGTGGCAGACGGACGTGGGCCTCAATCGAGAGGGCTATGTTGGTCCTGATCGGGGCCCGTAAGCGTGACCGAGAAAAGAATCCGTAGTACCGAAACCGAGGCGCGCTTTGGTTCACCTTTCTATACACACATGAGCGAGGAGGAGAGGCGAGCCTTCGAGGGCCCTACTTCACCTGTGCAGGACTAAAGAACCGTGAGGAGAAGGGCTGCCATTAGAAGCTACCCCGTTCCATGTAATTTGGCTGCGGACAAACCCGGACCACACCAGGCGTCGCGGACGTCCTATGGACCTTATCTCGAAGGAGGGGGTTAATGCTGATCCTTAATTCCGCAGTTCTTTGAATCTCTGGAAAATATTGCGATTTTGAATAACAACATGCGAAAAAATACAATAAAAATGACGATACCTTGAGAACGGTTCAACGAATTTGAGTGAAATTTGGTACCACATGGTTTTTTGGATCTCTGATCACGAATCTGAAGTCAGATCCAATTTGCTCTGGAAAAAACATTCTAAATCTCATGAAAATTTGTACTCGAAGGTTTTTTGAATCGCTGATCAAGAATCTGAGGTGGGATTTTCAAAATTCCAGATAGCTGGAGACAAAATGAATAACCGGAAGTTCAAAGGCTGGCTCATAGTCAGCCCAAACCCGCTCTTTTTTTTTGTATGTGGGTCTTTAATTTGAGGAATTTTACACACCTAATCTGTATTTTTCTGAATCATAATTACACATGCCATAATTGAATAGTGAATATTAATTGAATCCATGCTTACTTGCGAAGTACGATAATTACTTACCTAAAACAAGCGGGTTTGGGCTGACTATGAGCCAGCCTTCGAACTTCCCGTTATTTATTTTATTCTCAGCTATTTTGAAGTTTGTAAATCTGACCTCAGATTCTTGATCAGCGGTTCAAAAAACCTTCGAGTACAAATTTCCGTAAGATTTCGAATGTGTTTAGTATTTTTCCCAGCAAATCGGACTCGCCATTTTGAATTTCGCTAATCTGACTTCAGATTCGTGATCAGTGACCCAAAAAACCTACGAGTACCAAGTTTCATCCAGATTCAAATGTTTTTAGTTTTTTTGCAGCATATCGAATACGCCAAATGAAAATTTTGCAAAACTGACTTCAGATTCGTGATCAGCGATCAAAAAAACCATATGGTACCAAATTTAATTGAAATCCGTTGATTCGTTCTCAAGATATCGTCATTTTTGTTGCGTTTTTTTAGAATTTTGTTATTTGAATAGTTCAAAAAGTACTAATCCGATCGGAGCCAAAATCTAATCAGTTCTAAGTTAAGAAAAGCCCCGTCGATTGAGCCCAAGTTGATCGAAATCCGACCACGCGTTCTCGAGATATCGCGCGGACAAAAATGTGGTCACGCACATACACACACACACACACACCCAGACGTCAAACTGAAAATAGTCGGAGGTGATTCTTTGGACCTCGAAACGTGAAGATTTAGTGAAAACTCAACTTTTCATTTTCGGGTTGATCACAATAACTTCCTTTTTTCTCTGAAAACAGAGAAACGGGAAGTTAAAAATTATCGAAGGAAGAAATCTAAAATTTCCAAAGTACTAGCTTAGATTTCCATTTTTCTAGTTCAAAGTCCCTCAAAATGAAGTAAAATCTGTTGACGAGTGAGTGAATTTAATTCATATTCAATATTCGATTGATCGCTTGAATAATTATTCTGAAAAGTACAGATATCAGCAAGCTTCTATTCACTCCCGAACTAAACTGTACACCTTGGTTTGAAATCCGATGAGATCAGACAAAGAAAAAGCTTCCGCATAGAAAACCTCTGAATCATAAAAAATAAGCAGAAATCATCAAAAATGGGAAATAAGATGATATGAAAAATCATATGAAAGGACGAAATCATAAAATCACTTTTAGAAAGTTTGAGTGAATAGCCCCTCGATTTTCAGGGTATGAGACCTCCTTAATTGCATGACAGATGCTGCTTCTCTATGCAAATCGAGATCACGCGTTTTTTTTCTGTTTTTTCTGTTTTTTGCATGCAAAGCCATGCGGGTATAATTATATAGAGATCATCATCATCTTAGCGAATATGTTCGCCGGACGTTATGTTTTCAGCCACTTTTATTCACGCACGCATCTGCCAAATCTGTTTTCCATTTAATCAAAGACGAATTATTGCGCAGGTAACGGACTACTAAATTGAATAAGATTACTTCAGAGTTGAAATGGCCTCTTGCCTCTGAAAACGAACCCTTTGGGTCTCTTCCCTCTTCTAATTTATGTTTTGAATTCCTTTTTTTTATCAAGAATATTCGACTTAATTATTTAAGGCGACCTTCAGACTCTGCAGGGTCATCTTTTAATTACTTTCTGTTAGTTTTATGAAAACTGATTATCCTTCATTAGGGCGGTACCAGATATAGGCTCAAGTGAATTCCATTTTTAAGGGCTCCAGCCTCTGATGAGCTTCTGCGGGCCAAACGCCCACAGTTTTTCGAAAACCAAGTTTCCAGACCTAATATATTGCCCTACACTCTCACCTCAGCTGTGTTCGATCAAGAATCCTGTGTACCACGTGTGAGGGAGACAAGAAGATTGAAATTCGGGATTAATGCTCTTGTATCAATCAAGAAGAGGAGAATAAATTCGATCTAATTATACTAAAATTTAATTACTACAAGGTAAAGAATTAATTGACACAGTCGATAAATGAATTCGAAATTACTGAATCATCGTTTCTCTTAATTGGTCGAAACTGATACACCTATAATTTCAATTAGTGTTACCAATGATTACCTCCCGTAAATTCTCTAATTAAAACGTCTGTCTCCGCGGATGATTTGCGTACTGAGATGGGTGGTCCCGTCTCCGTTTCACAATATCTTATTATTTAACCAGGGAAACACGATACGCCAAAGAACCGGCGCCAAGAATGAGGCTCGTATACCACAAACACATTTTTCTCTCACAATTCTTTATTTTACAATCTCCAAAACTAATCGTGTAAAACAATATTTTTCAAATAATTATCATTATCGAAAGAATCGAGAACCCCTGACGTTGATTTAATTTTTTCTTTTTTTTTCCCCGATTGAAAATACCACCTTAAGCGACCATATCGGGATGGACCACCAGGTCGGATCGAGCGGTCTATTTGATGATTTTGTACCCACAAAATTTCTCGAGATTTTCATCGTAATTCGAATCTATATCATTCTCGTCAGACCTTCACGAAAAGTTAGATTTTTGAATCCTGTTCAGCGTGCGGAATTTTTCCAACCAGTGCGGAAAGTGAATATTTTCCGCACTGGGACTTTACTTTCCGCACTGCTCGGAAATGAGACTCTTTACAACTCCGGAATTCCAAAAGAAAAGAAAAAAACGCGTATGGCTCAGCGATAATGGCTTTACTTTCTGCACTCTTCGGATATCTGCTACTTTCCGCACGTTTTCCTTGTTGATTTCTGGTCCCTAAAATCGTTGAAATTTCATACAATTTCGTGTATTCGAGAAAGTGATTTCGTACGTGGCATTTGAGCTCGTTAAGTTTATAGCACCGGAATTACTGGTAGGATTAGGTTTTACGATGCACTGCACACTGCATTATCGAAGTGTGTTTGTTTTTGCCGGTATAACGGCGCCGTCCAGAAACGCCCTCGTCTACCAGACTCAAGTGTACGATTAGAAAATCCTTTTTCGTTAATTACCTCCAGTTCTTCGATTCGTTTTCGATTTATGAACCCAGAATCTATGTGTATTGGTTTTTTTCTCTCTCTTATCGCTTATCAGGTTAGATTCCGATACGTTTCGAATAAATAAACTCAACGAGATAGTCGCGAGAAAAAAAAAAGAGACGCATTTATCAAATTTTATCGTACCCACATGCAGGCTCAAAGAAGGAAGAGAAATTATATGTACGAGCCGCGTTCGCGTGATTGGGCAGAAGGTTTTGGGGCGCCGTTTAAACCGTGTGTAATACCTGTTATTTGTATGATCTTAACGCGACTAAAAAGCGTAGTAGATTTTTTTTAAATCATTCGGTAGAGGAAGATAATAAGTCCGAGAAACTCGAAAGTCTGTGGCGAGGAGGAGCTGGGGTATGAAAATAATAAAAATCGAGGTAAAACATCGAGCCACGGATATGGATTTGGTGCCGTAATATAACTTCCTCCCGTTACCTCCTCGGACCTCCAACCTGCTTTCCCACAGATTGCGAACGCGTCTCAGCACAGCGGGGAGCACCATTACACTCGCTTATATACTTCGATTTTAACGATTTTCTTACGCCAAAAAGTTAACTACTATTTTTAAAAGCTCGCCCATGACTGGAGAACCTCCCAGGAACAGCGAAAGATACAAACTAACAAGCGGATTTGGGCTGACTATGAGCCGGCCTTCGAACTTCCCGTTATTTATTTTGTTCTCACCTGTTTTGAAATTTGCAAATATGAGCTCAGGTTTTTGATCAGCGGTTCAAAAAACCTTCGAGTACCAATTTCCGTAAGATTTCGAATGTTTCTAGTGTTTCTCCCGGCAAATTGGATTCGCCATTTTGAATTTCGCAAATCTGACTTCAGATTCGTGATCAGTGACCCAAAAAAACCTACGAGTACCAAGTTTCATCCAAATCCAAATGTTTTTAGTTTTTTTTGCAGCATATCGAATACGCCAAATGAAAATTTTGCAAAACTGACTTCAGATTCGTGATCAGCGATCAAAAAAACCATATGGTACCAAATTTCATTGAAATCCGTTGATTCCTTCTCACGATATCTTCATTTTTGTTGTGTTTTTAAAAATTTTGTTATTTGAATAGTTCAAAAAGTACTAATCCGATCGAAGCCAAAATCTAATCAGTTCTAAGTTAAGAAAAGCCCCGTCGATTGAGCCCAAGTTGATCGAAATCCGACCACGCGTTCTCGAGATATCGCGCGGACAAAAATGTGGTCACGCACATACACACACACACACACCCAGACGTCAAACTGAAAATAGTCGGAGGTGATTCTTTGGACCTCGAAATGTGGAGATTTAGTAAAAACTCGACTTTTCATTTTCGGGGTGATCACAATAACTTCCTTTTTTCTCTGAAACGGGAAGTTAAAAATTGGCTCAACTGATTCGAGGATGGATTACTTTTTGAGAAATTGGGGAAAAAAGATATACACATTTCTACTCAATTTCGAATGGAAGAACCCTAGTGTGGAAATTACAGCATTCGCGATATGCGCATGCGTCAAGTTTTTTTTTCTCGCGATACTGAAATAGAACTTTTCAAGCTTGTGTTACCAATGAATGTATAATTCCTCTAAACGGCTTCGAGTGATTTTTCTTATCCTCTCGTATCAAAAGAAGAATAGATAGATCGTTGAGGATGAGTGAATTTCGTGGTCAGGAACGAAGGCAAGCGAAAAAAGCCCTAGAGCGGAAAGTAGGACATATAGAACGTGCGCATGTGCCGATTTTTTTTGCCCAAGTGCGGAAGGTCAGGATATATCTGCATATAGGTCAACTTTTGTTTTTCGCACTATAGAGAAGTGATCAACTTTTCGCACGCTGTACAGACGCTGGAATATAACTTTTCTAGGTTTTCTTCTTCAACTCAAAATCCTTTAATAAATGTTTTTTACCTTCTGGATTAAAAGAAGGACAGATAGTTTCCTAAATTTCGTGGTCAGCAACGAAGGCAAGTGAAAAATACCCGAGGGTGGAAAGTAGGAGCGGTGATTTAGCACGTGCGCATGTGCTGAGTTTTTTCGTCCTAGTACGAAAAGTGAAGGATTCATAGTCTGCGCATGGGCCAACTTTAGTTTTTCGCACTGCAAATCAATGATAAACTTTTCGCACGCTGTTCAGGCACTGAATTATAACTTCCCAAACGTTTTTGTTACAAAAAAACAAAATTCCTTCCAAATCGTTTCTATCGATCGCTAGCTGGAATCTTTTCAGACGAAGGTCGTATGAACAGAGCTCATATATATGAAACGTGTGTGTTTCCTAATTGGGTTTGCGCTGTGCCCGCGAGAACGCGCTAAAGCTAAAGTTAATCTGAAACGCGTTTACGATGGCAAAAAACTATCGACTGAAATTGGAGACGCGTCTACAATAGCTAAGACGTTGTGGTGCAGTTTCGATTCTGTTGGCAAAAAAAAAAAAAAAAAACTCCAGAGTTTAGAGAGCATGTAAGAGTGCAAAGGCTATATGTGGTGATAGCTGCTGCGATAGGATATTGGCGGCGGTCGATCAAAAGACCCCTAGGGGTTGTAAAACCTTTTTATTGAGCCGTGAGCGCGATGGCAAAATGAGTTTTGAAGTAACCATTCGTCCCGGCTATAACTCCTAGCTTGCTACCGGTTATTGCTTCTCAGCATTGGCGAAGGTCGAGATACGCGTTTTTCTCATCACATGAAAATCGACTCGATATCGACGCTCCCATTTTTCGCCACTAATGCAGCAGATGGTTCTCATGAATTTCGTATTTTCACCAGGTCAAAGTTACGACGTTTTCGACAAGAAAAAAAGTCTATCACATAACTCTGAAACAGAACCGTAAAATTTTGCTTCACATTAAGTTGCGATTCCGGGGTTCCGTTCCTTCTTTTCAGGTATACAACAGACGTGGTAGAATGAAGAAGGTGAATTTCCCGTTTGTCGGCGGTCCCTGATACCTAATTAAATGTCACATAAACCATCGAGAAACGTTTTGTTTTGGGTCTCGTATAATTTTTGGATCGACCAACGCAGCTTCTAAGATGGGATTTCGGTGAAAACGGATCATCAACGTCACCTAAACTCCGAGCTCGTGCCCTGGACCAACTGTCTCCATTTTGAGAATATTTTATCCTCCAAATAAAATCAAAACCAAAGTAGAAGAAAAAAAGATGAATTTTCAGCGTAGGTAGTACGTCGCCTACATCAAAGCCCGAAGAGCCCGCGGCCTACTGTAATTACAGGCACGAGGCGTGGTCGAGCAAGAACAATAGGTGGCCGAAGGTGCGGGCCGAGGTGGCCGCGCGGGATCCGATGAGATCTGAAGAACTCTTTTCGTTCGTTCGCTTTGGCGATCCTCATCCGGAGTACGCTCTCGCGTTCGTTATTTCGATGGTGAAAAATCGATAAGGTCCATTTTAGGTGCTAAGAGGCACCATTTAAATGGCATAAATTAAATCGGTTCTATACGGTACATCGGAGTTAAGAACGAAATATTTTCCCCGGGCAAGTGGGAGTCATTTGGGCTATTAAATTTGCCCTCTTTCAAAAAAGAAGAAGAAGAAGCAAAAAAAAAAAAAGAAAAAAAAGGATCGAATCAAATGCCTTCAATGCGGCCGAGATAATAAAGGACCGAAGCGTTTATAACGTGGGACGAGATATTCGCGATTTATTTTTTAACCCCTGATTAATTATTCAAGCGGCTATAAATAAGCCGCGTATAATATCCGTGGCCATGCTACTTCGGCACAGAAGCCACAGCAGCTGCGCATTGTTTAACCGGGAGACTCAGACACCGTCCGGGGATGGAATAGGAATTAAAAAATAAAGAGGAATAAAAGAAAAAGTAGTGACGCAAATAAAGGATCAGACTCCACCCCGGTCGGGACGAGCGTGTTAATTAATGAATTCATCGTCAGCGTCCAGCACCTCCCATAATACTCCGTTTTCGCCACGTTGGCCCTTATTATATTGTCAAACTCGACGGCTTTGATGACCCGATCAAAAGGACGCGTCCAAACTTTGGGAGCGATGAACGAAATTCAATGAACGATCCCGCGGACGGGCGCGAGCTTATTAGAAGGGATGATGCACCGCGCACAAAGCCTCGATGCGGGTAGAAATTGATTGGATTTCACCCAGGGGCTAATCCTTCATACTCGTCAATTTTCCTGAACACCTGATTCGAAGAATTCGAAATTTCGAGAGATTTCAATGACTCCGTGGGACTTGAAATATTTCTAAGAAATCGCGAGGAATTTATGAGATTTATTAGGATTCCAAAGAATTTTTGAAACAAGTCTTTGAATTTCTAACGTCGACTGTACAAATTTTTTAATAGTACATTGTGTATCAAGGGCGCAAAACACTATTTTTCGAGTGTGAAATTTGCAGTACGAGCCGAAGGCGAGTGTACTGCAATCACACTCGCCAAAATAGCCATGCGCCCGTGTTGCACACGATTTTTTTCTCAACACCTGGTCTGCAAAAATGCCTCTTTTCATACCGAGTGAGCGGGCGCAAAACGGAACTTTGCGCCCGAGGGCAGGAAAAGAGTCGTTTGCGCCTGCTTTAGGCGGGCGCAAAGCACTTTTCCGCCCGAGGGCCGAAAAGATCTGTTTTGCGCCGGCTCAAGAGGCATGAAAAGTAGCATTTTGCGACCGGGTGTGAGAAAAAAATATTTCTACGATTTTAAGAAAATTTTGAGATATTACAAAATAGTTTCTTGTTAGATTCTAAAATACTTTATGAGATTTAGGAACTTTTTAATAACGTTTCACATAATTTCTACACAACGAGATTTTTCTGTTTTTATCAAACTTTCATATTTTTTATTTTTTATTTCCACGATGATCTTGGCATCGGCTTGCTCGTTATTTCTGCATCACTTTAGTCTGGTATACATACACATAGTATACTATACATAATCGAAGGAGCAAGTCACTGGCACAAATTGGCAAAGTCTTCAATAATAAAAAAAGAAAAAAAAAGCTTTATGCGTAACGGCGCGGTGAGGCTCGAGTAAAGGCGAGGCCTGTAAGAGCATCGCGCGAAAATTATTGATGTACGATGACGAATTGCTCGTTGACTTTGAGCCTCCTGTCAATCAAAACGTCCCGCACACCACAGTACAAGAAAAATTGCTGACGATCGTTATTCCACATCATAATCAGCTGTGCCTTATCCCACAATGCACCGATTGAATCAATGAACTTGAATGCTCACCGAGGAGTCAACCACTCTTGAAGTCAGTTTCAATTTGACCTGGGCATCATTCTTTCATCCTTTCAAGCTCCGAATCATCGAGTTCAACATTCAAAATGGACATACTTTTTGAGAGACACCGTATCAAACTATTTTTTTCATGAAACTGCCATAACTCAAGAGTATCGTTCTAAATTTTTGAGAAAAAATATTGAAATTTGAAAAAGTTATGATTTTTTTAGTAGAAAACCATACTTTCTCAAGCTTCGAATTATGTGGAAATCTACCGCGTCGGTGTGATTAATGTTGCACTATGATGATAGACTACTTGTTAGCTGTGATTATTACAGTTGAAATCAGTTGACTTCACAAAATCTCGGATCCTCACACACCACGTGTGGATTTCGCAGATGATAATCATATGATACTGCAAAAGTATCCGCCTCGACGTCCTTCTTCTCAAGTACAACTGTAACGCGCACCAGTTTAGCGCGGATAGAAATCGCACCTGCCCTTTGCGATAATGAAGTGAATAAGAAGAAGAAGAAGAGAAAGAAGAAGAAGAAGAAAATGAATAAAAATTGTGGCCTGCTATCAAGTTAACCGAGTCTGTTTAATATCGGTGTCAGAAACATGGCGATAATCGGAATTTACTATCCGGTATTTTCTCCGAAGGAAAATCCGAATTTATCCAGCATCGACTTCGCCATCACCTGTTCTATATTTTTCGTCTCGTTTTTTTCTCATTCAATTGCAACGCGGAGTATTATTTGCGAGCAATTAGCATCGTGCCTACCGTGTCCTGGAATTTTTCCATCGACCTTCGCCCGCTTGTCTCCTGCGGTTTTATTTCGCGTTTCGTTACACTTGCTGCAGACTTGCAGTAGTCGGAGTCAGTCGGTTGGTCCGCATAAAATCCGTCGAGAGTTAAAGAGAAAATCTGGTCCCCGAGCGGGTACCGGGTAACAGGTGGACCACACGACGTAATAAATTATTTTCAATTCGTAAACACGCGCGCGCACGCGCACGCGGCAAGCGTGCATGGGTTCGTGTATAAAACTGAGAGGGCTTACTTCGACCGCGGGTTACTTTTAACTTTCTCTCGTCTTCGTCGACGTTGTATGAAAAAACATACAACTTACAATATATGGCGTACAACGATCTGCCCACGATCGTCGACGACCGTGCTTTTTAGCCTTTAAGAAAGGCTAAGTAGGATCTTTATATTCCCTGACCAAGAAGCACATGACCGAGAAGAAACGCAGACGATCTCGAGCACTGGGCTAAGTCTCGTTTTAATTAGCATAACATCCGGTCTATGTGACAAAGAAACGAAAAAAAGATGAAATTTGAGAATTTCTCTCATTGAAACCATTGAAATTAGTGCGTTAGGTTTTTTTTTCTAGTTCAAAATATACACTTACGAAAATGTTTAAAATTTTTGTTTTAGAGAAAAATTCGTCAAAAATCACGAGACACAAAAATCGAATGAGATATTGAAAAGATATCGATTTTTGACAGAATGATATTTCGTATTTTGCCCAAGGATCATAAACTAAAAATCGGAAAAAATTTATAGGTAACACGTACTAGATAATTATTCATACAATATTCAAGTTCATCGGTTCAGTGGCTTTTGGGATGTTTTTCATGGTGGAATCATGGAATTTTTTGAACTAACACAGAGTCACGAAACAATCATTCCAATAATTTTCCTGAAGTAGAAATTCCTCAAATTCACTGTTTTTTCGTTTCGAGGCGTACATCGAATTCCCACCTAAAAAAACGACCCTAAACCGACAGTTAATGCTAGTATTATACCTTACCTGAGTCGTAAGCTGAACCTAAATCCTAACCTAAGTCCTAACCTGAATCGTAACCTAACCTAAGTCCTGACCTAAACCTAAATCTTAACCTAAATCCTGACCTAAGCCTGAATCGTAACCTAAATTCTAACCTAAATCCTAACCTTAACCTAAGTTCTGACCTAATCTGATCTAATAAATGAATCTAAGTCCTGACCTAAGTCTTAACCGAAGTCCTAACCTAAACCTAAATCCTGACCTAAACCTAAGTCCTAAGCTAAGTCCCCGTTAACCTAACCTAACCTAAGCCCTAACCTAAGTCTCCGTTAACCTAAGTGACCTAACCTAACCGAACCTATTCCTAGCGGGCGCAAAACGGAACGCAGAGCACTTTTCCGCCCGAGGGCCGAAAAGATCTGTTTTGCGCCGGCTCAAGAGGCATGAAAAGTAGCATTTTGCGACCGGGTGTGAGAAAAATAAGTGGCAGACTAGAAACTCTGGTCAGACCTTATTTCACGCGTCCGTTTATTCAAAGCCTCGGGCTGTTCGCAGAGGATTGAAATTTTGATAGAAAATTTGATTTCAAATACGAAGCGTTCGGCCCACGGCACTATTTAGCATTCAACAAGCGCGGTTGATTGATTCTTTGAATTTCAATCTCCTGTCCATCTCGCTCGCAATCGGTTAGAGGCTTAATCCGCTTCGTCGCGGTCGCGATATGAGACGAGGCAGCGTCATTCGATAAGAGGTAGTTATTGCTCGGCGTCGATACATCACTGGCATTACATTAACGGTACAGCGCGTGGGTGAAATTTTACGAGTCCTGAATAAACCCGGGTGTAAAATTATTGTCCACTATTCCTTCGCCGAATAATTAGAATTACAAATACCAGTTTCGAAGATCGAAGAAGGCGATCGAGGGATCGTCGGAGGCACCCCCATTGCGATTCGAGCTTCTGCTAAAGATTTTGCTGCTAAAGACCGATGTAAAAAAAAGTGAAACAAAATTTTCCGTATACGTAACTCCGTGCGGAGTCGATGCCGTGTAATTGGAACGGGTATAAATCTCTCGGTTTAAGGGACAATAGTTTTTCTACGAGATTATTTACAATGCATCTCGGTATCTGCAGCTGCTGCTGCTGCTGCGTACGTCTCATTAATTAAGCCTCTTCTGTTTCGCCCTCGGGCCCGTCGACCGCGGACCGCTTCGCCCGCGCCTCCTACACTCGAGGTTTGTCCGCAGCTCCGAGCACGGCTACTCCTACGTTACCTCTCGAATCTCCTTATCGTTACTCTCTCGAATGAAAATAAGGAAAACAAGCCCTTGACCCTCCCATTATTCATTTTGTCTCCAGCTATTTGGATTTTTCAAAATCTGACCTCAGATTCCTGATCAGCGGTTCAAAAAACCTTCGAGTACCAATTTTCGTCATAATGCAAATGTTTTTAGTTTTTGGAGCATATCGGATATGCAAAATTAAAATTTTGCAAAACTGACTTCAGTTTTGTGATCAGCGATCCAAAAAACTAAAATTCATTGATCCGTTTTCAATGTATCGTAACTTTTATTGTGTTTTTTAGAATTTTGTTATTTGAATAATTCCAAAAGTCAAAATCTAATCAGTTCTGAGTTGAAAGTAGCCGGAGGTGATTCTCTGGACCTGAAAACGTGGAGATTATGATGACCTCTTTTTTTTCTTTCAAACAGAAAAGGGGAACATTGAAATCAATGAAAGTAGAAACGTGAAAGCTGTTATTACACGAAAATCGTATCTCCGCAAAATCTCATGGAATGGGAACTGCCGTAATAGAGCGATAAAATTTTGGCTTCTCCGTTCTGTGTGTCGTATAAGTGAGTTGGAATTTTATTGTTTCTTTAGTCCCTCCCTCCGCCTCCTTTCTCTTGTGAATAAGATGTAAAAATCTTAGATCCGAATCTTTGATGTAGGTATAAGGCCGGTTGTAACGTACGTGCGCTTGAGTACAGCCGGATTCTTCGCATTCATATGCAGTATACAAACCACAAAAACAAAAACAAAAACAAAAACAAAAAGTCAGCTACAGCACCGGCAACAAAAACGATTCCACCTCTCTCGCAGACGTTACTCCGCGTGTCCGATAAATTTGAACTTCGTTTTCTTACCGGGCAATCATAACTCTGTATAAAATATGAGCTTTTTTTTATCCCGCTACTATGCCCAGAGAAACAGTCCGTATCTACCAAAGCCGGAACAGTCGCTCTTGTTTCGCATTTTTTATTTTTTTTTTCAATTTTATTTTGTTGGTACAGTTTTTAGAATTTACGAACGCCGTGATGCCAGTGGGTTAATGTTATCGATAACGAGTCTCTTCCAATTGGAAGATATTCGGCCAATCGCGATGATCTTGATTTCCGATAACAAACCGATATCGAGCAGCAACTGCCCTCATGATCGTGAGAGTAAATCGGTTCTGGAATGTGCGCACAGCAGCTGGTCAGTGGCCGATGAAGAGCCTCGGCCCACTGAGCGCATTGCTTATTGATTTACGTTGATAGTCGATTTACCTCTTCGCCCCGACTCTCGGAGTCTCGGCGGGCGAGGCTTGCGGCTAGCAATTTTCAATGATGAGATCGCCAACAATGAGATCGCTCGGTTAGATAGGACGAAATAGATCAAAACCCACACCGCGGCGACGTCGCGAATGGACGCGAAATCCTGTTCGGTACCGTGGCTTTTCTCAATTGTCTCTAACAATTCTCAGGCTTTGAATATTTAGGGAATTTTGTTTCACTCTTCTAACCTTCGTTCGGATAAATTTCATATGCGTACATTTTCTAGGGAATTTTTGGTACCTCAACTTCTAGGGAAATTTCAGTGTTTAAATGTTCAGTAAAATTTTAGTGCCCTCAACTTCTAGGGAATTCTCAGTCTCTCATATTCTAGGAAAAATTGAGTGGACCTAATTTCTACGGAAATCTCAGTGTCTCATATTCTAGGGAAATTTTAGTAGACCTAAATTCTAGGGAGATATCAGCGTTTCATATTCTAGGGAAATTCAAGTAGACCTATTTTCCAGGGTTTTTGGGTTTTTTTGAATAGACTCCACGATCGCTGTGACTACTCGCGGCTAATTACCCGCGTCTGGCGTTGCCAAAGCTGGAGGGAATTTACGGTCTGCATTTAGCCGGGTAATCCGGATCGCGCAAAATCGCTTTGGACGTTTGTAATTACGCAATGGTTCTGCCCAGCTGGGTATAAAAGCTGCGGTGTCTCTAAGAATTGGTAGGTAAAAACAATCGCTGAAATATCTCGAGGTCGAACAAGGTTCTCCTCACCTTCGCGATGCAGTACTCTTCACATCTTTTTGTGCCTCAAGTTATTCCACACTTTTTTCTTCTGTTTTTTGTTCTTCTTCCATCCGATGCTGCGTGTCGCGCGCCTAGATCATCACTCCTTCGGAAATGGGTCCACAAATTAAGAAGCTGGCACCTCACGCGTGATTCGGACGCTTAATGATCGGACCAGTCACGCACACGGGACACGGAGAAGAGACGGTTTATAATCCTGCACGTCTCAATCGTGACACAAATTACTTAACCTGTTGTTGGAACGTCGCGTTTTCTCTTTTCGTTTACCACAAACTTTTCGAATTTCTATTCTATCGTCAAATTAAAGTGAAAATTTCGTAACACCTGCACAAGAAGTTCAGATTCCCGAAGAGGTCGAAAACCATGCGCAAAGTTTCGGAGCGTGCGCCAATGTTCGGGCATCTTCGGCCCCTGCGCGCGCACCTCGCAACAAGCACGTGAACTCTGACCTCTTATCATTATTATTTCCTTGAAACTTGAATAATTTTCAAAATATTGTAAATTTTTAGAGTAAAAAACTGATGCTGTGGCGATTTTTGTCTCAAGAAATGGAAATATGAGTTTTTTCATTCCATATTGACGCGATAATTGTTGAACTATGTACACGTAGGTATAATAAGAGGTTTGATCACTCGACGTGGAATTGCCCAGGTGCAAACGAGATGCCCACAATTTTTAGGCAATTTATTATGATCCAATGGAATGCCGAAAAAGCCAGAGGCGGGTTGAGAGGCGCCAGAACATTATGATATTGGGAACGTCGAGGTTTTCGTTTTCAAATCAAAGACGTTTCGTCGGTGCCCCGAGCGATCGGCAAGGCGATGTGCTACCCTATGCATACAAAATTGTGCTACCAACCGACCCCGAGGATAAGAAACTTACGAGTCTGGAGGAACTAATTTAAAAGAAAACTTTTGTAAAATATTACACCGATACCCGGCACGAGGATAATACAATATCTCCAAGCCGTAACCAGATGGCACAGATGCACCCTATCTCATCCCCAAACTTTTCGAAGCTCGAATATCAGGAGCTAATGGAATGACGATATAATCGAAGCGTGTGGAAAGAATTTGAGGGACTCAAAAAGTCGTCAACTTTCAGGGTTCTCCCTTCTTTTGGTGCGCAGAGGAGATGTGTTCTTTACATAGTTGCCAATTAACTTTTAGCGCTGCTAAAACGCCAAAACTGATCGTCAGCTGAATCCAACGATTGAATCACCTGGGGAGCATCGAAGTGCTCAAATTTGAAGATAATGACGAAAAAATCGCGAGTTGTAAAGCAGCGAAACTTGAGGATGTAGATTCAGAGCAATTTTCACAGAGTCTTGTTTTAAAAATTATGCAAAGCGTTGCACCAACGCTGTTTGCTTAGTTCAGCCGAATGCAATCTCGAGCAATTTCGGTTCGGACTTAACTCGGGTTTGAATTATGGATCTTCGCTCAACCGGACCGTACGATAATGCCCAGCGAGAACCAGGCGGGCGTTGGAATACTTACATTATCATATATACATCGGTGAACAACTCGAGCGAATCCTTCAAGTCTGCTAAAATCATCGTTTCGTCTCATTTTATCTCTTTCTCACTCCCAATTCATCAGATTTCGAGATGATTTCTCATTTTAGGAACTTTTATGACATTTCATAAAAATTGTAGAGGCACCTAATGAAATTTTACCATTTCATAATTTTTTATGCCATTCCACAAGTGACGCCCCATTTTTAACTTCCCGTTTCTCTGTTTTCAGAGAAAAAAGGAAGTTATTGTGATCACCCCGAAAATGAAAAGTTGAGTTTTCACTAAACCTTTACATTTCGAGGTCCAAAGAATCACCTCCGACTATTTTCAGTTTGACGTCTGTGTGTGTATGTGCGTGACCACATTTTTGTCCGCACGATATCTCGAGAACGCGTGGTCGGATTTCGATCAACTTGGGCTCAATCGACGGGGCTTTTCTTAACTTAGAACTGATTAGATTTTGGCTTCGATCGGATCAGTACTTTTTGAACTATTCAAATAACAAAATTCTAAAAAAATGCAACAAAAATGACGATATCTTGAGAACGAATCAACGGATTTCAATGAAATTTGGTACCATATGGTTTTTTTGATCGCTGATCACGAATCTGAAGTCAGTTTTGCAAAATTTTCATTTGGCGTATTCGATGTGCTGCAAAAAAACTAAAAACATTTGGATTTGGATGAAACTTGGTACTCGTAGGTTTTTTGGGTCACTGATCACCAATCTGAAATCAGATTAGCGAAATTCAAAATGGCGAGTCCGATTTGCTGGGAAAAATACTAAAAACATTCGAAATCTTACGAAAATTTGTACTCGAAGGTTTTTTGAACCGCTGATTAAGAATCTGAGGTCAGATTTACAAATTTAAAAATAGCTGAGAACAAAATAAATAACGGGAAGTTCGAAGGCTGGCTCATAGTCAGCCCAAACCCGCTTGTTTCCAGAAGTAGACACGTTCTGTTACGTGGTGACACATTTTCTATACCCATGTAAAATAATATTAGTGGCATAGCGGAATTCAATGACAATATATACAACAGGAATGCTGTACAATTAATGAAGACCAATATTTGGGGGAGATTAAAATGACAAATGTCAGGTTTTCACAGCAGTCACCAGTGTCACTCATCGGTTAAATGAATTCAGACGAACAACAACGTCGAGTATATATCGAGCACCGTTTGAATTGAGAATTCAGTACAAGTTGGTTAATCGTTGAGTTTCCCAGTTTACTCTCTTCAGTAAGAATACCGGCGATAATCATATATCGGAGGAATGGCGAAACGGGGATGAAGCCCCTGTTCAAATTCCTTCATCAATAAATGGGAAGAGTCTTTTTTGTCATTCTAATTACAATTGTTACAGCAATCGCAATGGCTAAACTGATTCTCGTCTTCTTTGTGGCGCTCATACTCATTGCTGTTACTTCGGCACAGCGTCCAGTACCGCAACTAAACCCTCCGAGTATCGCATTCTTGTTTCTGGGAGATTTACGTGTAAGTATCTACGCCCAATATCATTATTCAGGATGTAAGAAAATTCAGCCATGAGCCAATTTCCCCACTAAACATTATTCTTCGATATGGTTTCAGGTCCGTTCCGATTCGGTCGGATTACCGGCAACGATATCAGATTTTACCCGAACCTCCATCGGGGCAACTATTTTGTCCAAAAAATGATAAATTCCTTTCAGTTGAACATTTCATTATTACACTTTTTTGTGCTACTTCTGGCGCGTGGTGACATACATATTTTGTATTTACATATAAAATATAACATCATCAGTGAATGTGTCCCTCGAGAAATCCATTATAAGTGGTGTGCGATCATCGAGTCAATACAACAAAGGAACTTTATTAGGAAATACAGATAATATGAATAATCTACATATAAGAATAACAAAAGTAGTAGAGGGAGGTATATAAAATATAACATCAGTACATGGTAGGATTAATAAAAAAACAATACCACAACCATTATTCATCCATATTTCGTACCATTTGGTCGTTTTTCAAAATCTTGTTTCGTAGACGACTGGCTCGGCTTTCCAGAAGTGGATACGCGCGTTCCCAGACAGAACGAAGAAATTAGTCTTGCACCGAGAGTGTAACTCTACCAGTAGAAGAGTTCGCGGCGTGAAAATTCCGATATCTCGCTAGACCGTGGAGACGACGTGCTCACCCGGGATCTGATCGTCCGCTCGGACAACGACTCCCACGTTCGTACCGCGTGGCACGAGATCCGTGAAAATCGACCAAATTCGACGCAACAAATTTAAAACTCGGTGGTCCAGCCGGGTGGTCACCGCTTCTTCCAAAAATCCAACGATCGCCGTCATTTTTAACTTCCCGTTTCTCTGTTTTCAGAGGAGAAATCAAGTTTATATTGTAATCAGCCCGAAAATTGAAAGTTGAGTTTTCACTGAATCTCCGCATTTTGGGGTTCAGGAAATGATCTTCAACTATTTTGCGTGTCTCAGAACTGATTACATGATTGATAACAACGGATTTGAATGGAATTTGGTCACTGATAACGAATCTGAAGTCAGATCTGCGAGATTCACAATGTCGGATCCAATTTGCCGGGGAAAAACCACTGAAAACATTCTAAATCTCATGAAAATTGGTACTCGAAGGTTTTTTGAACCACTGACCAAGAATCTGAGGTCAGATTTGCAGAATTCAAAATATCTGGAAATGAAAAAAATAACGGAAAGTTCGAAGGCTGGCTCATAGTAGGCCCAACCCCGTTTGTTTCCATTTCACTAATCTACTATCGTGATTGTATGGGGCAAAATCGTTCCAGGAAATAATCCTAGGACCTCACGACTAACAATCGCAGTCGATAACAGGAGGAGAAGGTAATTGAAAAGTGGATAAAATCGTAAAAATCGTGTTACACGGCGGCTCTGATACCGGCGTTTATTATTTCCCCTCGAGGCGCGGCAAGAAGTCGCAGTGCGATCCGTTGGAGCGTGGAGGACAAAGATCGTGACCCAGAAGTGCGCGTTCCAGACTCCCGACTCAGATATAAATTTCTTATCCGTGTAGAGCTACACTGTAGTCAGGCGTGCGCGAAGCGCAAACGACCAGCCTTTGCCGCGCGTTCTCCCACGCTGACCGTGGGCCCGGCACGAGCCCGGCCGCATAGAATCACGTCCGAAAACGACCGCCAGCGCCCACAGCGATTTTCACTTTTGATCGATTTTCGCCGCAAACCCACCGCGAAAACGTTGTGTAAAAATTCTTAATTATGGAGATTACAGAGCACGAGAAGACGGATTTCGCCCTTTCGACTCACCATTGCATCGCCATGCTCCAGATTAGTATTATTTTAATATCTCACTCGAGGCTACGAGCCAACCGCGGTGCACTGTCAGAGAAAAATAAAACCTCAACATTCTCGTGATTCTGTTCTTATTTCTTGAAAACCCAGGCCGATGATTAAGCGAGCGTGTCGGCTTCGGGTTCTCTGAATTTTATCTCACGTGTCCGTGTGCGAGGGGGTGGCTGCCGGCCAACCCCCAGGGCCGTTTTCTCCGGTCACCTGTCCGTCATGCACACGTCGTGAAAAAAATGAGACCAATTGGTATTCCCATAATGCCGTGGAATGCGGTAAGTTGACGGATTGTTGCCGGAATCCGTGGTCAATTAACGCCCGGGGTCTGTGATTATCCCCGCGGCAGGCTTCGGGAGATAATAAAACCGTGTGGGAAACTAGGAAGTGAAACTTGAGGATCACGGAGTCGCGCTCCGGCTCCACTTACATCCCCTCGATCCGGGAGATCGACGTGCCCGAAAGCACGCTCGACCAATACCAACACTCCCGAGTTGCGGAGAGGTACGTATTACGTCGTTACATAACCGCGAGCTTAAATGAGCTGTCCATCGGTAAAAGCACTCCAGTTTCTACTGGCCATTACTGAAACGAGTATCCGGGCTCGGTTCGCTCACGCCCATTGACTGACTGATTGAGGCGATACGTCGAGGATTTAATTCCGGCGTACAATGGAGGCTGAGAGACCTTCGCAAAATTTCGGAGCTTTTGAGCAGTCAGCGAAATTGAACGGTGAAAGTGATTAGACTTGGCTCTCGATGAGATATTCGGTAATGAGCGCGTCACGATCTCCGCGGTGCATAAGTCGAGTCTGTAATTACGGATAGAAATTTCCTCGAGAGGCTCGATCGCATGATGGGAAGCCAATAGGTAATGATACGATACGTCGTGGCGAATTCACATGCGATCGCCCATTCGCTGGGAGAATGTTTTTTACACGTTTTGTGGAACAAATTTCCGAGACGATTCGAACGAGTCGGTGGTATGCTGGTACCGCGGGGCGATTTGACCGATTCTATAAACACTGTATGTAACCTAGAGCCATAAGTTGTTCCCTTCACATTCACGCAAGGACGATACTCGCCCTGTCAGGATGGAAATTCTTCCCTCAATACAAACTCGGATACTCTTCCTAGCACGCTATGTCCATTACCAAGAAATGCAAATAATATAGCGAGAATAAATTCAAATATGCTCAACAACAATTTGCTACTGCGAAACTGATGAGGCTTCGCCTCACGTTTTATCAAATTTTCGACTAGAACATCGACCGCAAATGCAGAGGAAAAGTTGAGTTTGTTACAATTAGAGGCAGACTTGGGACTTCCCATCACTCGATTGACCACCGCAAGTAACTTTGTTCAAGGAATTCCGGAGAATTCCAGACTTCAGATTTTTGGCCACTGCACCATTTCTGGACAGTATTTTCAAATCATCAAACCAGAGGATGATCGAAGTGCTTCTTTGTTGCTTGTAAATATGGCCACCAATGGAGAACAAAAAAAGTACGTCTACCGTAGAATCCAAGAGGATTCTTCAAACTCTCTCGTTACTTTGTTTCCTAGTTTACTATTGGGAATCAATGTTTCTTCTATCCAACTGAAGACTCCTTTCTGATCTGCTTCCCTCTGCAATAACGTCTTGCGCTTCTTGCTACTTCGACATTGTATCTTCTAATGAGGATGTTGAGGATTTTGGGTGTACAGATAACTTCCAAAGACTTCCAGAGACTTCCATTTCGGTATTATTCGGAAGGATTCCAAAGAATACCAAAAAATTCCGTGACAAGTGTACATAGGACGATGTGATATATACATGCAGGTTATCCGCGGATGCAGAATCTCATCAGCTCAAAGAGCTCGCGTGTGCGGTCAGTCGAGAATGAGAAGAGAAGGGAGACTGACCCCGGCACGCACCTGCCTGACCCGCGTAACGTAACGCCAGGCACCGTGGTCTTACCTCTTACCTCTTACCTCTTATCTCTCACCTCTTTCCCGCGTTGTGTAATATTCTGAGAATAGTTCGTACACGCGATCGGCATGGGATACGGTGCCGGGTCTCGGTCCTATCGAAGGAGGGGTTCGGCCCATCTCTCGTTGGTCGTTTTCACTTACAATTAGGTACGTACCTCGATGCGGCGTGCCATGCCATGCCATGCCATGCCATGCCATGCCATGCCATGCCATACTGGCAAGAAAGTCGACCGGGGGTTTATTACCGCGTGGCGAATCGCTTTCGCCTCGCAATGAATATCTGGACTCGGTACTGCACCGCGCTGCACTCGCGCTCATTCATCGGGTGCATGCCTACTACCTACTCGTGTTACGACTGTTACCAGTGTTACGAGTCTTACGAGTCTTACGGAGTCAACCACCCGCCATTGCCGTTTCCGCATTTTTAGCGCAACCCGACTCCTCCGCACCTGAGCTGCGTGATGAATTCACCGTCTTGTTCACCGACCGAAATTGTAGCGCGATCTTTCCCACGGGGTTCGTCGACATACCTACACCTCAGGAATAGCGTGATGGTCGCGTCTTAGATCAATTTTATAATTAGCACTACCCAATAGACCCGGTTTCTGAACCCTTCGCTCGGTTTTTCACCTTATTCCACATGATCACCTCAGTCTTCGCCTGATGGAAAATAACCATCGAGAAGTCAAGTTCGATCATTCAGTGTTACTCTCTAGTAAAAAATCTGGAGTCAGATTATGTCTAATGAAACGGATTTTTTCTTAAACTATTCTATAAGTGTTTAAATATCAATCATTAAATTTTCATATCAAAAATCACATTCATTCAAGACGGGGATAAATAAAATCAGCGTGTAAATTGACGGTTAAACAATGCATAATGTAGATTTACAAGTTGAACTTAAGCTAGTCCATTATCAAAGTTACATTCCCAATGATTGAATGGAAATAAATTATAGATCGATGACATGATCGAACGATTCACTGCCGATTTCGTGTTGGTTTCCACGATTTGATGCAGAACAGCCTAATCTGACATCCTTGTATCGTCAGAATCGGGGTCATTTGTCTTAGGTCAGGTTTGGCGAATGTTGAGGCATCGCTTCTGTCGGACCCTGAAGGTAATCCATACCCACCTGTTGGAGAATTATTGCACGTGATCGATTAAGTCGAGCTCGCGGTTTATGGTGATTAAAACTCTGCGTTATTGAAAGTGGGTGTAACTGCAGCGCACATCCACGGCAACGGGGACTTATTAAATTTTCTTGAAAATAATTTATGTGCACTATCGTCGAGCGCGGATGGTGTCTAGATTAGGTAAAGCTTAATTAAAATTTTATCGTTGATAATCGAGCCGGCCACACACGCGTAGGGACCTCGGATGCGAAATTGCGACCGCTAAAGAGCCGCGTGCACGTACTCGTCGAAGCCCATCTGTTCTTAACGCTGTGCGAGATAACCGCGGTCAGAATTACGGTTCGATCAAATTTATTGCGGATTATCAATACACGCAACCACCCATATCTCAGGATGTGGACCTCCTCGCGTTCACGAGCTCCAAGGAAACTTTCCGATCGGTTGTTTATGAACACGCGTTAATTTATGGCTGTAGATTCTCAACCAAAAGTGACTTTTGTCGACGATATCGAGATTTTTACTTTGAGATGGGATAAAAATCGGAAAAAAATCAAGCACAATCAAGACGATAAGAGTATCAATTTTTCATGATTTATCAATTAATTCATTCCACATGAAGAAAAGAAACGTTCCCTGACAATTTGTTAAACAATTTTTTGATAACCTTGGGGCATTATTATTATTAAAAATTGATACTCTTATCATTTTTTTCGATTTTCATCTTATTTCAAGGTATTCAATATTGTCGAGGAAAGTCACTTTTGGTTGACCGCGACGTGCCGTCGGGATGCAAGATCCTCTATCGTTTAGTCATGTTGGAATTTTCTCCCTCTCTCTCACTTTATTCCTCTATCATTTCGCTACCTCTGATTCTATCGAGTGTTTGGAATACTTTGACCTACCTCAGCACGCCTGTATCGATCGCTAGACCAGCAGCGGGTCCCGATCAAACGGCGATAAGCGAAGATGCCTACCCGATGAACTGCTTTAACCTTATCAGCAGACAAGCTTCTTAAATTTGGTTCTAAGTGATTTTAATCCATTATGAATACCAACACTCGGCACCTTATCGGATCCAGTACTCAAAAGCTGTGCTTTCAATTCTGATCAAAACGGTATCAAAACATGTTAGTTTTACACAGAAATCGATGAATGATGGCATGAAAACTAAAAAATGACTTCTGAGTAAAACTGAAATGTTTTTGATGTCGTTCTTGTACGGAATGACATTTTTGATTTTGATATCAGTGAACTTGGATGCTTGGAGATATCCAAGTCGATTTTGTCGATAATTCGCGAGTACTTATTTGCTCATTAATTTTTTCAAAGTTCAACTTCTGAAGTTTACTCAATTTCCGAGGCTGGTTGTCTTTCTGTGATTTTGAGATTAGAAAATGCAATCAATATGAATTATTTTCAACCTCGCATCGAATGAAAGAGTAATAATAATTAATGTTATCAAAGTAAACGAAAACTAGTGACAGTGGGAAACGGAAATGGATTTAGAAAATTTTTAGTTTGACTCTGAGATAAGAGACCGAAATCAATCACAATCTTTTCAAGACTTCCAATTGTCTTATTTCAACTGATTCGGGGAAAGTAATTCAAGCTCGATCTTGATTCTAGTTTGACGAGTCCTAGACGGTTTTTTTAAGTCTAACCCGCGCGCCTGATGAACGCAACCCGTCTTTCCTGTGGGTATAGCACGCCGCCTGCTCCCGAGGGATGATCGGGGTACGAGTATCGAGTATCGAGTATCGAGGCCTGACCTCTTCGCCCGTCACGTTTAAAATTTGCGGATACAAAAATACGTTAATGATCGCAGCGAATGGGGATAATAAAAAATGAAGAATAAAAATAAAAGAAAGTGAGGTATAATATGATTTATATCGCCGGGTAATTGGAGCATGCGGCTATTATTGTTCCCCCGGGCTGTAATATCGCTGTACACATACAAACTCATCCAAAGTCCCGATGGCGCAGGTACGGTACAGAAAACAGAAAGCAACACCAACTGAGACGCCGAGATCACTGGATCCGCGTTTTAAAGTCGGTCACGACTTCGGTCTGACAGCCCGACTACCGCCTGGGTCCCGGTTAATGTCTGACCCCTCAGTCCCGCACGTTAACAATCCCTGCTGAAATTTCACGGAGGTGAAATCGACGATGGGCGGTGTGCTGTATCCGTTATCCGAAATCACGAGTAGGTAGGAAAAATGTTAAAAAATATAATTAGGCCGGCAAACGGAAACGAATCTCGTTCAATAAAATCTTCGAACTTATTATCTCGTTCGTTGACGGGACCAGGCAGCATTCCGTGTCAATTTTTTTTCATTCCAGACATTCGGTGCTTTTTATTCCTGAAATTATTAGTCGTACAATTTTTTTTTTACGGCACAGGCATTAAAAAGTCACTTTTTGACGCCTGTTTTCGTTCCGGCAAATGGCACTTTATACCGCTAAGTTCAAAGTTGCGGTATAAAGTCTTTATTCCGCAACTTTGATGCGCAGTTCGAAGTGCGCATGTCAAAGTTGCGGAATAAAGTCTTTAAACCGCAGGTTACCCCCTCTCTATACGCAGTTTGTGCGGAACTCAACTGGCGTCAAAGTGACTATTAATGCCTTTTCCGTAAAAAATATTGTATGGGGCGCGCGCAGAAAGTAACTGTTCGGCAAGGTTATGTTTTTAGTACTCGCCGTTGCTTTACAAGGCTCGCCTTCGGCTCGCCAGGTAAAACCAACGGCTCGTACGAAAAACATAACCTTGCCGAATAAACAGTTACTTTCGGCGCATGCCACATAAATATCTATTTCTCATCCAATTGAAAAATGATCTGAACCTTGGAAAAGTGACGTGGGACTGAAAATATTTTCTGTTCTACTATCTTCGTCTTGAGAATGAGAAGCAAAATTCTAATGATTGTTGAATAAAAAGGTTCGATTGTCATCAGGAGGAAGAAAAAACCGTCGATGACTGGAGATATTTAAGGACTTCATTTTCTGCTGATTATGAGATGAACAGTCTGAGCTGGTTGCAAAACTGAGAAAACAAAAACTTCAAATTTCATGTAACTAGTTGGGAGTGAATTTTATTGAACATGTTTCTTCGAATTGGCGAACATATTCTCAATTTGAGGAAACTTTTCCATCAGAAAAACGAAACTGTATTCCAATTTCAGCAAATTCTTCTACTTGATGAATTTTGTTTGCGAATCAAATAAATAATTTTGCGAATGAAACTGTAGTATTGGAAGTTTTGTTTGGAAATTATTGCGACAGCTTCACTCGTCGGTAAAACATGAGTAAAAAAGAATGCGAAAAGTGATTTGCCACGAGGAAGTGGTACATTCGATGCGGAAAGGCAGCCCGATACGGGCTGGAATTTGCGTGCGCTCGTATGGAGGACCGTAAACAGAAGAATTACTAGAGCCATAAAATTGCAAGGACATGCGGGTTCCCACCTCTGGGCTTGAGCACTTGGGGTTAACGTCTCTGCATCTCCCTCCACAATTTTCGAAACTGTTGTTATTTTCCGAGTGGCTACCATATGACATTTTTGCACCCGTCTCTTCGACTCTACATTTCCATCAAAGTAGACAAGGATAGCGAATTTGACTCGCACCATGCGATTTTTTGGCGAAATTGAATCGGATGTTGGATTTTTTTTTTCATGCAGAAAAGGATGTCGAAGGGTCGTGGTGTTCGAGATCGGCGTATGTGTGCGAATTTATCACCGTTCGTCGATCATAATCAGTTCGAATTCCTTGATCCCGAAGCTGAAAAGTATTCCAACCTTATTTCCAATCCCTGAATTATTTTCTCAAATTGTCTGAAAATTACAGAGCCGGTTCCCCCCCATCGAGGATCACGAACACGGTACCCTGGTCTGGCGTGCGGTGTTCGGTACGGTACGTGATTACCGGCAGCCTCTGTAGCAGCGAGGGTAGTGCTCGGGTCAGAGGTCGGACCCGCCTTCACTTACCGCGGAGGCCGCTAGTAATTGCTGACCGTGACGCGGGAAATTTTAGCCCCTTCAACATTTCGGATGACTGAAACAAAACGAAGATATAAGAAAAAATAAATAAAAAATAAGAATTAAAGTGGGGAACTGTATCGATCTACGGTCTGGAGTTCGTCTCGCTCAACTTTTTTTTCTTATTAGGGTAGAAGACAGTTTCTGATCCGGAGAATTCGATTAGGAAGGGGAATACGAATTGATCTTGAGAATTGTGCTAAAAAAACGTACAATAAAATTTATACACTATTTTGACATCATCGTCAACATCTAGGCTTCAACAAAACGGTTTGTGAAACTCAACTTTTGTGAAGAAGAAAAATAAAATAGGCGAAAACGTCTTTGAAAATGGCTGATAAAGCAAAATTTTATGTAAAGTTCGATGTTCTGGTCGAATTTCAATGTACCAAGAACCAGTTTTGTGAAAACTTAGAGGATTGTATAGTAATTAACGAAATGATATCTTGTTTCAGTTCTTTGGACACTCCGATTGGCTACAATCGAGGCTACGGTTTTTATTAGCGATTTTCGCAAGGTGTAAAATTTCGTGGAATCTGAAGGTGACAATTATCGAGATAATTTTGAATACCCTAATCAATGAAAAAGGAAGCTCGAATTGTTCAAGATTTCCTCCTTAATCCTCGCGAATTTATCGTATTTCGAATTTGGAGTGATCATTTTTTGGGTTTACCTAGAGAATACAGGGTGTACAACTTCAGACTGTTCCATCCCTGTACAAGAAAGAAATCGACGACGAAAAAATGTAGGTATAATAATAGACAGACCGAGTATTTTCCTTGCCTAGGGTATAAAATAGCATCGACGGTAGTTTTTTTCTTCTAAAAAGTAAACGGTGTGAAGTCGCGGATAATGACGATCGGTAAGTGACGAGGACCGATAAAAGCCCGAGATGGGCGTCAGCTGGCCCCTGTCTTGTAATCACGTAATTGACGCGATGCCCAGGCACTTAGTGAACGCGAACGATGCGCGAATGAATCCGGAGCAACGGGGCCCCGATGATCCGTATGGCTTAATCGAAGTTTAATGATATCTGGTCCAGACCCCAGAGGCTCCGTCATAATTACTGAGCTTAAACTCCGTGGGTAGGGTAACTCGAAAATACGATACATTTACAATTCCGAGTTACGCCTAATCACGCCTTATGGCTCCACCGTCGCGTCTCAATTCCCCTCATTTTTTTTTGATTTTTTGATTTTTCTTTGAAACCACTCAGTACGATCGTTATGGAGTTGTTAAATCTATTTAAACGTGGGTCTTATTCCGCTTTCATCGTCTACCTGACGGCGTTTATATCCTCCTTCGTTATATTTCACAGGATCACCGATGAAGAGATTTCAGACTCATAACTCCCACAGTCTCGTGCCTATCAATTCAGTGGTCATGATATTATCGTTAAAAACTAACTGGCAAGTGACTTTGATTCATGGCACTGATGGACGATAAAATACGAATTTGAAGGTAACTAATTATCCGTCACTTTTTCCCTCCCCGATTGACAGGACAGCCCCGAGGCATTGTAGAAAGTTTTTCTTGGGTCTGCGGATCGAGTTTGTATTGTGTAAAAATATTTGCTAAATTCGATACGCCTATGAGGAATTTGAATTTCGAATAATATTTACAAAATATTGTCCATGTAACGTGATATTCTTCGATTCGACGCGGAGCACCGAGGCTTTACCGTACAATGCACGTTTCACTTCGACTTTCTTTGTGTGATATTCTTCGAAAGGACCTCTTCTCCCGTTCGACAATGCGGAGTCTGAAGATATTTGCAAATGACGTTTATCCCCTGTGGGAAGAGAGGCGCACGTGTCTTCGACGGAATATGAAATTCAGTAAAATTTGTGTAGAATAAGAAAGGCGTGACGACGTTCGAATAATGGAAGGACCAACGATCATTTGGTCAGAAACGTCAATGGTCAAGAGAAATAAATGAAAGACCACCTTCGAATACCCATAATTAACAGCAGTGAAGATACAGGCGATCACATGTCTCCAATTTTGAATAGAATTTGAAAATAAATTGACAAAATTATTCATCCCGTTGTATAATAGGAATTTCAACGTCAAAACCAATCGCAATTGATATGCAAATACGGGATCGTTAGACCAGGCAGTGGCGACAAAGAGAATCGAAAAAAAGGTGCGACCATTTCCGCCCGACTAGACCAGTGAGACCGAAGGGGTGCTCCTTTACGTATTCATCGCTGGGTCAAAGGAGGATGCGTTTCAGGTGGACATCGGTCATTAAAATGAAAAATTACACTCCACCAATTGTGGGAATGGGTTTGTACCACAGTCTTGTAAATTGAAATTTGATGTTGCACCGGACATCTGGATGTGGCCGGTGGTCAGCTGCAGTCTTATTCTGGCGATGGTCAATTACGCGTCTGGACGTGGACACAAGTTCCTGTATAAAAATACCAAAGGGATCTTTTCAGAGTGACAATCGAGCTAATGAAAAATAAACAAGACGAGTTGCGCACGCCTTTCATGAGTATCAAGTTGCGCGGTTTTCGAGACGCGCGTAATCAACATATGAAAGGAAACCTCTCGCCAATCCTGGAATCCTGGATATTTTGCACAGCAGGAAACTCTTAACGCACTTCTGGTATTCAGTCTGACTGATGAGACCCTTCAGAGTGATGAATAAACGAGACTCTTCAGCGTCAGATCCACATCTTTAACTACCCGTTTCTCTGTTTTCAGAGAAAAAAAAAGAATTTGGGTCGCTGATCACCGATCTGAAGTCAGTTTTTCAAAATTTTGATTATGCTTAAAAAAAACAACTAAAAACACTTGGATTTTGATGAAAATTGGTAATATTTCATTCCGCTGGGGAATTCGGGGTTCGAAAAATCTGGGGGATCAGAATGAAATTGATAAGGGAAACTCGCGTTTCGTTCAGATTTTTCGTTAATTAGGGTCTCGACCTTGTCTTCGGATGATGGTTTGTGGAATTGCGTCTGTATTTGAATCCGTATTCTGTCCGGCCGTGCGAAGGCCCGGCTTCACCGCTAATCCCGAAAATGTGGTCCACCTCAACGTTAGCATAAAAATGTTATACCCGTGTCAGAATATTTTCCAGTCCCATGGGTCGAGGGGGATATCTCTCTTGCTCAGTCAAAATGTTTTTTACCCATCTTCCACATTATGCTAATCCGCCATATTTTAGTTTTCATACCTGCGCCCCTTTCGTCTGTATATTTTTTCTTCTTCTTCTTCTTCTTCTTCATCTCTCGAGACTTGTCATTTCTCCACGATGCAGATAAGCTTGAGGGATAAAATTCCGGCTCCTGAGTGGCCGGGTGAAAAATAATCAGGCGTAACGACGCCACTGATCGCAAAAAGAATTCATAACTTCTTCTCTTCTCGTCCTTGAAGAATTTCTGTTCCTTGTAGAAAATTTTGAAAAAGTGCCCCGCGGTCCCAGGATGCGGAGCAAAAAAAAACCAAGCAAGCATTATGAGAGCGTTCATTGATAGAAAAATAAGCTGTACAGGTAAAACGTCGAGTTCCATTGAACCTAGGATCTTCCCCATGGTGAATGAACGATGGGATAATAGATCAATAAACCACTCGATATCCGAATCCAGTTTTGAAATATAAATATGTGCAGAAAAAAAAAATGGTTAAACAAAAATGACCGGATGTCGATAATCCTCGACCCTAAAGTTTGAAGGAAAAAAAATCGTTCGAAGGGTGGCTGAAAAAACTCGGACACGATGCACATTTTGCCGCGTAATCCTGTTTTGGAAAACCCTGACCGTGGCTAACCTGACACCTAGAGGGAGTCGCGAGAATTTGTTGCCCATAAAGTAAGTCTGATTTATACTATCTTCAAGGCTGAGGCTTGATAAGTTGGAAGGAGGCAAAAATGCAAAGAGAAGAAGAAAAAAGAAATCAAATTCCATTTCTGCGGAGCAGAATAAGACGCGGTGGCAGCATCCAGCTGTGGGACATCTGCGGTCCTACTGTCCGTCCGAATATAAATTTTTGAGTCAGTGAACTCCCGCTTGCACATCCATGTACGAATGCGTGTAACCGTTGCATAGATGCAACATCGTCCGGGACAGCAAGAGGGACCATGTCAAACGTCATGTTAGGTGCATCGGACGTCTAATTATATTCAACGATTTACAATACGGTTGGCAGTAAATTGAATACGACGATAAAAAAGGAGCAGCTAGACCGTTTCTACTCTGACTTAATGCGGCTGTCCGTCTACTGTCTACTCTAAAAGTTTGTTCTTCAACGGTTCCCCGCGGTTATCGGTTATCCCTACACACTTATGGGGGGTTCTCCGCGGGATTGACGTGCATAAAAATAAATACTACCCGCGCGATTTATCCGTGAATAATATTTAGCCGGTAATCACGCGGCTCGACCTCATATATCCGATAGTGCAGGGAAACAGATGCGTTGCTAAACGAACCACGTGTTGCTCCTGCGGGACCACAAATTTCGAAACTCGACACCGAGTGTCGAACCTGACACAAGAGCCAAACAAATGTATTCGGGAAGATTCTTCTAATGAATTTCATGATTTATACTCGGTTTTTTACGTCGCTTCCTGCATCGCGTCATACAGCAAAAGAGACTTTTCACAGTTTTTCATTGTTCATTGTTATCAACCGAAAAGTCGAGTTTTCAGTAGATCCACTCTACGCTTTGAGATCTAGCCACTAAAAGAATTTCAATATCTCTTCCTTGTCCTGCAGAAAAACGTCAATTTGACAAATTTCATCACTGTCGAACTTTTACTGGACAAACTTATTCATTATATCGTGGGAAACATGACGTCATCAATTGGATAAAAATGACATGTCGAATGTCACTAAGTGTTAAACGGTAGGATTTATGTCCTTTTTCATAACCAATCAACGTTATCCTCACATTTTGATAATGTTGTTGGAATTTGGAATCTTTTAACCGTTAAATTAAACATGTGACATGATAAGTTTACAATTTTTATAGTGTAATGAAGATAATGACTTGGGCAGGAATGTATTCTACTGAAACTACATTCAGATCTTGTCAGGCAAAAACTAACATGGCAAGAAAATAAAGTATGCAGAAGTCAAATTTATTTTCAATCGTGTGAATGATTATCGAATTAATTATGACAAATTCGGTCTCAATCGACTCTGCTTTCCACAAACTTGAAACTGATCAGATTTTGGATCTGATTGATTCAGTAGTTTTCAAATTATTTCGGAAACAAAATTCCCACAAATATTGATGAAGAATGAATGGACACGTTTGAGTAGTTGATGAAAATTGATACACGAAGGTTTTTCGGCTTGCTGATAACTAATTTAGGTCATGTTTCCACAATTCAAATTGGCGCGTCTCATATGCTTTTCTAAAAATCTAGAAACACTTATTAACACTATTTTTCCGAGTGTGCCTTTGGCGGCACGAGCCGAAGGCGAATTGCTGCGAGCGCACTCGCCAAAATAGCCTTGCGCCTGTGGTGCACACGATGTTTTTCTCATCACCTGGTCTGCAGAAATGCCTCCTTTCAGACCGAGTGATCGGGCGGAAAACAGGATTTTGCGCCCTAGGGCAGGAAAAAGTCTCTTTCGCCCGCTTCTAGCGGGCGGAAAAAGACGTTTCCGCCCGCAAAAGAGGTATGAAAAGTGGCATTTTGCCACCGGGTGTGAGAAAAGGTTATTTGGATCGTTTCAAACAAATCCACTTATGTCAGACTTTCAAAATTCCTAATTTAATCGGTATCGAGGCTATATTACATCATAAAAAATCAAAAACTCTGCAAATTCTCACGAAACTAATTTCAAGTCAGCTGTCAATTGTCAAATTTTCAATATTCGAGTACGGTAACGTTAATATTCACTATTTTCGAAAGGAGTGTGAAAGCGGGTTCGGCTGGCCATCGAGATCTACCCAGTCCCTGAACCCTGTTGTTTTTTACCTAAAAATTACGCGTGATGTTTCGGAAGACACGCGCGTCGGTTTCCCCTCCAGATATCCAAAGAACCCGAGGATTAGCGTGTTACATAAAGAGCGTGGAGCATATTTTAGTAATCCTTTTGACGGTCGGCTCGGGGCTCGTTGGACGGCGTTCGCCCCCCGAAGCGGCGCCTTTGACGCGTGGGTGTAGCATACAAATCGGTTCCATACCATTTCAACACGTTTCGTTCGAAATTACAGCCGCGAACGTTCGAACCCGGGGGATGGAACTTGATTATGATTTATACGTCTGCGAAGACACACGCTTCCAACTCGATCCTCTCAGTCCTCCTACCGTACGGATGAAGAAACGAGAAACAAAAATGAGGCAAAATAGTTGACCGAATTTCGTCGCTAGTTGCTCGACGAAAATTTGCCATCCCGTTCGTCGAGGCACATCAGTCTCAGACTGTTTTCTCAGCTGGCGCTTCAGGCCTGGGCTCCAGGTCTGAGAAAAGTTCCTTTCAGTAGTTTTAGGGACATGGATGGTCGGCTGCCCACAAAGCCGAGCCTTTTCACAGAGGCTTTTATTGTACTTTTTTACACAATATGTAATTCGTGAAAAACCTATCTATGGGGTAAACTAGTCCTGGTCTCTCTGCCTCAGAATCATCGAGAACGGATTGCCGGTGGATGAAACCGGGCTGACAAAATGGTTCCAACAATTTTCACCTTTAATGTGTTATTGTAGCTGCTCGCGACGCGGATCAGCCCCTGCACCCCCGTATCCAAAGGCTTTCGAGCATTCATTATGTTTTTACAACACACGAGGACGTGTTTACCCTCCATGTTCGACAAGCAGATTTTATTTCACCGGCATACAGACCAAAAGTTACTCAAATTCACGTTAAGGTATTCCGGACTACTTCTCAACCGATACAAACTCGTGGATCGACGGTCCTCTTGCTTATAGTTTAGTTTCGTTCGTTTGAACAGTTTTTAAGGTTCAACCAGGCGGTTTTGAACCTCTAATGATTCGTGAAGAAGGAGATTCTACCGCGCGGCATGGAGCCGAAAAAGAAATTGCGAATAAGTATTTGTTCGATCCACTGTTTATGGGTGAGTGGTTGGCCTCAAATAGTCGTCGGAGCGTTACCGCTTTCGCTCACTTGAGTTGAGTTTCGTTAATCTCATCGTTACGTCAGATTAGCTGCAGGATCTAGACACGCCCGTGGTCTTCCACCCGTGCGAACTGAACTGTGATCCCTCTCACGAATCAATCAATCGATACATTCATAACCCTTTCGGCAAGTTATAGGTATGAGTCATCATGAATGATTTTAGGATTCTCGATTCTTAATCCAACTCTAATCCGATCATAATATTCTGCTTCTTCTTTGATCTCGGAGGCCAAGTAGAAAAACCTTCTAGATCTCCAAACGTTGAGGTTCGCTTGATATTCGACTTTTTATTCTTGCGGTAATTGCGATGACTTCCCTTTTTTTCTTCAAAGCAGAAGTCAGCGGCAATCAGTTGAAAAAAGGTCCAACGATATCAGTGACAGTAAAGTTTCTTGTCCAATCTAATCTCATCAGGCAAGAAGTGAGAAGCTATCATATTACACGATTCCTAATTACTCGGAAGATATCTAATCTGCAAGCTAAGTGTCTGTTTTTATACGGCGATCAAAGAATCAGATAAATCAATCGAATTTTCAAAAATATGTCGTATATATTCTTTGATCAAAAGTGGATAAAATATCGTGTATCAAGTTTCTCGTGAAGGATAAAATATCAATTAAATAATTATCGCCCCTGCACACAGCTGGGACGCGGAAGTGGCCAGAAGTCGATCACAATCAGCGATGGAAGATTTCTTGTGCTTTCCCCATTTCGAAACTTTAGCCACATGATCAAGGATCAAAGAAGAAATGTTGAGAAGCAGCGCGTTGAACGAGAGAATCCATCCGAGGCATCGGTAATAAAGGTAATAAAGGATTTCTGTACATACTTCTGACCATGAAAGAAGACCGCGCGCGGTTCACCGCTGCTCGTATTTTTCGGTACGATAACCAACGTTTATTATCTCGTATAGCGTGCCACGGAATTAACCAGCGGTAGCTGGTTCGGCGACACAAAAGACTCCAATAAACCTACCGCCTAAGTATATCTAATGACATCATTTCACCGCCAAATGCAACGATCGTTAACAAAGGTCCTGGGGTGTAAAAGAAACGAATCAAAAGGGATCGACTCCCTTTCCACGAGCCCAAGGAGGCTCTGATCCGGCACACAAGCCGCCCATGTAACAAGATCAACCAATTTCTGACCAGTCAAAAGTTACACGGTCATGGAGAAAATATTAGAAGCTCCAACATGTACCCGACATTTCCTGACATTTTCTAACGGTTTTGAAGATTCTGGAACATTTTCCAAAGTTTCAGCTGACATTTCCTGACATTTTTCGTTACTTAGCGTTCGTAAATGACTTTGGAAATTTACAAAGGTGACGATTTCAGCGTTGCTCATCGTTTCAGCAGGGAGAAGAGACACAAGACTCGAAATTAAAGTTTCGATTCAATTTCGCGGGGCGTCAGAGGCCCGACTTCACGTCCGCCCACCGATGATGAACGACGTGGAAGTCGAGACTGTGTATAAAATCCGTCTTTTGATGATCAAAGGACATGAAAACTTGTATCATATGAAGACCACAACTTCGTTTCGAGTAAGTTTTCGAAAAATGTCATCGTCTCCTTTTTCTCTTCACTTCAAATGACTGCATCATGTGTTACGGTGTGCGAGCAGGGCTTCGTACGTTTGTTCAAACACGTGATTACGTGCGTACGTCTGACCGGCGCGGTTTGTAATAAATTTCGCGTTTTATCACCGAGCGCGATCGTATTTATCTAACAAATAATTATTCTCGATTATCTCCGGATGATGCATGCCTTGGCAAACGTAGATCGAAGATACGCCGTCCCGACACTCCGGAGCCTTTGTTTAACGCTTGTGCACACATGCACGGCGCCGAATACGAAACGGAGACCAAGTCTAACGAATTCGTTTAATTTACGACACGGTTTACATTATAATCCCTCATAGGAGGAGGTAGAATTCGCGGATTGATTCTCGGAACAATGAAACCAATGTTCGGAAATTATTCAAGCCGAATCGATGATTAAAGATGGTGAATATAAAGTCGGAGGAGGCGGACTGGCTGGATAACCACGAAATACGAAAGTGATTAAAATTAGCGACCGTGGCGATGCGGGATTTCAACGCGCTAAACGAGTTCTTCAGATTAACAACAAATAGGTGGAGCGAGATATCCTCCGATGCGGTGAGTTAGGTTACCCCGAAGGTTTCCGACGCCGATGGTGCATTAAAAAATATAAAGGATGCAGTTTTGTCTCGACCTATGAACCCGGGCCCTCGATATTTCATCGTTTCGCCAAAGCATACCCGTAAATCACCCCATCATTCTTTTATTTATGCTAATTATGAACAAATGGCGGCTGCCGCCAGACAACCCACGTGCCCGCGAGAAACATCTTTGACCTCTATAGGTCTTCGGAATGGATCCGCTGTAACGATTAAATCAAAATTCTTGACCAGAAAATACTTCGTTAACAAACATTTTCAAAATTTGATCAAGCATCTCTCATAACCTTTTGTAATCTTATTGTAATCCTTTTAATCCTGGAAGTCCTTCGAAGTTTTCCCTGTTTGTCACACTGTAACCAATATTTATAGTATTTCAAATTTCTCTTTGAAGAAATAGTCTTTTGCTAATCGATGGAAGTCAAGCATCGACGTGATGATTGATTGATCTGGGAAAGAATTAATTTGAATATCGTGACGGAAGATATGGTGGCCACTGGTCAGGGAAAACTGGGGAGTCATGGAAAAGTCAGAAGACTAGAAAAATGGTCAGGGAAATTGGGTGATACGAAACAAGACGGAATAAAAGATCCCCAGTGATTCTTCTTCTTCCTCGCGCGGGAATCTTGATCAATGGGAATAGTAGCAAAGCTTTTATGAACAAGTATTGTCAAGAATCATTTTCATTCACCATTGATTCAGAGCATTATTCATTACATGCTTGGATAACCACTAATTCGTCCTGAATTTCAGTCAGGAAAAGTCAGGGATTATTTTTTACTCTTTACAGTGGCCACCGTGGAAAAGGATATCCTGGTCGTCGTATATATCAGTCAGTCAGTCCCATCCTTGCGGAAATGATACACTTGAGAAAATATACGCTCGTTTATTACAGAGATCGTTGTCCGGGGTATGAGATGTGTAAAAAACTAAAAAAAAAGGGGGGAATAGTTATGCGGCGAAGAAGTCAAAAGAAACGAAAGGACGAAAAAAATTGGGCAGGGTAAATAAGATTAGTCTTTGACACCTAATTTCGTGTGGCTGGTGCACGAAGAGATTGATTAGTTCAAAATGCAAATAAAAAGCTGTTTGTTTAGGCACTCTGTGAAAATATAATACGAAGATCTTAAAACCAGCCCCATCCGAAGACACGTTAAATCCATTAGAACCACCCGATCTCGTAGACCTCTAATGATTCTACTGTGTGTTTCGTCAGTTGCAAGTATTTGGCCAGTTGGTTGGACCGCTCCAATATTCTCGACGTTTGACGAAGATCGATCGATCCCAATCGTTGAATATTTTCAAAATCGATTTGTCTCGAGGTCGAACAGCTGCGTTTTGCCCTCAGGATAATTGGTCCTCCGGTAATTCAACTGCGGTTAAGCAATTTTTTTTCTTAATAAAAAAACGCACCTCAACTAAAAATTAACAAATTGAAACCGAGGATCTGTTTTCAGGGTGATGAAACCGCCGGGGCTACCATCCGGTTTCGAAGTGGAATAAATTTATGTGTCAAGCTGAGGTCCTCGAGCCGTGGAGGCGTGAAATGATCAGGCGGATCGGAAGAGTAACTGCACCGCGAAGGCAAGGGCTGTGGAGAAGTGGGACAACGAGAAAAAAAGGAAACATGTCAAATTTCCATATTTCTACGAGGACCAGCTGTAGCCGTATACCCACTAAATTACCATCTAAATTTGCCATTAGTAACGCCCCCCCGAAAAACAACCAATTTGAATCGAAAAACTTCGAGGAAAATGGGGAAAAAATATTCAAAACCATAATTTTCCGTCACGCGCGAAGTCATTATACAAATTCTGAAAAATACGAGCGATAAATTCAGCCCCTAATTGGATGTATCGACCCTCTGGAAGAATTCAACACTTTCTGCCACGACTTATGGTCACCCGAAAACTAAAAATTCATTTTCTTGTACAAAAAAGCTCAACCAATAGAAGCATCGGTTCATTTCCTACGCAATATCTAGGTTACACGAAGTGGAAACAAGTCAGGTAACTCCGAGGTGTATATAAGTTGTGATTTGACAATGGCAGAGGGTCATTCACGAGTCGTGTATTTTGAGTTTGCGGATATTTTGGTACGTCCACAAGCCTGGCTGACCATCGTCCACCACGGGTATCGCGATCGTTATGGATAGATTGTTGTGTAACAACATTGGAGTGAGTTGTACAGAAAAATGTCTAACAGGGGCTCGAACTAAGTGAACCGTGAATCGACGGGATCCCTCAGCTGGTTCCTCGAGACACTTTCTTGGACTTCTTTCTTCGCGGTACGCATTGTGCTAGGGACACCTTGGTCTCACGCTGCGATATTGTGCAATTTTTAGAATTATTCGGAGCTCCCTATTGCGAACGAAAATGAATTCTAGTTTTACACAAAATAGGACACGCCGCGTGGGTGGCACGACGAAAAATGCTCCACTAATAAGCCACGCGATGCTCTTTCGACTGAAACGAAATTGTCCAAATTCAACATCAACAACAAAGTAGACTCAGGATAATGAGAGTCCACGTATCTCAAACGTGGAAAAGTACAAAAAAAGCCAAATTCTTCATGCAAATTCGAACAATTTTGGGATTTTGCTATTTTTCATAACGTTTCTTCATCCATGGACTCAGATATTCAGAGACATCCCGTGTCTAATGACATAATCACGTATAAGCGCCATTATACGACCTTTTGCTTTTTGCGATAGCGTTTTTTAAATTAATCCTCGCCTTTCAGGTATTTCTATGACTTTTTGGTCCCGGGGTAGAAAAATTAAAAGATTGTTGCTTACCACGTTCTGCGTTTACAATTTTTATTCATTTTCTTTGAAAATACCTTTTGTATTCACATTTTTCGATCTCGTAATTCCAATTGATCTTCACGGTTTGATCAGTTTCAGAGCGAATGGCGTGAAAATAAAAATTATACGACCTTTTGTCACCAAAATCGCGTTTCCGGCGCTTACGACCTCATGCTGCGTATACGTCCTCTAGGACATGCCACCCCGATGAATTGATGATCGCCGTTTTCCACACTCTTATTTTTATCTAATTCAGGGTTACAAGCCCTTCTTACAAATGAGTTGGGTCTTAGGAACAAATGGGGTGTTAGACGCGTCTGGTTTCTAGAAGTTGGGGGACAGCTGTCGGGTAAAAAGTAACACGGGACCGTCGCCCCTTTATATCGGGGTATCAGTGGAGGTCGCTACTGAAAAATGACGATAGTTTTATCGTCGAGCGCTACTTAAACTAGGCTCATTTTTAAGTGGGGTAGAGTGAAGGGCTCCGCTACGGTATGCAAGAAATTTGGATAAAAAAAGCCAGGAAAACCCGAGAACCTCAGGTTTTTTCGACCTCTTCCAATAATCTAACAAATAGGTTTTAGCTCTCAGCTAGAGGGCGAGTTTATCTCAGAAAAATGTCTTCCCGAAATTGGTAATAAAACACGTCCATGGGTTCGTCAACTGAGGTGCGAAGAAATCGACGCTTTCTCACGCGTAAGAAGAGATACCGAGGATCTTCGTTATCCTGGCGGGGTTTTTTACTATTTATATCAGTAGAGTTTGAAAAGACGGTGGGTGTTACGAAAGTTAAAGGCGCGTCGCGACGCGACTCGGCTAGGTGACCGGCAGATGGCTTGTGGCCAAATAAAGGAACACAAAATATTTTACATTTGGATTTGAAAGGACCGCATTCCTAATTTTTCCGTCTAGCCCACATCCAATCTGCTCGTACACGGCACAATGCTACCCTATTTCCTTGACACGTACACAATCACGTCAGCGTAATCCTGTTAGGAGACGGTTCGATGCCCATAGGACATCATGCTGGGAAAAAAACTTGGGGGTACTCGCGCGCGTGGGCGCAATAACACGGGACATTCACGCTGCACGCTGATAACACAATCTTCGGCGAACAGGACAAAATTCGTTTCGTGATTAGGAAATGTGAAAAAAAAGGGTTAACGAAATTTTCAGTTTAGCCAAACACCAAATCCCAGCTCGGAATGTTAAGAATTGTATTAGTTATGAGTTTATATAGTTTTATCTGTAAAGTTCGATAACTCTTACAATTTTGAATATTTTTGGTTCAAATTTGGACCGCTCGTTCAGTTCAGTATCCCAAGCAATCAGTCGATCCAGATTTTTGATATCTTGCCTGTTTGCTGGATTCGCACAATCGGCAAAGGTTCGATCAATATTTTAACCCTGAAAATCTCAATTTCGAGGTTGAAGAAGTCCTACAATTTTTAATACTTTTTTGCACGCTAAGTTTTCGGTACTGAATAATCACTGGTAGCAGTTTCTTCGATATCTTTCCTCGTTGCTGAATCCAGAGAATCGATCAAGCTTGCAGACTTCCTTTTATCCCCAAGATCGAAATTTCAAAGTTGAATAACTTCTACATTTCTCGATATTTTCTATCGAAATTTGGTGCCTGCACTGAGTTCACAGTCCCAAATAATCCTCGTATCAGTTTCTCGATATCTCGCTTCGAGGGGAATCCAGGATATCTGCAATGCTCGAAAATTGGAAACGGTATTGAGGAAAAAATCACCAGCCATCTGCAGCAATTCCTTGTAGCTACTTTAGTTCCCCCTTAACTAAAGCCAAAAATCATCTAAGACTCAAAATCTGTGATCGGTATTAACTGCGGTGTTTGCCTTGGCTGAGATATCGGTTAACCCTTTTATATTTACGGACTGTAGGCTTGGAAATTTTCTGGTGGGTAATTCGTGTATTGTTGGAATACAACAGGGATAAGTTTGGCGAATGTTTGGTGGCAGTGTGCAAGGAATCGTTTCTCAGTGAGAGGTAGATATAATCCTTTCTTAGTGCGTTTGTTACACTCGCGGATATAATATTTTGAATTTAGGTACGCATAATGGGGACGGTGGGTGAGGTATTGTACGATTTTGTTGTAAACAAGATTTTGGGATTAGTACCGTGCGCGAAGAAGAAGAGAAAGAATAAAAAAGAGTGTATGAACAGTTTTGCCGGTGTTTATGAAACCGAAAACGGTGAAAAACTTTATAGCAAAGAGGATTTTCGTACTCAAACTCGGCCCCGCCGTCGTTTTATCGCGTATAATATTGTGGAACTCAATATTTTAAGTCCATTTTTTCATACTGTATCAAAAACACTCCCTTCCAATTCGTTACGGATGGGAAATTCGATATTCAATCGAGGATCAAAGCCCGTAGCGTGAGGCGGTGTCCGATTCCACGAATAGTATTATTTTCAGCAAAGAAAGGATTATTATAAATACCACCATTTTAATCCAAAAAGATTATGAAACTCGATACCTCCGATATATGGTCAAGAATTATCGATCTAAGGTTACTAATTTTTAAGCAACTGGGTCGACGTCACGTCGTTCACCCGTGAAACAAAAGAAAAAACCTCGGCAATTATATCCTCCAGCTTCAATCTCTGCCCGAAGAATTTTCACCCAATTTCATGACAAAAAAAAAAAAGAAAAATAGTAAATCCATTACCTACTCTACGTCCCTTCGAATTTGAGGCGCGTCACGTTTCAAGGAGCTCTCACATTTTCTTAAATTAATGACTCGGTCCTCGGTGATTACGTGCCATCGATGAATTGATGCAAGGATCACGAACTTTTGGTGGGAGCGTGATCGATCACGCCTGGTACCATGGCTGACCACGATTCGATAAAACCTCACCTCACGTGTTATACCAGGTAATTAGCAACTCACTCGGTCCCACACGACGCGTGTACGTACTCGACAAGTCGACGAATGTTCGTCTAGTCTTATTTTTCTATTCCTCCCATACGACGCTCAGCTCGAACTCGTGCAGACTCGCCAAGTACATGAATGAAAAATGATCCGCCAAGTACCGAAGTCATTCGCGTCTCTCGACTCGCGTACATTCATCACTTTTTCCATCGGGAATCGGGCAACTGGCGAACATTAGCCGAGGCCCGCCAAGTACCACAAAACCCTTTTCTTTCCAATCACGATCTCGCCGTGATGAAATCAGAGCATACCGAAAGCCCATAGTCGGGTTGGGGTGTTCATAAACCACGTTGTGGATACAGAGGCGTTAAGGTGCGAGGATAGGTTGTCCGATATTTCCTGGTCTCGTTTGTCGATAAAAATCTTATACCGCTCTCGATGCTCCCCGGCTCTTAGTACCAGGTGTAAAAGCTCGGTTCCTTATCCTCAAATCGATTAATTAAACCGCTCGAAGGTGTTTAATTTAATGTTACTAAGCAAATATATCGTCGATAAAAATCTTTAATTTCGAACAAGACCCGTCAGTGTCGTTTCCTTGTAATTACGTCCGATGAGATATCTCTTACGTACTGTTAACTGATCGCTCTCCTCGCCCCCTCGCCACTTATGGTTTATTCAAAATTTCGGCTCCCACGTTCACATCGAGATCGCAGATCCTCTCAGAGTCGAAGTAAGGCGTAGATCGAATATTTCCGGGGGGAAACAAACGGGGCAGACCCTGATATTCATATTCAGAGTCGGATAAGCCCCGGTCTTGTATACGAATTTGTGCAGTTATCAGTAGGCGTAAAGGTCAATAGCCTTGATCTGCAGCTTGTATCCCAACGCGCGGTCCTATTGATCGCGGGCAATGCCTTTGGGATCTTATTCGTTATCCGTATGCGGCCGCAGCTCAGTGCCATCTCGATAATTTTAAATTAATGTTTTTGATCCGAGACAGAGCAATGCGATCTTGATTATTTTGAAGCATGATCGAAACTCTTGGGAGAACGCCGCCGGAGAAACTTAACAGCGGCTCTCAGCCACATTTTATGCTCGTTTCACATCCTAAAACTGAATCAGATTGCTCCATATTGGGTGGTTCGTAGTGTCATCAGTGGCGGCTTGAACTTTCTCTAACCTTTCGTAGCGTGTCCAAAATTTTTCTAACCTTTCTCAGCGTGCTTCAACTCTTTTAACATTTGATACAGTTTTTTTTGTCCTACTGTTTCTAACCTTTGACACGGTTTTAATCTTTTTCAACCTTTCTTGGCGTGTTTGAACTTTTTCTAACCTTTGTTAGTGTGTTTCACCTGTTTTGAACCTTTTACACAGTTTTTTTCTCACTTTTTCTAGCCTTTCACACAGTTTTCCAACTTTTTCTAACCCCGCACACGGTTTTCTAACTTTTTATAACCTTTGACACAGGTTTCAGGTGTTTCAGGTTCTTCTAACCTTTCGTAGCATGTTTGAACTTTTCTAACCTTTGTTAGCGTGTTTCATTTGTTTTGAACCTTTTACACAGTTTTTTTTCTCACTTTTTCTAGCCTTTCACACAGTTTTCCAACTTTTTCTAACCTGTCACGCGGTTTTCTAACTTTTTCTAACCTTTGACACAAGTTTCAGGTGTTTCAGGTTCTTCTAACATTTCTTGGCGTGTTTGAACTTTTTCTACCCTTTGTTAGCTTGTTTCACCTGTTTTGAACCTTTTACACAGTTTTTTTCTCACTTTTTCTAGCCTTTCACACAGTTTTCCAACTTTTTCTAACCTTTGACACAGGTTTCAGGTGTTTCAGGTTCTTCTAACCTTTCGTAGCATGTTTGAACTTTTCTAACCTTTGTTAGCGTGTTTCATTTGTTTTGAACCTTTTACACAGTTTTTTTTCTCACTTTTTCTAGCCTTTCACACAGTTTTCCAACTTTTTCTAACCTGTCACGCGGTTTTCTAACTTTTTCTAACCTTTGACACAAGTTTCAGGTGTTTCAGGTTCTTCTAACATTTCTTGGCGTGTTTGAACTTTTTCTACCCTTTGTTAGCTTGTTTCACCTGTTTTGAACCTTTTACACAGTTTTTTCTCACTTTTACTAGCCTTTCACACAGTTTTCCAACTTTTTCTAACCTTTGACACAGGTTTCAGGTGTTTCAGGTTCTTCTAACCTTTCGTAGCATGTTTGAACTTTTCTAACCTTTGTTAGCGTGTTTCATTTGTTTTGAACCTTTTACACAGTTTTTTTTCTCACTTTTTCTAGCCTTTCACACAGTTTTCCAACTTTTTCTAACCTGTCACGCGGTTTTCTAACTTTTTCTAACCTTTGACACAAGTTTCAGGTGTTTCAGGTTCTTCTAACATTTCTTGGCGTGTTTGAACTTTTTCTACCCTTTGTTAGCTTGTTTCACCTGTTTTGAACCTTTTACACAGTTTTTTTCTCACTTTTTCTAGCCTTTCACACAGTTTTCCAACTTTTTCTAACCTTTGACACAGGTTTCAGGTGTTTCAGGTTCTTCTAACCTTTCGTAGCATGTTTGAACTTTTCTAACCTTTGTTAGCGTGTTTCATTTGTTTTGAACCTTTCAAACAGCTTTTTCTTCAACTTTTTCTAACCTTTCACACTGTTGTCTAACTTTTTCCAACCTTTCTTGGCATGCTTCAACCTTTTTTTAAAATCTTTCTTGGCGTGTTGTAACTTTTTCCAACCTTCAACAGAGTATTCTTACTTGTTCTAACCTTTCTTGTGCAAAATTAGTATTCAATCGATATTCATTTCGTGTCCAATGCAGAATGTGTCCTAAATATTCTGTATATGAGTCTTCATCCTTGGTTCAATGCAGGTGAATCAACATTTCTTAAATTCAGTTCCCAATCTGTGAAGTTTAGGATCCGACGAAGAGCCCCTGTCCAGGTACGTTCAACGATGGGTTTACCTGACCCGAGCATTAGATCGGCGAATGTAGTACGTTATTGCCCGTATTAAACAGTAATAACCTTCAATCACTCTTTACTATCCCTCGCAACAATGAGTTTCAATTGGCAGTCGATGCCGCGCGTGGGTCGATGCTTCGACCTACGGTGTATAAAGTAAAAGGCACTATCACAGCCGGTATAATGGTTACGGGAGACTCTGGGGATATGAAAAAGTAACCAAATTACGTTATTACAGACCATTGAGATGGTATCTCGAGTATCCGATCTCCCTTTCCCCTGGAAATAGGAAATTATCGACCAACCACGAAGATTTCTATTGCTCGCAGGTGTTCCCGGATTTTTGTTCTCCTAAAATTTAAACTATTCCTTTGTCGAGTAGGAACCGACGCGATATTCATTGAAAAATGGTTTCTAATGCGGCGTATGGAAGCCGGCATTCTTAACCAAAATCGGTATTTGCCTAATCTGAAAATCAAGAGTCTGGGTCGGTTCGTCGTCGGGAAGCCACCGCGTTCCACTTCTTCGCGTGCCACGGTATATTCTCTCCCATTGTCAAACAAATGGTGAACCGTACAGCCACGTATACATATTTTGTGGACTCAAAAATGGTCAGCGTTTTTGTCTATCCGACCACCGGCGAGGCGTGCGCCACCGTTTCGTGGCTTCCCATGCACCGCATTATGAGGAGATAATAAAAGACTAAAATAAACCGAAAATAGAAATCCCATAGAATTATTTCTAATATCCTAAACAAAATCTACGGCCTCCATTGTGCCCGCAGTTTCCTAAGCGGCGTAACAATGACTGTATTGTATTGTTACAAAAATCCGTCCTACCAGCTTTGAGTAGAGTATTTGTTTCTCAATTTTTGTTAAAGGTCTCAGGTACAGGCCAGTAGGCCGACTAGGACGAAAATATTTTGGAATCAGTTTACGGTTTCGTTTCTTGCCTTTTTTAAACCGAAGAACAATAAACCGAATCAATGCTGCCTCCACGTCGCACTGTATCATGATAAATCGGCTTCTCGACGAAATCGTTCATCTCAGATTCGGGTGATTAATGTTTGGACCACTGCTCGTTGCGTCTGGGTATAACATACTCGAGGCCATTTCGTCAGATGGCATCAGTAATTAAAGAACTGTTATCACGCGATTGTTATTCGGCTCGGGGAATTCGTTTCCGATTTATATCGGTTGCACTCTTCGTGCTCATTGCTGACGGACGTATGGAATTCGCGGTGAATGTATACTCCGCGGTGCTAAAGCACCCAGATATGGTCTTATGGGAACGAAATAAGAACATCGTTAAAAGTCAAGAGCCGAAATTCATTTTCGACGATACTTTCACGTTGGACTGAACAAATGCTGATCGATTTCACAAAACGGAACATTTATCTTTTTTTATCTGTGTGAAAAGCGAGTTTTGAAAAGGTATTATTTAGTTGAAGGCATGTTTTGAACTCTATTTCTTTGCACGTTGATGACTAAAGACTTCTCTCTCTGAACCACGCGGAAAAAAAAACTTTACATGCAGGTATGGCAAAAAATTATACCTCAAATTAGTCCTGATTGAATTGCAACGTGTTTGTCTTCTGAAAATGGCCACCTTGCCTCATCGATACGGCGCAACTGGCCATTTTCCACGAAAAAGCTTCTTGCCACCTTCGATTTTGCAATGTCGAACGTATCTGTGCGCGAAGAGAAGATAACCTCTCGTTTCTATTCCATTAAACTGGTTCTCTCGGTTCGCACGACAGAACGTGTGCCGCGCGTGCCATGCCGCCTCGCACGTGTCACGTGTTCCACTTCCACTTCCACTTCCACTTCCACTTCTTCTCTGGGCGCCTATTACATCGCGGTGCGTTCAGACTTAGCTTCAAGTCTCAGCTTTGATCCCGGGGTTAAGACTAGAAGAAAGTCGAAGGTGGTTGATCTTTGGGTCCTTATTATTCCAAGAGACTGTACGACCCGGGTGGAGAGAGAGAGAGACGGAGAGGCGGACGCGAGTCGCGTGGGAAACTATGCTAGCTGCTATAAATGCTAATTTTATGCAATTCTTTAGCACTGCAGAGGCAAAAGGTACAGCCGGCACGCAGAGAGGAGATAGGCTTTCTTGTCGTCCTCGCGCGGCTGATGCTAGTAGCGTCGATTTTTTTTTTTTAAATATCATTATCGATTAAAAAGATGACCGAGGGGGATAAACGTAGAGAAAATTCCTACTGAATCATGGTTATTAAGTATATCCTCGGTGAAATAATATCGCGATAAAGTTTGTTCGAGGGTAAAAACTGGTCCATAAACAAGACGAAGGTGTGACGTCGGCGCGTCCGTTCATTCTTGGTGTCCATAAAGAATCGAGGAGATTGGTATTTAAGGTGGTCTAATTAATTCCTATACGTTTTTAGCCACTTCGCATGCAAATACGCCCCCTTATCCTACCCCATCTGATGAAGTTTCATGGGATATAAATGATATGATAAAATATATAAACGTCCCGAGTTTCAGGGCCGGATACTATTATTGGTTGGATAAAAATTTATAGTTATTAGTTAAAGTTGAGATAAAAATGAAGGTAAAAACTCGCAGGCGAGATGCGTTCTGGAGCCACGGGGATCATCGGGGTCTCAAGTGTTACAAGCGTTTCGCTTTGCAACCCCCTTATGAATATTCATATCTCAAAACTCTTCTCGGAAGCCGGCCAATTTTCGTTATTCATTAGACGTCGCGCCTATGTCGATAAGATCATGTTATAAATTTTCGAAAAATAAGTTAATAAAAAAATGCATCCTCTGCAATAAATAAATAAAATACACATCGCGTACCACTTGTTGTGTTATTATTGATTGCTCGATTATAATCGTTCCCCTGCAGGCCGAAGAAGAGAGCCACAAAAAAATTCATCGAACGATGATCTTCGATCGTTCTTTCAAATATCCCCTCATCTCGCCCGGAAGGTTGGAATTCTGCAAGCTAGTGAAATTAATTGCAGCATATCGCTAGCAAAAGCTTCACGCCTCTTAGTAGTGAATTCACGTAGGGGTCCACCTGCAGCAACGCCTCCGACCGAAAGAATTTTGAGATAGAAGTCTGTGAGCCTTAATGCTGTTAATCACAGGCCACTGTTCAAACATTTAATTATCAAAACGGTGAATCTCTCACGGACCCTAATCAACAGTCTAAGTCTGCAGGGTCTGGGTAACGCCTACAATTTTGACAGTTTTATCCGCCTAGAACAAAGGACTATTGTAAGCCTAGCTTTTATCCCGAGTTAATTTTTCCCTACCCATCCGAACCAGCACTCCGAAATAAACATGACTAAATTGAGCTCGAGATGATGTTGAATAATGAATCTCGGAAATATCGCAAATTAATTTCAACTAACGTATATTATTAGGAATTGATTGAGAATTCGATTTACAGTGAACTTATCTGAATTACAATAAAATAATGCGAATTATAGTTGATTGATTTGAATTATCAATAGTCCATCCGATTAAAAGCGTGAAATTATCACTTTTTGGTTCCTTCTGCAATATTTTATGATCCGATTGGGCAAATATTGTAGCAGTGGGAACCCATTTTTGAATGTGTAACCCATGTTTTGAATGAATAAAGTGCGTCTCCGGAGGTGCGAGGAAGCCCTCTTCCAGCGTACACGGTCTTGGGAGGAGATGGTGAACCGGGTGTTGTTTCGGCCCTTCGAAAAACCATCTCCAAACACCTATCTCTGCCTGGCCCAATAACCCGAGGCCATAGAATTTCCATAATGCAGTTCACAATCGATTGGTCCGAGAGGTTTTTCGAGGCGTTTACGATTTATGAATCTATCGCCTATGATCTATCGAACCTATCGAGCGGAGGATGCGCGCCCGCCTCACGGTACCGTGTATATTTTAAACGGCTGTTAGCACCTCTGGGCTAAAATCGTGAGAGAAGGGTGCAGAGCGGGCATGGACTATCGGGTTACTAAGCAAACGCGATATTTTTTCAAAACCAATATCACCCAAGGCGTAACCCCCTTGTAACGTGTCATTAGCCAGAAGTGAGGTGTAAGATATCGATAAGAGGTGTTGAGAGCGCGAAGATACCGAGATCTTTAGATTGCGCGGTTCGTAAGACCGGCTGTTAAGAGATCGACGTATTCAAATCCGGCTTTAAAACCCCGCAACACAGATCCGATACCCGCGTTATGGTTAACGTTTTTATCGTCTGAACATTACTCAACCGAAGATTAGGGGTTCTTCGACCCAGATTAAACCGTCGCCTCTCCCTGCTCTCGGCTCCTCCGAACGCTGCGCTACATCTTCCGCGAATTCCTCTCTCGAGCCGACAAGTATTTCATTTTTTATTCTCTCCTCTTGTCGGTTCTCTTCCTTTTGCAACTCCGGTTTTATATTCAATTCCGGCGGCGACACGCTCGCAGAAATTACCCAGGTGTGTATGGTTATTAAATTACCATCAAGGGTTGACCGACGCGGACCGTACGATTTTTTCAAGAGGAGTCGGTATTTGTCCCTCGCGTACAACATGAAATTAACGAAAATCATTTTCTAAAACCAACACGCAATCATCCTCACCGCGTCCGTTATTTTGTAATCATCACCAGATTCTCGTCTTCTTGGGTACCGAAAAACCCTCCGGTCCACCGACAGCTACGGTGTGATGAAACCCAATATTTACATGGGCAGGTGATATCAATTATCCCTCTCCGTAGGCGCCAACTCTATAAGATTGCCAAGGCGTGCTCTGAAACTTTGATGCCTACCCGCAATCTGCTCAATCCTCACTCTCTCTCTCATATTTGAGCAAAGTGTCTATTTCTACCACACATGCATTAAAAATTCGTGTTTTTAGCCCTCCTCAACGGGATCGAAGTCACGGTTTTTTTTACCGGGGAAATAAACCAAGAAAGTGCTGCCCCTAGCGGAGAACACCGAATCTCGTGGTTCTAACCTCACTTTCACTCGTTTTTAATGCATATATGTGGTAGAAAATGAGATATGTGCCATGTGAAGGAATCGTCGCTCGACAAAAAACGGCTGCTTTCTTATACCCTTGGTGCATAATATACTATTCTGCATTCCCACCTGATGTAGATTGACACCGGGTGATTTTTCACCGTCATGCTCGGTGCCTCTGTACCGTGTTGAAAAATAATCACCTGTAATGGTCACATCGTTACGTCTGGCTACAGGGTTTAACAGAAGAGAAGAGACGATGGTGTTTTATGGGCAAAAACAAACTATAATTTGACCACAGCGTTCGGTCAATACGAGTATCCCGATGGATCCTGGGCCAATCTTCATTTATTTGAACCTGCGCATACCCCCAATCGTTATTTTACAAAATGGTTGTCTCATTCTCGTCCTTCACAGGGGGATTAGATTAGAGGGCACCGTCTCACCGCCGTATTATGGTGTTGGTTTTCGAGCCTTTTGTGTTAACAAGACACGTGTAATCATCCCCCTCCGTGAAACCTTTTTTCGACTTGAGAGGAAGAGAAAAAAATAAAATAAAAAATACATATTTTTTTTATTCACCACCACCACCGTCCTCGGGGCATCCATGGGTTATGGTTTAAGCGACAAGTGATGTTTTGCTGAAGAATTACGACCGAATTATTCATAACCGATGATTGTTCCACTTTTTAAATTCTGTTACTTCTTTTTTTTTCATTTCACCGTCGTCTACCGCACTATTCACGATGTCCACTTGCAAGAAGTGAATTCGTCAAGGTAAAGAAGAAATAAGAAGATCAGTTTAATTATGATTCCACCCTACACTGTAGCTGCTGTTGTCTGGGAACGTGTTTTCCATCATTGCCTAGAGGGTAATTACTACGAGACGTGTATCCGCTGATGATCTTCGCGCAAAAGGTTCAAAAACCAACACGCCGAACCCTATAATCACGTAGACCTGTGTTTTCAATAATTTTTACCCTAGCATCTGCCGATGGCAAAATAGTTATTCATTTTTCTTTCTGGTTCCTCGAATCTCACCTTCTCCCAGGTTTCACATGAATCGCTAAGTCTCCGGTTTGATTCCTGTCTAAATACACTCGAGATGTTATCTCCGGATGTAATTAGCCTCGTTCTAGCTAAGGGTCATTAGCGTAAAGCGTTAAAATCACTTATTACCTTAACGACAGTGAACGTGGTAGTTTGTATAATGAAATTAAATAACGAGAACCGTGTATTTATGTTAAAAAATCGAGCACAGAGTGAGACCAAGCGATGGTTACCGTCCACAGGGTGCAATTAGCATCTTTCGCCTTCTCGAATAACTCTCTCGTCGCGTCCGTTTTCTAACGAGACTCTGCTCAGTCTGTCAAGAGTCCCTCTTTCGGTTCTTCTGTACAAGTTTTTCGAGTCCTCTGCGGCCTCCGAGAGTTGAACTTTTTGCCTAGATTATCTCAACCGCGTGTCCTCATACTTTGGTCATGATTTATTCGCAAACGGTCGCTAACTCGGTTCCTCCAACCTGTAGGTACCGGACCCTAAGACTGTTCGTCATACCCGAAATTGGGCAAAACGTTTTTTGTCAACTTGGGTTTACTTTTTGAAAGATGTGATATTCCCGCTATTCAACTGCCTCATTCGTCCCCTCGCTAAATACACACCGTGTCTGCAACACGTCAGAGACGTGTTTTTACGCGGCAAAAGATGAAAGGGTGGACGGGTGGACCGGGCGTGGCGCTGCGGAGAGGAGATCCTCGAGAAAGAGATAATAAAAAAGCGCGTGGATTCGCTCTGCGAAATCATTGCGAGCGAAAGGCACGCTGCACCACCTGGCGGTATGACGGATCGCGTTACAGCCAAAAAGTGACCGTCGTTGGATGCTCGCTGTGTCCGATAATTTCTTATTCAACTTTTTAAGTATATGAGCTCAGTTCGCGTACAGGGATTGTGACAATTCGTTAACCAATCAGTATTTCAGGGATTGAATCAGTCCGATAACGATTATTGACTGGTAAACACGATTCTTCAAGAGGAGGTTGAATGTTGATGAATTCGAATGAAGGAGAACGTGCAGTAAGCTGCTACCAATGATGGATAAAATGAGAACGACCATAAGTGGATGAAAAAGTTAATGAAACACAAAAGAAAAAGATACCATCGTGAGAAGGTTACCTACTTCACTGCACTTTCAACCTGACTTATGAACTTTCTGAGTAGCTTTCATATCCTTCGTCGTTAAGGATACACGCAACTCGAACTGTTGAGGCAAGCATTAAACTTCTTACTTCCAGGTCCTTAAAAGTGAGAATAGCCAAGACCATAAAATATTTATTGAACATGTGTGTTTCAGATTTTATAGATCTTCTTTCTATATAGTAAAGTGTCGGGCTGTCAATCATGTTCCTATCATCCGTGTGAAGGATGCTTAGGATTGCATATATTTCTACAAAAAGATCCTTTTTTCGTATGGTCTTTGTGCTACTAATCCCAGCATACAAATAATTCTCCAAGGTGAATGAATAATAATTTTCTTTCAAATTGTTTATACCCATGGTAACCACTATGAAGAGTTGAAAGAAATTCCCGACTTTTTCTGACCATTTTTCTAATTTCCTGACTTTACCCTGACTAGTGACCACCATGTATTATACCGCCTATACCTTATCAGACTTGTAGCTACTGCCGTTTCTAGCCCATGGCATTCTGTATCAAATTTACATAGATAAATGTATAACGCGATGGCGTGGGATAGCCGGTCTTCTATGAACGGTAAATCTAGATCACTGAAAGATTGATGAAGCCGGCAGGTGTCAAGCAACGCCTAAACGTCTAAACGCTTGTTGTAATTAACGGATAGTAGACTTACAGGGATGCAACCAATTTCAGAGACTAAGATGTTAATCTAAACAAAATGATGAATGCTTCGAAATAATAACAAAGATTAAAAGGCAGCGATTTAACAACTCTGTATGATTGGCGCCTGGATTACATCCCCATTGCACTTGATTTTGTCTTAATCACCGTTTTTTCTTTTCCTCTTCGATTATAATCGGAGTTTGGTTTCATATTGGTGTAAAAGTAATTATATCGCTGCCAAATTGGAGTGGAATCGAGTGTATAAGGAACGCTGCAAGGCACGTGCTGGTCTCTTCGACTCCCGTTGCGAAGGCATCACTTCGTGAGATCTTCGAATTAAATGAAGTTACTGGTGGCTGGTTGCGGTAGGAGAATTAAACTTTTTACCTGACCCACGACCGACTCGAGTCGCTCCAGATCGCGCGTGTAATCAACCCACTTCCGTTGGCATTCACGCGATTTCTGAACGACGTAATTACAATCCGAAGAAAATAAGTGGTTACTTCCTTATTATCCGTCGATCCCTGTATCGTACGTTAACAATAATGACCGTATACTATAAGAATTCAGTTGGTTCTCGACGTTGTTGCGAAACTGCAGCTTTTTAAAAAAATCCCAAAGTGAAAAGTCGACTTTTTGCGGTATGAGAAACTGATTTCGTCCAAACTAGTCCTTCCCACATTCGTGGTACGTGGTACTACATGAATGATGACCGATTGTGTTAGAGCAATGTTTGCTCGAAGCCGGTTATTACGGAGCATCCATCAGAACCTGTCTGCACCTCAGCTTAAAACTTCTTCTCTAAGAATGAGCCTGTACACCGTGGAAAGGCTTGAGAACCCCTAAAAGAAAAAAAATGGTCAATGGTCTTATTTTTCATCGACGTCATAATCTGAATACAGTAATTAAAAAAATTCTACAATTTGTTAGTAAGTTTATGCGCGCAACTATAATCATCCTTAGATTTGACGTTTTTGATTAAACTGAACTCTCGGAGATATTCGCCCTGCATAAATCCTTGTGTGGTGGATAAGGAGCGAGGCAGCTGTTTCAGTAGTTGCCAGGCTACCATGGAATCCTTTAATTTGTTGGACAAGTGGGAATTAGTCGGAACAAGTGGCTGTTGGCAAAATACAGGAGGCTTTCGTGCGAACGGCGAGGGCGCGCCCCGGTAAACACAGGTGCAAATCTGGGATTAAAGTATTCCGTTCTTAGCACAGGCTGCAATATTTGCCCGGTTCTTTAGTACCAACAGCGAAATAACCTCTGGAACGCTCCACTAGTCCACTTTGGACAGAAGCTCCACTCGTCTCCAGGAGCGGTCCCACACCCCTGCTAGAAATTTAACTAGTTTTTTTGTTTTTTTGCCCACATTTGGTACTGGTCCGCTTAAGATAAAGGAAAAAGTTATCCGCCAAGTACCGAATTTAACGCGAATTGATGAGGAATCGATCAGTAGACATTCACCGTCCTTATTTGTTTCCCCAAACGAATCTCGCCCCCAAACTGCTCGCCAAGTACGTACGTAATGATTTTTGGAGCATGTAGAATTTTTTTGATCGCGCTGTACTGGTTCGCTTAAGGTAAAAGAAGAAGTGATCTGCCAAGAACTGGATTCAACGCGAATTGATGAGGAATCGATCAGTAGACATTCACCGTCCTTATTTGTTTCCCCAAACGAATCTCGCCCCCAAACTGCTCGCCAAGTACGTACGTAATGATTTTTGGAGCATGTAGAATTTTTTTGATCGCGCTGTACTGGTTCGCTTAAGGTAAAAGAAGAAGTGATCTGCCAAGAACTGAATTCAACGCGAATTGATGAGGAATCGATCAGTAGACATTCACCGTCCTTATTTGTTTCCCCAAACGAATCTCGCCCCCAAACTGCTCGCCAAGTACGTACGTAATGATTTTTGGAGCATGTAGGATTTTTAATCGCTGTACTGGTTCGCTTAAGGTAAAGAAGAAGTGATCTGCCAAGAACTGAATTCAACGCGAATTGATGAGGAATCGATCAGTAGACATTCACCGTCCTTATTTGTTTCCCCAAACGAATCTCGCCCCCAAACTGCTCGCCAAGTACGTACGTAATGATTTTTGGAGCATGTAGGATTTTTTTAATCGCGCTGTACTGGTTCGCTTAAGGTAAAAGAAGAAGTGATCTGCCAAGAACTGAATTCAACGCGAATTGATGAGGAATCGATCAGTAGACATTCACCGTCCTTATTTGTTTCCCCAAACGAATCTCGCCCCCAAACTGCTCGCCAAGTACGTACGTGATGATTTTTGGAGCATGTAGAATTTTTTTAATCGCGCTGTACTGGTTCGCTTAAGGTAAAAGAAGAAGTGATCTGCCAAGAACTGAATTCAATGCGAATTGATGAGGAATCGATCAGTAGACATTCACCGTCCTTATTTGTTTCCCCAAACGAATCTCGCCCCCAAACTGCTCGCCAAGTACGTACGTAATGATTTTTGGAGCATGTAGGATTTTTTTAATCGCGCTGTACTGGTTCGCTTAAGGTAAAAGAAGAAGTGATCTGCCAAGAACTGAATTCAACGCGAATTGATGAGGAATCGATCAGTAGACATTCACCGTCCTTATTTGTTTCCCCAAACGAATCTCGCCCCCAAACTGCTCGCCAAGTACGTACGTGATGATTTTTGGAGCATGTAGAATTTTTTTAATCGCGCTGTACTGGTTCGCTTAAGGTAAAAGAAGAAGTGATCTGCCAAGAACTGAATTCAATGCGAATTGATGAGGAATCGATCAGTAGACATTCACCGTCCTTATTTTTTTCCCCAAACGAATTTTGCTCCAAAATTGCTCGCCAAGTACGTACGAATGCCGAAAATTTGCTGGATACACGCATCGTCTGAGACTGGCTTTGCTTGTTGAATGAAAATCTAAAGAAGCTAATTGCCTCGAAAAATATTCAGAATGGAAAGTGAAGGCGTTTCTTTTATGGAGTCTCGACGCGTCTCGGAGTCTCGAAGTTTGTTTTTTCATAATTTTTTCATGATTGAGTGATTAGGAGGGCGGTGCCACGTCAGTCAATACGAAGAGGATCGGCGTATATGCAGAACCTGACAAACTTTGAGATAAAATAAGCGTGAGAAGTTTCTGAATGTATTTTTCGGCAAATTTTGGTGAAGTTTTGTTTCTCTGAAAAGTGGATGAAGAAGCACCTGTATTTACTCGGTTTTAGTTGCCGCCCTCGTTACTCCCGTATTTGAAGTGTCCTAGTAAAACATTCGTCGTCCTTTGGTAATAACGCTTTCCGCCTAATTCCACTAATTTCAACTCGTCCGTACAAATGAAAGGGTTCACCGCGTCTCCACTCTGCCGTTTCTCATAGTTAAATATTTATTATTTCAGCCTCCGGATGTCCTTAGGGCCTTCGGGGTCTCAAAGGCTGCTGAAAAACACTCTGCGGAAGTACAGCAACTAAGAACCTGCTCCTAATGTACCCACGCGAATCCCTTGAACGGTTCGGTTTGTTTACACAAAAACTCGTGTTTCTTTCCTACTGACAATAAACAAAGAAGCGAAAGCAATTCACGCACAGGATTCACGTTCCTCTTCATTAAAATTCCGGAGCTTCGGTCGCTGTCGAATTGAACGGCGTTGTTTACACTATTTCTTGACTCTACGAGGTCACCTTGAAAAGGCGCATTCACTCCAAAGTGAGACTTGAGGTTTTCGTCGAATACAACGACGCGACATCTTCGTTAAAGATTTGAGGAAACGTAAAGGAGCCTCGAGTAGGAGTTATTTATTTACCCAATATTTGACTTTCGGTGAATCCTGCCGGCAGTCCACACCCCTCGAGTTGTCCATCGCGGTCTTGTTTGCACTCCGTCTTTGGTTTAGCCTGCCGGCAGGTTGATTTAGGATTTAAGGATTCCACCGTTTGTTATTAAAAGATCACGTGGATAAATACACTCGAGAGCGATTTATTTATTTAGATAGATATTCACGGCGAGTGGATGGATGCATCGGTACATTGTCATTCCGGCGAGTCGTAATCGCAAATGTGCTAATCGCGAAATAAGTCAATTTTCCAATACCGCGGCGTTTCCCAACGTCCGAGCGGACAGCGACGACTCTCGTGTTTGGATAGTCCTTAACTGACCATTACACCTGAATAAGAGTTTATACAATAGGGAAAAGGGCAGCTCAGCCCTTGATCCGCCCGACCCACTTCCTGTCCGCATTGAATGAACCCGCAACGCCGGAGACCCGCTGTAATGATCAATGTCCATTCACCGGAACAGTAAATATACAGTTGCAGATTCAACTGTCCCATGACCGTACGACTCGCACGGTTATTTTGGACGCTCAAACGGCTCTTCCTGCTCAGGATGTACCCCAGTGAGTGACTAGGGTCGGGGATAACGTGCCGTAAAGGAGGTTTTGACGTTTCATTTTCCTTGTCGAAACAATTAGCCTGCGTATGAAACAGTTACGTTAACCACGAAGCGCTGTACCATGCGGTATAAAATGTGATCCATCATCGCCTAGCCAGTCTTTCTCCTCATCATCCCGTCGGGTCGATGGAGGGTTTGACGTTTCTCGACTTCTGTTAAGTTCCGGGGTTATTCCGTGATCCAGAATCGTGTAGGTTAAGAAATTCGTCAATGAATGCCTAGGAAGAGGAAGAATCGCTTGTGAGGGCGGCTGGAGGGTTCGTCCGCTTCTCCGCCCCTTTTCCAATTGCAAAAATGTAGGCACTACGTGCCACGCGAACCTCAGGTACGAGGTACGAGGTGGATGCAATTCTTGGTCCAGTCCAGGGCTGGGAACCCTTACAATGCGATCATTGTCGAGGGTTGTTTGTTCAAGGGGCTTCCAACGCTTTGTAGCCGAGGTAGCAGGGGCAGAGGTCGTGTGGCCGTTCGCGTGTTTGTTCAGGATCATCCCAAGGGATGAATCGAGAATCCGGTATAAAAATTTTCCCGGGATGATGCGGATTAGGTCACGATGCGAGTGGATCGGTGAGCTTTCCAAAATCGCATATGTGCTCCGTTGATAATTAAGTGTAAGATTGCGCCTAATCGACTTCCGCCAATAAATCAGTCCGTTTCTGGTCCCGTAACCCGATAAGTGGGCAGCCCCTTTCAGTTCCTGTTTGTTGTTGGTCGCGTCTAACGTATCCAGGGCGACCGGTTCGGTCCCACTCAATCTTTTTCCCCGCTGGGTGTCTCGTTTCCGACCACTTGCCGTCCAGAAGTTCACTTCGTGCCCGACTTTTGTGACTCGTGTCCTAGTAGTGGATATTTTTTACCGATCCTCTTTTTCTCTTCCTCTCAGCTAGTCCGTTCGACGGACGACTTGAGATTCTCCAGATCACCTCTGCGGTCAGTAATTAGGCGTGTCGGAGCAAAGATTGTGGCTGTGTAATTTCACGACTTCCTGCAGCCTGTTTACTACCCTCCGGGGAAAAACGACCAGCACCGATATCGCAGGGTACCTACTACCTACAGTCTTCGGAATATTGATTCAATGAGCGAGCGCTTGACTTGTGAGGTCTCTTCGGGGGATTCGAAAGAATAACACTCTTCTTTTCTTTCTTCCTGAGAGAGAGAGGAACGTACAAGGGTTGATTTTCGAGACCACCACTCCCACAGACGCCCACGCGTCTCGCCTCCGTAGCAGAAGACAAGTAAAACGTTTTTTCACCCTTGTATGCTAGTCCGGTATTTTTACGGCGGCTATAACCGCGTAGGTATATTTGGGTAGTGTATATGGTTACACAGGACCGAATGGCGTCCAAGGATGTATGGAGTTACTCGGGGCGAACCCGGACACACCCCGAACCACCCATTTCCTTGCGACGTATTGCTTTCTGGAATAGATATTTGAGATTTTTGCCATGGTCAACACGTGTGCTCGCATAGCTCGCAACCGAGACGCAACGTTTTCGCAAGAATTTATGTCACAGTCGAGCTATTCCGGAAAATATGGAATCAAGTCTTTCCCTGTACACGACACGTGTATTCGCTCGGCTCAACCTGAGCAGACTCGCCAAGTACCCTCATAGCCAATGAAAAAATGGTCCACCAAGTACAATGATCGACTCGTTAAACATTCACCGCTATGACGTCCATTTGTCCATACTTGTAGAAAATGAGACGCCAATTTCTGTCACCAGCTCGCCAAGTACGTAAACGACGCCGAACACTCGCCAAGTACATGCGTCGTCTGGGACTGGTTTTAAATAATGCACGAATCTCCAAATTTAGAAGAGTCGTAAGTTGATGGTTGAATGGCTACTCTGCTCGAGAGAAACGAGTCGTTTCAAACAAAGCCCTTCTCTGTTAAGCTCGAGTTATAAACCACGACTCGAGACCGAGAGGGTGTGAGATAAGGGGCTCTGGTGCAGACCGACACGTGTTGCTCAGCTTCCTCTGCTATTTGCGATTGCATTTTTATTACAACGGATCCGCAGTGAAATGCGTCTGCTGACTTCTCTCAACGTTCTCGTTAAAAAAAATACGACGTCTGTAGGCGATGCGAAGCTGCACGTGCGACAGGCTTGAAACACACAAAATTTTAGGACCCACGGGGGTTATTTTAGAGTCCGCATACAGAATATCGTGAAAATTTTATCTTTCTTCACCCAACTCGTGTCGTGTTGGGTTTCACTCCTTCAAATAGCGAGACGAGAGCCTAATTAATTTCAAACTTCAAGGACTGACGGAGGTGAAAGATACTCGGGCTTCTATGCAGAGCAATTTTCAATTACTCCTACTCGAACAGACTTACACACTTTTTTTTTATTCACGACGAACATAAAGAGGGTTTGTACCCATTTTCAATGGCAAAAGAAGATGTTTTAAAATCACTTTTCAAATTGGTAGCCTGCATTGCAAAGAAACGTGCTGTACGCGTTGCATGTTATTACGGTATTGCGGATATCGAATGTCCTTTTGGCCCAGTAGCTTGGTGCCTCTCTTACGATGAAAGGCTTTCGGGCGAAAAGAAGAAGAAGGAAAAAAAATAGAAGAAAAAATGTTCTCTTACAATACCGAAGCGCAGGCTGCAGTTCCGCCCACTTCCGGGACTGTGAATGCATCCTCAACTTACCCGACCCCAACTACCCCTGAGCGGTTAAGCCACGTGAAATGTAGACACGTCCGTGTCCTTTTTGATGTACTCGTACATTTTTTTCATCCTTCTCTTTCTCTGGATGAGATACTGAAGAGCCTGCCAAATGCAGCGCACAATTATCTCATGTTCGAGGTTTAGCAGCGATGTCGATGCACTCGAAACTTGTTCAATTCCTAACTGCAACTGTTCGATACACCGTTGAGAATATTTTGACAGGTAAATTTTGACCCTGCCAAAATATAGTTCGAACGGGTTAATCCTAATGTCCTTAAATAGGACGGACATAATCTCCGAGACTCTCGTTTCAACCGATTTCTTGGTCTGCTAAATTTGTGAAAGGGGTCTCCCGCTGGGCGCCAATCTGCAAGGACCTTACCGCGACCATTAGAGAAAGGGAATCGCTCTGATTCGCACGATCCGGAACAATAAAGCTCTCTCGGTAAAATCTCAGACGAGATAAGGCTCTGCGGGTTGAAAGGAGGCTCGAAGATCGGTATCTCTGGGTCTGTATAGAATGATTAAACCCGCTGCAGTTATTAGTACCAGAGAGGAAAGTAATTGTTGCATTTGCGGTAATTTTTACAGTCCGAAACTCTCGGGTTCCGGGTCAACAAAGAAAACCCGAGTCCCAGCAGAACGAGGGAAGAAACTTTTAGTCATAGACCGCGGTGCCTGGCACAACGAAGTGTAAACCGTAATTACACCCCCTGGAAATCCTAATTATTTCCCAGTTACGCCCTCGGACTTTTCCAGTCGGTACAGTTTATTCCTGGTAGTCTCTACGGGTTCATCCCTAAAACCAACAATTAAAAAGCACCTTTTCCAATTACCTGTTAACTCTCTTAGTCAACTCTACGCGAAGGCTACTCATTACCACAGACGCCCGCGCCGTCGATGATGCTTGAAGAATTTCGATTTTGCGTGTCCAATTTTGTGTCGGAACTTGAAAATTTCGCACGCACAACCGAGGCTTGCTTCGCCTTTTCCTCGAAGGGGTGGAGTTTCCGAATGACTCGACTCGAAGTCGGCATCGTTCCTCAGCCCTTTGGTCGAAGGCCATATGTCAGATCGGCAGGAACCGTCGCCATTTCTTTCCTTTTCCTTCCAGAACAAAGACGCCGTTCGACAATTAGCCTGAAAATCGGGCGTGAAGTCAGTCACCGCCGGCGCAAGGGGGCCGTAAGGGTAGCAAGGGGTGTGGTTCCAATTTGCGAAATAGCCTTTTTCCCTTTATCATGGTTTCCTTTGCTTTTTTGTCGTCGCCCTCGAGCCTCGGGGCCTAGACCCCGGTCTCCAGATGTCGCGAAATTCCTCTGCACCCAGCGACACCTAGAAAATTCTAAAATGACCTCCCATTCGGGTGATTTGGAATTTTTTGCCTCCCTAATTGCGCGGCTGTCTCGAGTCAGGTGAAATACGTTAATTCGAATAACACCCACGCGTACATGAAGGGATAATTAAAATTCTGCCCGTTAACTTGTAAATTATCGTGAATATAGGACGGCAAGAATTTGGTATCGAGCTCCCGCGGCGATTTGCGAATATATTTTGTAGCCAAAACCGCGTTGCATCCTCAGGTATAAATAATTAATAGATTCGTTACAAGGGTGAGCGTAAATCAAGCACGGACATCACCTCCGACACCGTAGTAGACACGCGATATACGGAACTTTCTGCATCGTGCAGAACCCTCGGATGCATCGTCTCGGCAGCCCCGCTGCGTTCGTGAAAACAAATCATCGATTTTTTGGCGCTCAATTTCTTTCTCTGCCTTCAAGAGAAAAGAATTTTCACGCTCTGTCATCGGGTCCTGGCTTGATTTAGGACCGAATCAACGTGAAATCGAAAATCTCCGATGATGATTTTCCGAAATAGCTTCCATATACATTCAACAGTGAGAAAAAAACCACAATATATAATCCATATGAACTCAAAATTCGATGCGATGCATATGAAAGAAGATATCTGTCAAACTAGAAGTTGATTCGATAAATACTTCATCGCTAGTTACATTCTGAAATCTGAAAAGTAGGTGAAAATCACTTTTTTAGATGATAAAGGCTGCATATCAATTGAGAATTCCAGACAAAGAGAAGTCCAAGTATACTCATATCGTTTTATATTTGGTGTTAGTTTGGTCTGATGACAAGTTCCAAGTTTCTCACCACTCTTGACTTTTTTGTGACACTTATCACTCTCATTCTGAGCTGTGCGATTGGATAATTTTAACAGATTATCACCCATTTCGTAAAGAAATCCGCAATAAAAAGTTTTTTGCATCATGTTTGGCCCTTTTCAACCTGAACTACATCCTTAACTCGTATTGTGGGATGCTACAGAGACAGAGGGAACATCCTGTCTAGGTCCGGGACCGGCAGGTGCGAGTCTTGGCCGTTCGTGATAGACCCGCGCAGGTTCGCAGGTCAGATTTTTTGCGCTAGAATTGCGCCAGATCCCGGTCCCAACCTCGTTCGAGTCTGGAGGTAGTCGAGATGATTGCAGCCCCGTTCGAGACGGAAGTTTGAGTCGAAATACCGCGGCGTATTTCCTCGAGAAGATGATGGAGGCTAGATAAAGGAATTGGAATTGGACTATTTGCTGTTAAACCGTGAAGTCGAGGTGTTTTTGTCTACGATCCGCGGTCTCACGTGTGGCCCAAAGTCGATTTATTAGCGGCATTATCTCAGCGGGCGGTTCTCTTATTTATAGTTTTCGGTTGCGGGACGCGATGCTTTTCCGAGTTTCAGATTTACAACAAACGCAGGAGGAAGTGTATCGCCATTAGCGAGTAATTTCTCTTTTAGATCCTCGGATATTTATCAAACGCACCGAGTTTCGTCCGGACTCGAATCACCTGGGATAGTTATGCTCTATACTCTTCGAGAGTTGACATTCCGCGGTGCAGTGCGCCACAAGCAGTCCTCACAAAGTCTCGCCGACGATCATCGGACTCTGCCTCGTTTAGTCAAATCAAAATTCTCGCACGGATCCCATTAGGGTTATGGTACGAGTTAAAATACCCCCTTCAATTCTTCAACCGTAAAACAAATCGTCCGTATCTTCACGGAACTTTAATACACACGATACCCGTATCTTCGTGCTCGATACCTCAGCGTGCGAGCACCATTCGAGTCCGAAAAGTAATTCGACTCCATTTGCCGGACGAAGGAACAGAAATCCTGCAAGCAGTTGTACTTTTTTTCACTCGCCCAAAGCGTCCGGCATCAATTTCCATTAGTGTTTATCCTTCTGTGTTCACAGAACGAGATGAATCAGATTAATCCGCAACTGGACCACGCTGATATTTGTTGCGCGGTTAGTCGTGCATACACGCGGCTAAATACTCTCGCGTGTTTAATCTGGGAGAAGGGATCACGGTAATATCCTGTTCTGGTTATTCATTACCATCCCAGGATCCGGTAGCGGTATAAAGTCGTTCCCTAATCCTTCGGGATCGTAGGGAACCAGTTTTCCGTTCCCGGTATTACGATTTTTGAAAAATACTATATCATGCACCAAGGGAAGGAAACGATTCCTTCCAATGGCACATATCTTATTTTCTACCACATATGCATTAAAAACGAGTGAAACTGAGGTTAGAACGCTTTTTTCCCACTGGCAGGTTTATTTCCCCGGTAAAAAAACTGTGACTTTGATCCCGTTGAGGAGGGCAAAAAATAGGAGTTTTTAATGCATGTGTGGTAGAAAAAGTATTTGCGAGAGCGTTGATGATGACGTTTCGAGCGTCACGAGATAGAAAAAAGTTCCCCTTCTTTTTGCGGCACGTATCTATACTCGATACCCTCGAGATTGACGTTTTAAAAGGAGGCTCGTACCATTTTGAGAAAATCGTTGGCGCTCCGTGGTTCCGTTTATGGACCGAAGAGAGTCCGATAATTCTTCGACCAGTCGGGAACGTGGCCGAGGCCAGGAGGACTTGTTGCATTTAAATCGGTGTTTAAATTTTTTTGTCAAAATCGTCGCGGCAATCGTATGAGCTTTCTTTCACCGCTTTGACGGTGACGACGCCGGTGCTGGTGGTGCACTTGTCCGTCTACTTTCCATCGGCATACCGTTAAAACCGATTTCAACTCAGGAGTAAAGTTGTGATACAAATTACCCCCGACGTAATAAGCGGTTGATATGGCAAAAAATTAGATCCCGTTTCTCTCTTCTCGACCCATTAGTGATCCCCGCCGTTACTTTTTATACACAGAAAATGTCAACCGATTGATTGATCTTGTTTCTCTTTCGACTGAATCTTTGCTGCTGCTGCTGCTGCTGATGCTGCTCTGAAATTACTTCGGATACTTACACGTGATTATGGGTCGATAAATTATAAAGAGGATTTCAGATCGAGGATATTTGAATATGCGCCTAATTATCCGGGCCGGTCAGAGTAACCGAAAATTTGACGAACTTGATATCGTAAATCAGAATATATCGCAAAAATTATTGAGCTCTGGTAGCACCGCGGATCTGTCGTTAAAGTAAGTGGGCAACCGGTCTTAATGGGACCGAGCTAATTAAGCGCTGGTTAATAAATCGTTATCACGACAACAGTAGATTCATGAACTCTCGAACGACAGATACATGAATTTTAATTCACTAAAACTACTCGTTTGTAACTTTTTAATTGATAGGCAGAATTATTTATCGCTTACGTTCTACTCTCTTCTTGTTCACGAGGCAGTAACTGATGCCGTGAATTTCTTTACCGCACTTTTGCATGTGCACGCGATCAATACCCTTTTCGCGGTATCAATATTAATTCTCACTTTGAATATCCCAAAGTATAGCCCGAATAATCGTCTCATCTTCGAAAGGAGAAAGAAAGAGAAAAATGAAAATCAGCAGACTCTAAATAGTAGGCAAGAAACTTTATTGGCACAATCCATCTTCGTCAATGTCTGGTTCCTGACGCTTGGCGAGGAACGTCGAGCCCGGTTACCGCGGGTCTCATCGTCGTGCCCTCACATAATTTCCATCGGCCTTGCAAATAACTCTCCTTGCAGGCGAACAACGTTAATCGAAACGACTTCGAGCGCAAGAAATGACTGACGACCGGGACGCTGCCTCACAGCGTCCTTCGCGATCCGCGATTTCGTCCTCGGTTACGTTTTTCGGCAACTTCTCAGGCCCCACGATCGCTGGTCGCGGGATCGACGACGGTGAACAAGACGCATGGCGACAGCCAAACGCATTCATTCTAATTACCGAACTTCTCACGAATTCTCGAACTCCGCTCTACCATCTAACACCACCGGTCACGCGTGCTCTATCCGAAAGCCACGCGTGCCTCGATCTCTCAACGAGCCACCTGTCTCGAGACGCTCACTTCTCTAGCATACCTCGACACTTTATAGCTCAAGAGGTCACGGATAAGGAGCCTCAATGATGAAATTGAAACTTTGAAGAAAACCAGTTTTCAGCTTCCATTTTCGGTCCAATAATGAGGTATAGGGGATCAAATGAAAAAAGATTGCAAAAGACAAGAGATGGCAGAAGATTATGGATGGTCAATGTGTCATATTGTGTAAAAACGAGAAAACAGGTGACATTTTCCATGACTTCAGAGGCTTTCGTCACACACAGATCTGTAGCTTTTTTTTAAGAAGAAGATCCATACCGCTGTCATGACAGGCTTTTCCCTTACCGATCACGTGACCAGCGATTACAAGCAAGTGCCAGTGAGTGAGTGATTTAAAGCCACTCCAAACGATTCCAAGCGATCTCAGAGTAATTGCAGTCGAAGAGGCTTACGATTTCAATGAGTGAATGAAATCGGTCGCAAGGCAGGTGCCTGTTCAAGGAGGCAATGAGAAAAGAAGTTCGCCATCACGAGTATTTTGGGCCTCTTTCAGAGGCAGAGAGCTGAGGTGGTTTATTGAGTCCCATGAGTCCGGGTGACGCTGGGGCTCGTCAATCAGCGCGAGGCATGGAGCCTGGTTGAGTCCCGGTTGTGGAGTTTCGGTCGCGGGGTCGCGGCCTTAGGCAGGTGCCCGAAACTCCGTCTGACCCCCTTCAGGTTCTCTTGAGATATTCTCAGCTTCGAAGTACATACTCGTACATGCACTGACGTACGTGTGACGGTGCCGGTGCTGGTAGCGGGAGCGTTAGCCGTTACGTAAATCTCGCTGACCACTCGTCCTGGGATCGTATAAGCCCCCTTTTCCACAGAGTGAACACACTGGGTCTTACTTTTTACGTCCTGAAAGATAACAAACACGTTGGCGTTGCACTCAACCTTCGAAATTACACGGAAAGTTTTACGTCCCATGTGAGACGGAGGGAAGACTCGTTCTTGAATTATCACAGAAGTCTGTTTTACGCGCTTCCGGTATGAAAGTAAAAACTCGCTTGGAACCATTACTGTTTAACAAAGAAGGAATTTATGGTGTCAAATCGAGTCTAGATCTTCAAGATCGTCTTCGTTAGCGTTCGGATTCCTCAGACTTGAAGGAATTCCTTCGATTCTTCCAATTTGAAAATTCCTCAAGTTTCATCAACGCTTCAGGGTTTTCTGTTCCAGCGGGACCTCGTCAAGTTTCTTTGTATAAATTCCATCTTTCACTGTACACACGAGTGACGCAATGATTGTTAATTTTGTGTGAAAATATTCTTCTTCTTATTCCTCGCCATACGGTTGATGATGCTGACGGACAACCGGGTGACGTGGACGCAATGGACTCTGGTGAAATTGAAGAACCCGTCGCGGTTAATGACTAATCACATAAGTGGAATGAATACCCACGTTGCACCTCTCCTACCTTTCTATCTTCCATAGAAATACACACAGGCGTTGCGGGCGGCTAATGCATGATACCAACGAACGAGCCAAGAGGCGCGATTGTGTGCGTTGAGAGACTACACCAGAGGTTCAACATTTTCCCAGGACCAGCGTTACGTACCGCGGCGCGTCTCTTAAGTTCTCGCGTAAGGATATAAAGCCCCTGAAGATCCATAGTGGGAGGCTGTCAGAGCTATTACGTTCTTCAAGAAGAGAAAAAGAGAAAGAGGGATGTGCCAGGGGTCTTGAGACACGGGACTGAAGGAGGGCCGCGCATCTCTCGGCTACGCGCATTAAGAGGTCGCGCTCCGGCAGGTGGGACGCGTGATTCACTCGCTTTACAGAGTGAGAGGGAACCGCGCTGTCGACGATGTCCACGGTTCCGTGAGGAGATAAACCACATTCTGCCCGAAAAATCTAATCACAATCGAGCTGCTACAGTGGACATAAAACAATCGCACATTGATTGGATAACAGACGGAATGCTCATTGGAATGTTGTTCGAGATGTCCCCTGTGTATCCACATCAAGGAAAATGGTCACGCCTCGGTCAACGCGATCGCCCTCCCATGTCTGATGCTGGAGGAATCAGTAATTCCTTCGAATGGTGCAAATGTGCTGCGAATCGGATCGAATATCAAAAAGTTGTCCTGCTCGAAGACATAAAAAGCCTCATTCGTTTTTGATTGACGTCTAAGAATCTTAGTTAATTTGGGATGAGAAATCGGAATCAATCACAATCTCAGATGTCTTCAGAGTCCATTTAGTCTCTGATGGCGATGATGAACGGTCAACGTCAACCTGCAGTCTGAATTCCATGTTTGATCCGTCAGTTTGAGGTGAAAAAATCGAGTCACGAACGGCAGCCACTGGTCCAGGAGTAGTTTGCACTTTCTCGTTGGTCTCGTAAATCTTGTTGGTATAACTCCGAGCTCTTCTCGAATCACCGTTCGCGAGTTAAAGCGAACAGCTGCCGCCGCTGTTGCCGCAGTGGTTGCCAGAGGTTCGGTACATACGTACGATATCCTCATGACAGTGGTTGTAATGGGGATACGCGAAGAGGGTGCGGGAGTGCAATCAGACTTCATCTGGTTGCGTGGTTCGCGGTTGGCCGAGCATACATCACAACCTAAGACGCGCGCGGGCTCCTGGTGGCCTCGGGGTTCTTGAGAAGAGAGAAAAAACCAGAGAAGAAAGAGAGTATGGTGGGCAGTTGCGGTAGCTCGCGACGCGCTCGTTTCGTCATAATTATATCTCGACTTTATTTCTTCTTCTTCTTCTTCTTCTTCTTCTTCTTCTTCTCTTTTTTTTTGTACCAAACGTCCCTTTGATCAAAATATTTTCACCCTTTCTCTTCACCTCGCATTATGCATGAGCCGGAACACAGACGGTTTCAATACCGTTTAATTAGCTTGATGGATCCAAGGCAATTACGCGAGCAGCGATTAATCGCCGCAACTGTGCAAGAAGCCGAGGAAGACAGCCTCTCGAGGTTTATTCTCGGAACAATCACGATCTGGCGAAGACGATGGCTGGCATGGCTTGACCAGCCACGCGCGAGCATTGCATCGGGACCACTCGCTCTCCATCAGTACCACACGCTGACATTATATTAACGTCCAGAGACGGCAACCGAGTTACCCGGGTGGTTCACTATGAGCATCTGATTTGGTACACTTGGTTCCCGGAACGCGTACCTCGAAAAAACGGTCTTTGTTACCATTCAGCGATTATACCCAAAGCAAGGAATGATCGATCATTCATGCATCCAAGAAGCGAACTATAAAAAAAGTTCGAAAGGGGGGTCGAAGCAAAAAGGGGCACAGGTGACAGAGTCCAATTCCGGGAAAACTGTTCTGAATGAATGTAGAAGAAATTAACTTTCCCAAAATCAATTTCGCACCATGATTCGATGTTCGACGTCTAAAGCTTCGAAACTTTACGCGCTAATTAGTGAAACTATGTCAAATGAGTGGAGCGATCTAGAGGTTTTTGGTGTGGTCCAGTCTTCATACCCCATTACCGACTTGGAAACAGTGACCAATAAACGTTTTTATGTGCAAATCGATGCGCGTCCATCTTAGAATCTCCAAACCTCCGTGGTCCCCTTAATGCCAAATGAAAAATACATTTCCATCAAGGTTACAAGGTTACAAGTTGTTCTCGGTGTGTTTTCCTAGCCAAGTACCATACGTCGTTTAAGGACGGGCTATAAACTCGTAGAGAGAAGCCTATTCCACGGAGTAACAGTCCGACCAGTATGATGGTTCCATACGTAGGTTGTGTACAACGCGCGGGGTTCTTGAACGTGGACGCATGCTCGCTCTTAGGAATCGCCGCGAGGCGAAGAGTCCGTGTGTATACAGCACTCGGGATCGAGCATTCCTTCGTACACGTAGCTCAAGGTGTACCATCCGCGGTCTTACGCACGACTCTGGGCACCAGCGACCAGCCACTGACCACCTGTCCCAGAGCTCGTCTATGACGCTGTAACTAAGAATAGAGCAATGCGACCCGACCGTGGATCCGCCGGCAAGATGCTGCCCCTACCCAGAGGTCAAGAGGAGGTGAACGTTTTATGGGTCTGATCGAAAAAGTTATCAGGAAATGAATTTAACCTGGGTATCTTTCGCGCCTGGCGATAGGCAACGGAGGCTACTTCGTTTAATGAGGCTATGCGCCTGCAAGGAGGAAAGTGAGACCGAAGGAAAAGGAAGCTCCTCGACACTGTATTAATCATTGTCAATCGTGTAATTTATCAATACCGCACAGAGTGGACGATCTTTGAGAAAACTCAATTCCACTCGATGTCGAGTTTTAATCTGAAGATTGGCAAGTGCAATTATCGATGATACGAGAAATGACAGATAATTACAGTCGACTTTACGCGGTGCCGGTGAAAAAAAAAGTAGTGAATAGAATTGGCGAATAATTCTCTACCGTGACGTCGTTCGTTATCTGACAACAGATATACAGTCACTGAAATATAAATTTAAAAATATGCGCAATATATTCTCGTGCTCTCGAGTATTCGCCGAGCGGTGAGACGCGCGCGTTTTCACGGATCGTAATTTAAAAAAATCGCTAATCCCACGCGAAGGTTAAATGCGTTATTTTTCACGCTCCGGTGAAGACGATTTCGGTAATACCCGTCGAGGATCTCATCCGTGGCATCGCAGAGGCCCTAAGAGGTGCGGGGGAATCTATGTGTATATTCCTCCTCCGAGGACCGGTATTTAAGCCTTTGTAATCCACGGGCGGTTTTGCGGGGGAGCTTGCGCCGCCGTAGCCCCGGTGAGTCACGGCAGGTGCTGGACCAGAGGCAGGGAGGCGAGGACGGGGATGACCCTTACGCTCCGAACGGCAACGGACACGATAACCGCTCCTTAGGGCCCCTTTAAACCTGGGGCACGTCGACCATTCTGACCTTCCTCTCTGGTTAGCTGATCAGACCTCTTGTCTCAAACCCCTCGCGATTTTAGTCTAGAAAAAAAATGCGAACTTTGATTCCAGAATACCATGACTCCGTGATGAATGGAGGAAACACAAATTAGCAAAAGGGGTTCAAGAGTACTTGATCTGAAATATTCCAATTAATCCTCGACATGATGCAACGAAAGCAGAGCTTGCGAAAAACGTCGATACGAACCGTGGCCACGATTTTAGCTGGACTGAGTGACAAAAGAATCGGAACAGGATACCATTTCATTTGTAACAAAACCCTTTTTGCGTTGAAGATCGATCTTCATATCAAATTGAACTTCATCAATGATCTTCGAAGAGGTTTTCGCCTGTTCTTTCGTGGCACGTACTTAGTGACCACAATTTAAAGATAACTTGGAAGTCTTTCTCTTTCTGAATAAAGCTCAAGCTCTCGACTTTAAAACCCCGTTTGCCGATCTGGTTTTCCACTTTTCTTCACGAAGTTATCGTCTTTTGAAGGTGAAGTGCACATTTCTTCTGTTCATGCCTTTGATATATCGAAATCAGCCCATTTATCATTTCTCTCCACTTCGCTCGAAAGACATTCGGAGAAAATGAGTTCGAACTCGAATGCGAGGGGATTTATGCACCAGCCCATGGGCAGAAACCACCTGGATAGCTGTTGCGTTAGATCTTTCTCTGATATCTCACTAAACACAACGCCACCCAAGGTGTCAGGTGGAGTAAGATAGCAGGTAGAGATAGGGCCGCCGGTTTCTCCGACACATTAGCCATTTTATGGTGAAAAGATGCCACCCAAAAAAAAGTAGATAGGACCTTCGCGATTGCGCCGAGTGGGTGAGAATAATGTTGAAAAATTGTTCAAGGTTAAGGTTAAGGTTAAGGGCAACGGTCGAGGTTCTACATCCACGATGATTCCATCTCTGGTGGTCCCACAAGTCTCTCTAAGTTGTCGCTTAATTTTCTCTCGCCTTACCAAACGAATATTGCGATGCAAAGATCGGTTCGAGATAATTCCCCCCAACGTTCCTGGCAAAAATATTACATCGCTTTTTGCATTATTCATCGTGTCGTAGGAAAAGATAACCCCTACCAATTTGTTTGCCCGATTTACTACCCCCCTTGTAGCCGGTGTCACTGACGGTATCTTGGCAGAAAAATCACGGTACCATCTCACTCGGCTTCTACATCGATGATAAAAAATTGATTCCCGAAGGAGTTTCGACTCACAGCCTCAAAATTTCTGCACTAGTTCTTCTGACTTTCCGCTTGTACAAATCTTGCGTTCCAGGTGGTCGCCGTAATTTTTTTTATTCGTTCTCGACTGGCAGCCACACGTTTTGGGCACTGTAAATACTGTTGTCATCCTCACGGTGTCACGGTTCGTCTATTGTCAGCTACCGTAGTACCCCGAATAAGACGTCACGGGGCAGTAGATAAAGAGATTTCTGGAAAGGCAGAACTCCCATAGACAATTAGGTCCACCCTAGACTTGCCCATAAGTTGGTACAACATCGGTAGATCCTTTCGCATTGTCGTTTATACTGCCTCTTGCTTGCTTACCTTTTTAGTTAGTCCCTCGGTCTGCATTGTCCCTGGGCAACCCCAGGGCCCACCACGAACCGAGAAAGAGTACGCTAAATTACGTCTTCACGCGTTCCACCGTGAAGACGGTCCTCTTCGTCAAACTCACTCAATAGAACTAAATTGGAATGAAAAAAATATCCGTGGCTTTTAAACTGGCAACGCCCGTAAATTTTCCAAAAGAATTAGCCTCGCTGAGGGGATATTTTGAAAACAACTTTTCTTATTTCTTTAATTGCGTTCGGGATCATTTTTCGAAGTCAGACTTCTGGAACCTTATTTATTTTGAAGTTTGGGAATCGCTTGACTCAGTTGCACAGTTGGTATTATTTTTTGGCCATCCGTCAAAAGGATCGATGGTTGCATCAAGATTCAGTACCGCCCAATGAAAACAAACTTTTTCCCTTCAGTCTTGAGGAGAGTGTATATCCCTTCGGGAAATTGGTAGACCCTCACGTTTCTCGGTCCTAAAATAACGAGGCCAGGCCATAATGCCACTTCGTCGATGTTGTTGCACTGTGCTCGTTACTGAACAGGTTGACAGCGTCCAGATCTGTTCAGCAATCCGTGTGCATAGGCACGTACGAACCCCCCAAGTCGATTTCTGACCAAGGATATTTTCGTCCAGTCGGAAATTTTTCGGGTGTGGAACGAAATGAAATCCTGTGGGGTCAGGATGAGAACTGCTGACTCGAAACCGCATGGGACTTCGATACAAATGACATTGCAAAAGCATACCGAGGTATATGTTGTTCCATCCCGGCTAATGACGACCTTGCGCTCCCTAGGGTCTTTGGGATCTCGAGATCTCCCTGCACACCGCTGGAGATTGTTTCCCACAAATTATCTACGTTATTAATGACAACGCCAACGAGTCGAGCCACCTGACCCTGACCTCGGCGTCGGATGTTTTTCTGCAAATCAAAAACGATTTATTCACAGCATTCATTGTCCTCCTCGACAGGGTGCAATCCGAGGGACTCGGTCTTTGATTAAATGTGAAAGAAAAAAGTATTCTGCCGAAAGAGGAAAACCCTAACGATATCGTCGCCTTAGAGTCGGTTTGCCCTACAGACCGTGTGGTACCAAAATTGGTTTTTATGATACATAACTTTACGATAAGGATAACAATATTTCAGTTCTTTTGGAGAAACAACTGTGAATAGATACCACTTCAGGGAAAATCGAAAAGAATTTTCTGAAAGATGTTATTAGGCTTCGAGGTCGAAATTTCCGGTACTTTCAGGTTGGTCTGTAGGGCAAACAAACTCTAAGGCAATGAATTAAACGAAAGTAACGTTCGTGCTCGTGCAGACTCGCCAAGTACCTTAAGGTGGATTAGAAATGACCCGCCAAGTACCAAATGCGGAACATTCGCCAAGTACGTATGTTGTTCAGGACCGGCTGTAGGGTAGTAGAATTTATCACCATTATAATCCGCCAACCCCTACGAAACCGATGTAAGCCTTATCTATCCGATCTCTACGCCCATACACCCCAGCGGTCGCGGGGGTTGCGCGTACAATAAATAAATCAGGGTCGAGTCCCGCCTAGGCTGACTGTTGAGGGTTCGGTATAAGTTTAAAGTCTTGGTTCTGGTTTTGAGCACCCCCACTTATGGGGGCGGCCGCGTGCAACGGCGAAGGTACGTCTTACAAGGGCTCAGCGGGTCACCCCGATCCCTTGCCAGAGGTAGATGTTATGGGAAAGCTGTGGGGTACTGGGACTCGCCTTTTGTCCGGTCTCTCGCATCGCGGTGAAATTTAATCGAGGTGCTCAATTATACGTATGGATTTGCGAAAAGACGTTTTTTTGCTCATTTTTTACTACCTTCGAGATTCAGAGAAAGAAAGGAAGAAAGAAAGAGGAGAAGAAATTAAAAAAGAAGCCCGACAATGAAACTATGATTACGAGGAGATCGAGAGACCGTATGAAATCCACTACGACGATAGATCTCCACAGTCATCCAAATTATAATTCTTCTACCTTCAGGGGACAAAATAGCGGCTACTTGATGCCGACTTAAGATCGTATTGAATGGTGGTCTAACGACGTCGAGCAGCGTCATGCAGCGTCGTGTGTGACCGGGAGACCAAATCCTGGACACACGGGACCGACGAAACGACTCACACTTGCTCCTGCCTTTTCATTGGAAATAATGTCCACCCACGGCAAGGGATGCGTGGTTTTTTGTTTTTTTTTTACCAGTAGACTGTAGTTGCGGGATTGACGACGTTTATTTTTCAACCGAAGAAAGGAGATGGTCAAGTGAATTGTACGTTCGGACGTTGAAGATGAGGATTTTATTTTTGTTTGTTAGGTTGTGAGTAGGTATATCTCCTCTCGCTTAGGATATATAATTCCGTTTAACTCACGATTAACGTAAAATATAACCGTGGTCAATAAAACACAACTCCGAGGTACCTCTGGAGCCCCGCTATTCCTTATTTATCGAATTTGAATAATGATTAACAGAGTTGATGGACGATTGTGTCGTTCGCTTTGTGCTCTCACCGGGTCCCATAACCAAACAACAAGGGAGACATATTTTTATGGGCTAAAGCCCTGGGATATCTGTCTCCGGAACTTAATATTTTCTTCTTCCACTTCTTCTTCTTTTTATTTCTTTCAGTTTTTCAAATAATGTTACTCCAGGCCCGCAGGGATACATTGAAATATTTCTAAAATATTCGAGACCGTCGCTAACCACAAGACCTTGGGGGGGCCCTTCACAAACGATTATACTCACACTTGAATCGGTTTCACTTCACGACTCAGATAATTGAACAGTTTATCGTAAATTCTCATACTTATATTTTATCCAGTGAACATTTTCAAAGCCAGTTAAATCGGAGCCAAATCTCTCAGCTTTTTCCTCCTTCTAAATCAGTGCGTCGAACCTCCACCCTGATCGATTTTATACTCCTACACAGATTTCGAGGGTGAAATCATTCAATTAACGTTTCTAGAATCTGACTGATTCGATGAGTTTAATAAAGAGTTGAAACCCACAAAGGTAGATCAATTTAGTGTTTTTTTTTCTTTGCACCTGCATCAACTGCGGTGAACGAGGGTGAGGGTAAGGTCCAGGATCAGGATGTACGCGATTCGAAATGGTCCAGGATTCGTTAAAAGACAGTCGTCAGTGATTCGGAGGTACGGGGTTTCGAACCGGTGTTGAAACACAGCGGAACTAACGACCGTGGAATCATTTCGATTTAAGACCTCTAGAGAGGTCTTTTGAATCGCCCAGACCTCGCCAAGGGAGGTCTCCTCGATGGAAATCCACTTAAGAGTGAATCGAGTCTAATTCTGATTCAATCGACAGAACAGGAAACGCGATAAAGCTCCACGAACCCAAAGATCGGCTGTTTAATTACGACCGTTTAATGAATGGATGAAAATTTTTCAAAGGGACGCATTTTAACCTTTCCGAGCTCCCAGATCAAGATCAAAGACTCCCGTAGATAATACGTTTCCTCTCGATTTCATCCTCGTTTAGTTTTTCTTCGATCGAGCTCCGATATGTATATTCAAAAAATGTTCAGGATATGAAGATACTCATCTCCCTATCACCGCGCCCTCGAAAAAACGCATTGCCTCATCCCACTCAACCCTCGATCACGCAGCGCAGCGTCTCTCACCACCGCGACCCCTTTCAACGGACGCAATTTTCGGCGGAACAATTGATGTGTAGTTTACAACACGTGTGGTACGGAGGGACAGTCGCACAATGCACCTGGGTAACCCCTATGGAAGCATCCACCACTTTCGGTTCTGCCACCTGTGCGCGTCCAAAGATGGTATTAAAAAGATCCGAGGCGCAAGCGTGCTCCGAGAGAGAGAGACGAGACGATGAAAATAAGGGGAGGTATTATAACAGAAAGGAGAGATGGCTCACAATGACCGTTGCCGCGGCCGCCCCTTTATATCAGATACCAGTTAGCCCGTGGGACCACCGGCCAGGACCAACTCGTTGAGCAAATGCGTTTCGAATTTAACACTGATCCCGATAGTGGTCCATTTATTTAAAAAAAAAATCACCCGGTGACCGCTCAAACTCTGCACCGTAGGGAACTTGGAAATTCATTCCAATCCGTGACGGACGGAAAAAAATAAATTGATTACCCACCAACCTCTAACCGACTATGACTCGTCGAATTTCGATCCTGTCTGTCAGGATGTCCTTTCTACTATTGCGAACTCTATGACGTCACTATTCGGTACAACCAGCCCATCGAATTTAAAGATCTGGTTCGGGTTGAAAAAGGTCCAAAATAATGCGATTTTCAAAAAACCTTTAATTGCGGATTTCTTTACTGAATACATTCGCCTATCAATATCTGGGAAGATTCAATCCGAATCTGTTTTTTAGAGTGTTTTAATTTGGGCCCAACGGTGATAATCTGTAAAATTTATCTAATTGCACAGCTCAGAATGAGATTGATACATGTCACGGAAAGTCAAGAGTGAGGAGGAACTCGGAACTTGTCATCAGACCAAACTAACACCAAATATATAACGATATGAGTATACTTGGACTCTTTTTCTAGTTTCACCGATATCTTCTTTGATATATTATGAACAATTCCACGTGAGCTTTTTTAGGTATCAATATCAATCATAGAAAATAGTTGTTAACCTGGAATATGTCCTTAACGAAATATGGTTAACTATATGGAACCCAATTAATTTCGATTAACTACGACTGCATAAATCCCTGTCAACTGGAGGCTCGAGGGCGCAGTGATAAATAGAGGTTGACGAAAAATAATCCGCCGAAGTGAAATTCTGGTACCCACGTTTCGCGGTATGAGCCATAATTCATATTTTACCGGTGCAATCATTTCTCGCGTTTGATGGTCAATTGATATTCAGTGGTCCGGAGACTCGTTATTGAAATTGACCACCGTGTAATCTTTCGCCTCTCTCCGTTACCTTAAGCGGTGTACAAACGTTCGAAACTCCGCGAGAGATTCCTACCGGTTATGGTTACTCTGGGAGGATACGGTCTCGGTGCCCGGATTTGGAGAGGTGCCAATATCCCTATTTGGCCAATCTCGCTGCTTCTACACGCGTAACAATGAAGCCCCGGCGCCTCGTTTGCGGCGTCGATTTATTCAACGACGCCTCGACGCCGAGGTTGAATAATAAAAACGACCAACACATGTCGTCGCAGTTGAGCGTTAACAGTGTTAATGGGCGACGGTGTTAACAGTACCTACTCGAATGATTACAGAGCGGTCGAAAACAGATGCCTCGAGGCTTTAAGCCGCGTGGCTAAGTGGCAAGTGGCCTGGACCACCTAGCGAGCTCTTGCTAAATCCTAACCACGAGGTGAGAACCGAACGATACAATATAGAGAAAACCCGGTGTAAATATCGAGGATATCGGGTGTGACGTACAAAAATAGCTCCGAGGCCACTTAAAACTCTTCCACCGATCAACCCATTCATCGATACCCGGTGCCACCGATATTCAAAGGTGTTGTAATCTGTTCTGAACTGCAAGCAGGTGGTAGCACTCCCGTGGTTCTCGTTAACGACGTTGGAGAAGTTTTCAACGCCTGCGAACAATCCTCGTCTCATCTGCGCACCGAAGTGGTTAAAGGCCGGCTGAAGAGAGGGAAAAAAACTTTTCTGCCAATTTTTATACTACGAGAATGAAATGAAGACGGTTTCCATGGGTTGCGACACTCGATACCATTCTCACTGTTGTGAGAACGAGTCGCTTGGCTGCTCTGACAGAACCGTCGCATTGTGAGTCGTAAGACTGAAAACTACTGCTCTACGCGTATTCCCCCTTCTTGTACGATGATCTAGAGGCACCAGACTGGCCACCAGCCTTTCGCGACTTCATTCATCGTTCCGTTCAATACAGTCTGGACAATGGCTGTCCGTGGAGGTTTCGGCATTCAGAATAGTACCGCGCCTCTTTCGTCCGTGTGACGTCGGACGGTGGTGGTGGATCGGTAAAATCCGACGGAATACCCCGTTCATTGAGAAACGGTGGTTTTGTAGCCTCTGCAGGAGTTACCCCCCGGCAATTTGAAGACACCGACCATTGACTGGCGTAAGACGTCGAGACGGTACGAGACGACACGACACTTGTTTGGTGAATTGGCAGGAAGGCCTCTCCACCGCTTAACTCCGTACTCTCGACTTGAATGAGATTATCACGGCACCGTTTGGTCCGGATGGATTGCCTGAGAGTAGCCACTTTGTGCCGACTCCGTTTCGCCTCGCGAACAAACCGGGCTATGCTACTCGCATAATACCGTAAGGCTGCAAGACCGCAGTCACTCGCGGATCACCTGTTCGCTCATTTGCTTTTGTCACCTTCGGCTGCGGCCACCTGGCACGAAATCACTGGTGATGGAACGGGGAGGAAAAATCGACTCCCAAGAAAGCGGGACTCGAATCGCTTTCACTGCACCGGCGCAGAGACCCGTTCACCGAAAATCAAGTGAAGCTCGTCCCGCAAGTATTCACAGACTCGCCAAGTACGTTAAAACGACCAACAAACGATTCGCCAAGTACATTAAGACGAAGAAAAATGATTCGCCAAGTACAATAACATGAACAAAAATTGATTAGCCAAGTTCATCGAGGTAAAGGAAGAAATGATTGGCCAAGTACATTAAGCTGAACAAAAATTGATTCGCCAAGTACATTCAGGTAGAGAAAAAATGATTCGCCAAGTACGTTACGGTGAATAAAAAAGCATTCGCCAAGTACCGAGCTTAACGCGAATTGGCGAGTAATCGACTCAGTCAGTGACCATTGATAGTCCTTTGAAACTCGTAAATTCAGCGATAATCTACGAATTTATTATCTCAGTCTTGAAAGGCTCGCCAAGTACGTACGATGACCGAATATTCGGCAAGTCCAGGCGTCGTCTGGAATGGGCTTAACAAAAATGTGAGCCTGCACTCTGAGCCCAATTATAAATGCATTGGGTCCGACCAATAACGAGTTTTCTGTCTTTGGGGCACGAAATATATCTGATTCGTTCTCCTCGTGCGTGTATTTCGGTATGTGGGTGTGCGGAGCTCCGCGTCGCGTGTCCGTACGTAATAAGCACACATTCCGTGCTGGCCTGTCTCTTCTGGCGAAACCGCAGCACACACTAGCTTACGACCAGTGCGTCTATTTGTCCACAAGGTACAGCCGGTACGTTTTACGCACGAGTGTGTCTATACAGCGGCCAACAACCGCCCGTAGCAGTCCTCTAGAAGCCACTTATCGTAACCTTCGTGTTTAGTTCAATTAGCACCTGATTCTCTAACTACGTAATCACTGTACAGCTACAAACCACACAGCTCTGTCGATTAAGTGGATCTGAAGAATTTCAGCGAGGATGAAACGGGACCAACGACCTAATTAATATTCAACTCGTTCTGAGCAAGGATGCGTAATCTGCCTGACAGTAATCGGTGTAATGAGCGACACTTTCTTGTTGAATCAAACGAAAGCAACGGCGATCACTTACTCGACAAGCGTTCCTCGTATTGACAGGGATTTCGTCGTGATCGTGTATCCGGTTTTAATTGATCTTCATTCGTGTTCTGTTACCGTTATAATTCGGCTAAGCCTTTTAGTTCAGCTACTGCTTTGAATACTTTTGGCAAAACTATAAAATGACAGTTTTATTTCCTAAATAATATCGAGAAGAGTCCAAAGTGACTGAAATTTCGAAAGCCTTTGAAGCCATTCGTACGATTATAAGGATGAAATTTTCATAAAACTTAAAACACTTAGCAAAAACTGTCATCATTGCCAGCTGGGATATTTTTATCAGTTCTTAACGTTTTTCTTAACAATAAAAGAAGTACTAATTACAGAATGGTTTTGGGATCAATGAAAAAATGTTATTTATTGAAAAAAGGTATCAATCGCGTACATATGTGTCAGACATTATATGATTTTGGGGACGAAAAATTGACTATTCTTGTAAACACTTAGGATTAATGTTTGACGTTGATAAAATTCATGCTTAGACATCGTTTATTACATTATTTTTTCATAATTAATTATTTAGTATCACATTAAATAGTCTTACTTGCGTTGATATTCTGGTATCGGGTCTCTACGCCCCCTGATTTCGTAAAGACTTGGATGGGTTCGGTTGCTCTGTATAATGGACCGCTTAACGTTAGCCCTGTACTCGTCCTCGTACGCGGTTAGATACAAATTCTTAAGGTATATTTGATTTTCAATCTCCGACGGAGCCAGGAATCTTTTCAAATGATTCTGTTGCTGAGCCTCAAGTTCGTTCAGAGTCAATTGTTTCGATTTAAACCTACGGGACGGTCGATAATAATGACTAAACTGATTATCTGATTTTTTATTGCTCAACGGATAGTCGAGAGAAAGTAATTTTCTTTTTTTAAACGAACCGCCTTTCTGCTCCAAACTTTCCTTGATTTCATTATCATCGGTTTCTGTCGTCGCCTTATTTTCCTCGGACGGAATTTCATTGCTCAGAATCGTATCGTTTTGAGGAGATTTTGTCAACGATGGAACGATCGTCACCGTCACGTTTTCGCTAACCATCAATCCGTCAAAAGCCTTCGTGGTAGCGACGGTGGCCGCCTTATCAGTGTCGTTAATTTTATCAACGTTCAATTTATTCTCTATGATATGTTTAAAAAATGCGTAAATATCGCTGATTGTAAATGTCGTACCGTTCTTAATTGTATATATGTTTATATTCATTTTCTTTATCAGTTCAGCAGTAGCGTTCTGGGCCTGTGCGTTGGACAATTTATCGTCTAAATAGTTATTCAAAACCCTGTAAAACCCCTTTAATTCACCGTTAGCCTTGTTCTTGTGGCCTTTTATCTTCTCGTGGGCTTTAGTCGACTGCTTTAATTTCACCCGATTCTCTCTGTCCCTCTCAATCTTGAAAGGCTTGCTATAGAACCTGACGATCCTCTCGAACCCTCTTCTGTATTTGGCGAATTCCTTCTGATTCTTGACTTTGAATACCGGTCCAGTTCCGTTTTTGACCGATACGTTCCTGACAGCCTCTTCCAGGTCGACGTTGAGCGAATTGATGCTAAAAACGTTGAGGAGTTCGTGCATGCTGACGTTGCCCGTGTTCTTTATTTTCTTATCTTCCTTAGCGTCGACGTGTGCCAGTTTCTGATAAATTATTTCAAGAAAATTAATCATCTTCTCCCTGTTTATCCCCGTCTCGTTTTTATCACCGAAAAACCTCCTCTTCCAGGTGCTGCTAGTTGAATTACGGTCTCCACTCGAGTGCCATCTGTGTTTCCCGTTTGTCGCGTGGCCTCCGTGGCTACCATGTACCCGCGACTTTTTTCTCGTGCCCAAGTGCAGCACCTTCCTGCTTATCCTCTTGAAAAAGTCAATGACCTTCTTGTAGGGCAGGCTAGCATTCGACCTCCTGGGTAATCCCGTAGATCTGCGCCGCCGGCTCCATCTCAGCCTCGGATGTTGGCCAGGTATGCACTTCGGCAGTTCCCTCGGGCTCCAGTACCCACCTATGCAAGTTGCCCCCGGAGGTCCTTCGCTCAGAACGTAGCCCCTGTCGCAGTCGTACATTATCTGTTTGTTGTTCACGATCTTCTTTACGTAGGGTCTGAAGTCGTAGACGCCCATGTTGCCGACGAGGAGGACCTTCCCGTGAGTTACGTAGCCGGGAAAGGGACAAAATACTTCGTGACAGTGGGGAATCTCCCCGGTCCAGTTGCCGAAGCTGCATTCGACGAACTGCGATTCCCCCTTGAGCTCGTATCCGTCTTTGCACTTGAAAACCGCGCGCATACCGTGCTCGGTCTTTGGCGCGATGACCATTCCGTTTCTCGGAGCCCTGGGCATCTGCTTGCACCGCGCTGGCGTGCAGTTAGGAATCACTGCCCACGTTCCGTTGTTGCAAACCACCGGAGTCTTGTTCGCCGCGAACTCGTAGTCCGGGGCGCACTCGACTATAAGCTGCTCACCGTGCTCGGCCACGGTAACGTTGTTCACGTGATTACGCTCCTCGCTAGCCACGGTCACGTTACCCTTGTCGATTTTTGGAACCACGCATGGGGCCAGACAACGGGGCACCGGGTACCGCCACCTACCGTCCTTCTGGCAGACGGAGGAGGCGTTTCCCTCCAATTTCATGTGCGGTTTGCACCGAAATATCACACTCGCTCCCATCAGAGTACCTGCGACAACGAAGAGAAAACCTCGATCATCAAGCGTTGGGAGGCACAGGAGACAAACTTACCCCTCTCGATGTTCTCTATCCATCCGTTGTACAGGGTCCCTGGGTGTCCGCAGTTTATCTCCTTGCAGAACGGCGTCTGTCCGGACCAACGCCCGTCAGCACCGCACCTCCTCGTCGTGCTTCCCTCTATGGTAAACCCGTACTTGCACTCGTACGACACTATCGAGTTGTAGGCACACGAGGTGTAGGTCACCTTGCCGTTTATTGGGTTCTCTGGAGGCAGACATTGCACCGATGTCACCTGAAAAGTTCGTGTTTAGTGCGGACCGCAGAAGAAGAGAGACTCTTTGTCTCAGGACTCACCTGAACACACTGCGGCACCTCCTTGGGGGCCCAGGTTCCATCGGCCAAACAAACCTTCTCCGCCCTTCCGACGAGCTCGTAGCCTTCGTCACAGTAGAACGAAACTCTACAGTCATACGTGTGACAGTCACCTGATGTATAAAGTACCATAAGTTAGGGTTTGCTGCTAGACTTCTTCGAAGCAGTGAAGCAAAAGCTTGCAGCCTCTCTTTGACAGTGCAATCTCACTCGAGTGAACTTTTGAACAAGTGATTGCTTCCTCTCTTGCACCGAAACAAAGAGCTTTTGTGACAAAGGAGTCTTACCAATACGTCGTCCGTTCGCGATGTTCAAAGGTGATCCGCAGTCCTTCGGCTTGCATGAGATATCAGGTCCGAACCAGCTGGCGGGGGCTCGATTTTTCATCAGACATTTAGCGGTTGGAAATCCTTCGGTAGCGTAACCATGGTGGCAGAAGTAATTGACGGAGCTACCGAGATCGAAGGTTGTTTGTTCGAGGAGCGCGTTGCTCTTCGCGTTCATTATCTTCGGTGGTTCGGTGCAGAATGAGTTTGGGTCAGTTTTGCAGGATGGAGTAGTTCCGGTCCAGCGTCCGTCAGCCCTGCAGGTTCTCTCGGTGAGACCCACCACGAAGAAGCTCGGGTCGCATCTGTAGCGAGCAACGTCTCCGAAGAACTTACCGGTGACGGTTATCCCTCCGCGTTCAATGTCAGTCAATTCCGGACACTCGCGATCTGGTTTTATACACGACATACCGCAGGCTCCGTCACACCGACATTTCTTCTTTTTGCTCTTGCAGTCCTCATCCGCTGAACACTTTCTCAGACACTTCTGTCCAAGACGTTCGGCCTGCTCTTCGTCACGGGGACACATGGCCGATGGGGAATTTCGCGGGTTTTTATATATACGTCCATCGTCGTCGATCTCGGTTCTCCGATAGCTGTCTTCGTCCTCCTCGTCCTCGTCCCAGTCATCGGCTTCCTCATGGTCCTCCGATGACACCTGTTTCTGGAGCTTCGATTTTGCGCGGTCTACGTGGGCAACGATAACGAGGAGCACAATACTGATCGCACAAACTTTCATTATACCTTATTTACTCTTAATGTTGATATTCAAGCAAACTTTTCTACGTGTATCTATTTTTCCAATCACCGCATCAGAATGCAGTCACATTATCTCGACTTTTCTCGTCGCGGTTGAAACCAGCCACTTATCAGATCGCGTCGTTTCCCGGTTTCCGACCCTCTACGACCTCATTTTCTACAAACGCACTCTCGAACGTTGCTTCGCGCCCGAGGTAATGTCACGTTAAAAGTGATTCCGCAAACCGATACTTTTGAACCGCCCAGGTTATCACCGCGGGACACTTTACGGACCAGCTTACGATCGACGTACGCAAGGCCAGACAGCCGGGGGCGCATCTGCCTTGCGCATTGGGGTTGTTCAATACGTTCGCAAGTTTCACAGCATCCGATAGATGGCAGAGGAACTCTCGGCTCAGACGCAGATCAGGATCTGCGGTTTGGCAAATAAAGAAAAAATCATATCCTCACGGCACGCACTTCGATTCAATCGGCAATTTTTGTCCGACCGTTTCAAAAGCCTGACGAAATAGACTCACGATGGTCACTGGTCAGGGAAAAGTCAGGAAATTTGATAAATGGTCAGAAAAGTCATCGAAAATTCAGAGAATCGAAAAAATGGTCAGGTATTTGTATCGCCATAAGAGTCGAGGATTTCAAAAAAGATCTCCAGCCATTTTTTTTTCATCTTTCTCGCGCAGAAATCTTGATCAATGGAAAAAGTAGCAAAACTTGTATAAATTATAAATAATAAGTATCCTCAAAAATGGTTTTCTCAATTCATAATTCATGAATTCATTAGAATTTCAGTCGTTTGGGCCAGAGAAAAGTCAGGGATTTTTTAAACTCTCGATCGTGGCCACCACGGGTATTTGAGACAGTCGTGTAAAATATTGAAACATCTCGTTGACTTGGAGCTGTCAGTGTTTAATAATCCCGTCGTACGTGTCTGGTCATCTAATTGTGAAACACATATCGGTTCTCTAAAGCCATAGGCGAGGGAAGCTGCGCGTGGCGTGGGCGAGATGCCTCGCCTCGTCCACTTCGTCGAGATCAATTTCAAAGAGATAAAAAGAAAAGCATAAGCTGCGACTTGTTAGTTAGTCGGCTACCAAGGTAATACCAGCCAATTCCTAAGTTGACTCCGGATCGTTAAGGTAAGCCCGTGTCGACCATTGTCTTCTTAACGATAGTAATCAATCGGCGAGGGTTCAATGGTCCTCGATCCCCTCGGTCCCACCAATCGTTGCAGGCTATCGCTTGTATCAGGCTGTACCCAGCGTCTCTCTAGGACGTCTTCATTCATCTTATTCAAATTAGGCACAGGCAACGCCGCGGCGTTGTCCACCACACGCTTTTCCCACTCACGGGTCACACCTAGGTGTAAAAATCTCGTACTTTCGTTTTCCTACCCGTAAAACAAACCTCGAGACCTAATTGATCTCACGATATGGAAGAATGTCAACGTTTCTACACCCGCCGTAACGCCGGTAGCCGAAAATGGGAGTGGCTGAAAAAACGAGGAACGGTGTTTCAACTTCTTTCGGCGACATCTCGAAGCTTACCGGTTCTCAACTCGAGTTCAATCAACGAGCCGGTTTCATCCAGGTGGGTAGAAGTAGTCGCGATCACGCGATAACTTATCTCTATTGAAAGTTAAGTTTTATTGTAAATTATGTTTGCAACGGTAAACTGTGTCGATAAAATTGACTCCGGGAAAAATATCAACGGCTGAGCAATTTATGTCGATATCTGGGTGCCATCGATGCGTGTCGAGTCGCCGTATTTTACGTTGCACAGACGTATTAACTGTTTTCCAACGTTCGAACGGTCATTTTTTTTAAATCCAAGTACGAATACGAAGAGATACATTAATCTTTTAACCGCAAAAATTTTCACCTCGTGGCGATAAACGTCGCGCATAAATTCGTCGCGATTTATTCATCAATTTTTCACTGTCCCCACCACGTGCTACTCAATCGGGGGGACTCATTTTTTCATCGGTTGACGATGAGAACCGTCCGGACACTCGGTGAGTGAGGGATGTCTCTTTTGTCTCCTGGTGGGCGGCGCGGTGCCCTTGGTTCGGTGCAACGACGCGATCCTGGTGTCAATTGACAAAGCCCCCGTGATCCTCGCTTTTCGTTTAGTCCGCCGCACGAAGCTGAAAAAAACGGTCACAAATGGTAAAAATTGTCACATATGGTAAAAAATGGTCAACAAATGGCCTAAAAAATGAAAGTGCATCCGTGGGTTCAACGTTCCGTCGTTGACGCATCGCTGCGAAATGAAACTGGCGATTCGACGATTGAGCAATTTTGCAATTTTTAATTCGCCGGGAGATTAGCCCGTGCAATAAGTCGGGAATCATCTTAAATTCGACTCGCTACGCCCCCGCGCCGCCGAAGAAAAAGTAAAGCGGTTCGGGCCAGACGACGCGACTAATTTAAACGAGATCCACACCCAGCCTCGGATTAAAAGCTCATTTTATCCGCTGGACGGTTTCTAATTGGCTCGATAAATCCAGGTGTTAAATTTTCAAGAGGGAATTCGTGGTTCGAAAAATGCAAATCTAGATATTTGGAAATTGATTGATCGACTTTGAGCGATTACTGAAGCAAGATGACGCCTTATATTTCCGTATGAAAATTCAGAGACGTCATTCGAACGTGGAAAAATATGCTTTCATCGATGAAACTGTAAAATTTTTGGTTTTCAAGTACTAAAAAAAATGTCTGAAAAAAAGTGTTCAGAAAAGCACAGTTTTCTGCTCGAAAAATCACAACTTTTTCAATTTTCAATATTTATTCACCAAAATTTATAACGGTACTCTTAAGTTATGGAACTTTCACAAAAAAATTTGTTTGCTACGGTGTCTTTGAAAAGTCTATTCATTTTGAAGGTTAAACTTGATGATTCGTCGCTTGACAGGAAAAGTGGTTATTCAACCATTTTTCCGGTTTTTGCCTCTTCGCTATTCGCATTAATTTATTGAAAAATGAAGCCGGATCAAACTGATCCTTCGTGATTATCGCGGGTTAAATTCATCCATTGACAAATGCGAAAGTTTATTGGGTTAAAACAGGATCTTGGCGCCTTTGACCCATGTTTTTTTTCCAGCGTTACACCTGTATCCGAAATGATACCGAGAGATTATCTCGATCGACACGCGATCGGAAATATAGGGCGGAATTTTCGGCAAAAAAGACTTTAAACGAATCCGTAATTATTGGTTTTGAGTTTTTTCTTCTCCGACGCATAACGTTGTTAAGAGATGAAGAAGAAACCGTATCACCCCGAGGTCCGAAAGTGTGTCGATTCCGAGAATGTCCGTCCATACTAGTAAATATTTTTTGATATCTTGTTCAATAATATACCGTAATTTATGTTTCAAAGGAAGTAAAGAAAGAACGAGGGAGCTCGGACGATTATCGAGGAGGCACGATTCATTAATGACGAAAGTACTCTGTAGATCACGAACGGGTTTCTTTTTCTTTATCCCTTTGTCAGTGGATCAAGAACGTTATTTCACTTTTATTTTCTCCAATTTTATTTCGTATTCACCCTCTACTTTATTCATCGGGAGTTATATGCAGCTCCTGTGTTATTACACACGTGTATCACCTTCCTTTGAAAAACTTTTCACGTTGTGAATCGCGCGCCGAGTCGAGTCGACTCAAAGCCCGAGAAACTCTCACCCTGACTGCATGCACCGAGCCCAATTCAAAAGCGATTCAATTCTCGTGTATAATTCCATCCGTTTTAACTCTCCGGGGAGGATTAACACGCGATTACACCGTACCCTAAATCGGTTGCATCTGCACTCCGCAGCAATAAGAAAAAAATGAGGAAATAAGAAAAACGCACGCATAAACCATGGTGAAAGTCGCCCGCCAGCATCGCCACTCGCTCTTGACGAACGGATTATAAACCCATCGTCGGATCACGCGAGAATGACGCGTGTGGGTCACGCGTCTCTTCGAGCGTCTGTCACACGCTGGTCATTACGATCTTTTTTTATTTTTTATTTTTATCATCGTTCCTCAGCTCGAACCCCGGAGCCATTCGACTCGACTCACATTGTAGACAAAAATACACGTTTCAGGTCGCAATCAGAAAGAACCCCGTTGATTTCAGGGCTCGCGGTCTCGTCTCCGAGTGTCTTTAGACGCCTGTAAAACCGCGGTAAACAATTTCAGGAATCCTTTCTTTTTTTTTCACCTGTAAAATAACAATAATTAATAACCATAAAACTAAATTGGCGGAGCAGATTCTTTTATTGTTGAAATTTTTTTGAACGCGTAATGATTCACGCCGTGGCCATGGGGTCGCTAAAATTTCGGATAGTCCTTTTGCTCTGTTATTACCTACGCCGCCCACAGAATCGTTGGTACTCGTCGTTATATTTCGCGGTTTTGACGATGAAAAAAAATAATAATTATTTCAAAATCGAGCAGAAGGTCCTACTTTGAAAAGGACGTCCGCTCGCTCCGGGATCACGAGCGTGAAGCAAAACACGGAAGAGAGCCGACTGTGTTTGTTGCATCACAAGCGCAATGTGTCGACGTCTCATTGTTCGATCGCCGATTAACGATTCAGTATCACTTCCTATATCCGGTCAGCAGGACGGATGTGACGACCAGACGTGATCCACGGTGATCGGCGGAATAAAACTGCGTCTGCGTTACGCAACGAGGCATTGGTGGATAATTTTCGATTTCAAGGAAGATTGAATGCTCGATCTGAATCCTTGATCCTGAAATATCAGAAAGTGCGAATCCTCAGTTCGTATCGAAGCCCGAGGATTTTCGCGGCGGAAGATCAGAGCGTTCCTCAGCCCTTATGGTAGGCCACGAGCACCACCAAATTATCTTCTCGTTATGTATTTCAAGCAATGCGTTATTCTCGCACGCCCCCATCGTATTACCAAGCTCGTCTGATTATCCTCCTAAGGCTCGCGTGTCGGCCGCCTCGGCTAACGACCGCCGACGCTTGGGGCGTGCTTAAGAACCACGGTACGTTAAGAGAATACACGCGTGTCGTTCAGTCACTGTCCTTGGAAATGAGACTAGTAGATTTATCCGGTGACGAAAATGGCGAATGTTAGTAGAATACATTCTTCGGGTACGACTTCAGATATATTCTCGATACAACTGGACTCAGCTGGTATCAAAATGCTTCTTTTTTGAGTCCTAGAATATTTTGATCAAATAATCAAAAAATGGAACATTATGATGGAAGACTACCCCGATTTCAGATCAGGCCTTGATGATGCGTTTTACGTCTGTTGCAACAAGGCATCCATGAGAAATCCAGTGAGGCCTTACTGAAATTTTTAACTTCCCGTTTCTCTGTTTTCAGAGAAAAAAGGAAGTTATTTTGATCACCCCGAAAATGAAAAGTTGAGTTTTGACTAAATCTTCACATTTCGAGGTCCAAAGAATCACCTCCGACTATTTTCAGTTTGACGTCTGGGTGTGTGTGTGTGTGTATGTGCGTGACCACATTTTTGTCCGCGCGATATCTGGAGAACGCGTGGTCGGATTTCGATCAACTTGGGCTCAATCGACGGGGCTTTTCTCAACTTAGAACTGATTAGATTTTGGCTTCGATCGGATTAGTACTTTTTGAATTATTCAAATAACAAGATTCTAAAAAACCAACAAAAATGACGATATCTTGAGAACGAATCAACGGATTTCAATGAAATTTGGTACCATATGGTTTTTTTGATCGCTGATCACGAATCTGAAGTCAGTTTTGCAAAATTTTCATTCGGCGTATTCGATATGCTGCAAAAAAAAAAACTAAAAACATTTGGATTTGGATGAAACTTGGTACTCGTAGGTTTTTTGGGTCACTGATCACGAATCTGAAGTCAGATTAGCGAAATTCAAAATGGCGAGTCCGATTTGCTGGGAAAAATACTAAAAACATTCGAAATCTTGCGGAAATTTGTACTCGAAGGTTTTTTGAACCGCTGATCAAGAATCTGAGGTCAGATTTACAAATTTCAAAATAGCTGAGAACAAAATAAATAACGGAGAGTTCGAAGGCTGGCTCATAGTCTGCCCAAACCCGCTTGTTAATTATGAAGCTAAGACACACATAAGAAATTCTGACGAGGCCATAATCGGGTCCTAGTGAGGAGGTCTTTTCAGGTCCTGACCGTAGCTCGGAAACATTAATTTCTGATTGGGATGTCCTGACTTTTATAGGCTTCAAGCTTTCAAGAGTCTGACTTTTATTGTGTAGATTTTGTCGAAAGTTTCTTTTATCCTCATTCTGAAGAACGTCTGGCATCAATTTATTTCTTGAGTTACCTGTTCGTACAGAAATTGAAAAACGATAAGAAACAAACATAGTTTTGACACTTTTTCTGTGGTTTTTGTGTTATTTTTAGTATACCAATGATTTTAATCTTCCTAAATCTTGATCACGGTCTGAATATCGATTCAAAAAATTCCTAGGATCGATACTTCTCTTTAAAAACAGTGCTTGAAAGGTGGACAATTTTTTGTTTCGGTTCGCTAGTTCTTACTTCCAGGAACTCCCTTTAAGGATCCAAAAAAAGAAGATGATGCAGTGAATACTGTGAGCCTCTATGATACTTTTTTTGCTGTAACAGTTGTCGATGACACTAGAAGAGCTGCGTTTCGCAGTGCTAATGGGTTTCCAGATTCCCCTAATGAAGAAGGATCTAAAGAATAATGTATTCGGCTCGAAGTGTTGCAAAATTAGTCACAATGGTGGGTTACTAAACGCTGTTAATCTTACAAAAAGTCTCTCATGTTGAACGTGATTTTTTTCAAACTGGCTTATTCACGCCACGGCTTAAAACTCGACTAATCCTTTCTAAAAGGCGTCAAGTCTCCGAGTGTAAATCCGGATTCTCTCATTATTTGACGAAAAAGTCAAATCGAGTTTAGAGGCTTTGTTCAGAGGTGTGAAAATTAAGTTTTTAAATTTTTAATTTTTGTACTCGTTAAAAACCTTCGTTCTCGACTCGTGAATAAGTCGAGTCGATCATTAATACCCTAGGGGTAATAAAATCCGCACTTATAAACTCACCTCGAATATTTATAAAGCTGTACGAAAGTCCTCTTGAAATATTGCGCGAAATCGTAACTGATAACGCTTTATTGAAGGCACCGGTCGCCGAGTTAATGATTTAAGTGCAACAACTTAATACCACCGCAGAATATATCTTAGTGTTGTAATGTCAGGGCAGTAATTATGTCTCGTCGTCCCAGAGAGGAGAGAACATTTTCATTTTTTTCCTTTTAAATCGCACAATAATTTGACATTCTTCCTGTTTTTTTTTTATCCTTTTGTTTTACAATACAAGGTTCATCCCCGATTCTTGAGACGAGAATTTTAAAAATTACTCGTCCGTTTGCTGAGCGCTGAGTGCCAGCGGAATAAAAGCGCGGTTGACTGAAAAGGGGGCCCTGGATTATTCGCGGCGAAATTGCGAAGTGCGAAAAATAAACAGTGCTCCGGGTTCACCGTTAAGTCATTAAACTTGTGTATGGAGGTATTAAAGTGTACCCGCGTGTGCAAGACGTCGTACGAGTTTTCGCGCTTACCCGCAAATAAGAAACGTTCGTTCCATATTCCCTCTCTCGGGTTGTTATCTTTTTTTGCAATAACGAACAACGAACGGACAATCCGCGTACCGACTCGCCTCGCGGTGTTTATTTCGTCGTGAAAAAAATCAGCATAAAACCCAACCTGACCAAGCACCTGGCCACGCGTTGAATAATCTAATTGGCACGCTTATGCGAATTCGCATTTTTACCCTCAAGATTCATATCTTCAACCGGATTATCGAGGTTAAAGGTTTTTTAATTTCAGTCACTCAAAATGATAAAATTTTACAGCTATCAATTGCGGAATTCAGGTTATAGAGATACTGAACCTCAAAAATCAGAATCAGGAAGATCGTGCCCGAAAACCTCCTTCTCCTTCGTTTTTTTGGTCATCACTCTCTTAATTCCACTCCAACTTCTGATTTTCCAGAGTCTGTCTTTAGAAAGCTACCCAACGAAGAGAATGGGACCAAAAACTTCCAGATCGCTTTATCCGTTCGGCTGGAATCGTGGAGGAACTGCTTTATGCAGACACTTTTTTACAACTCGTGCGTAAAAAGTGGGGTTTGCATGGCGGCTTAGCGGGACGAAAACGGGCAATTGCATACCAGAATCGTGAGGTTAATTCTTTCTCTTCATTATTGAATTGGGGACGATGACCGATGGATATTTCTACTTCGAAATACCTGAACAAGTTTGTTGATACCTCAAAACCTCGATAATACCCATGATCCCCAAAATCCGACTGGTCATCGAGAGATAACCGCAAATGGACACTTGCGGCTCTCCACGTTCCCACGATGCGTTTCCGGTTCCGGTACCGGCACGTGCGTCTGGTTTCTATCGCCCAATCGACCGGCAACACCTGACCACTCGAATATTTTAGCGGGTAAAAAATTTGGTGGAGGGAAAGTTTTTTCGAAAAGGCGGCGGCTGGTACACTTGACTTTCGGTACCTTCGAAACCTTTATTTCAGATACAATACCGATTCATTTAATCCTCGACGGGTTAGGAGGCGAGGGGGAGAACGGGGGCGATGAGTAATGATCTGCCAATGATACAAATCGCTGCGATTCACCTGCAGTCAGTCGATCGGCGATTCGGTTCTGGTTCCAATTAAAAGAACACAGGTTCTGGTCAGCGGGTGACTCTCATATATACTCACCCTGGGAGTCCGGGTACCCCGACCCCCGCGCCAACGGACCACCTAAAATCGTACGTATAATACGTGAATATTATCATGATTTCGAAATGATAATGCGGAACTGAAATTTGCTGAAAATTGTCAATCTGAACAATACTTATTTCCTGGATTAACGAAAATGGACGAGCAATGACCAGCAAAAAGAAGTCACCACTTATTACTGAGTCCCAAGAATGGAGAACAAAGCATCGATAAAAAAACCAAGTGGTTCAATTCCTGATCGGATCTATTGAGAACGGGCTCAACTACCTTTTTTCGATAAGGATAAGAGGGTTCATGAACATCGAACTGTGTGTCGAGGGAATCCGATCAGGTAGATGAAACATTTTCTCAATTACTGTAATCCGGTTATCCGGAGATCGAAAGCATCTGGTAATTGATCGAGAAGGGAGGTTATTTGAGGAAATAAAAATCGTTACAATCAGCTTCACCTGATTTTATCCAACGTTTGCGAATAAGATCGTAGGCTACAATTTAATTTTCTTAATCTACTAGGAAAGATCTCCACCGAGACACCCTTCGGGGACCCTGAATTAGGAATTATTGTACTACAGAACCGAGTCAGAATAGCTTCGTAGTTCGAGGCTTAAGAAAAGGAGTCTTTTAACAAGATTCCGACCAATTTCTTTGGGGTGCGCTCTTCGGGGGGTAGATTTGATATAGTTGAAAAATTGCCGCAGGTGGTTGATTCTTGTTTCATTTTTTCATACGTATCTTGAAATATGTGGAGTAAAAATGACAATGGACAATTGGATCGTATAGAAATCCAAGTATTGTGTTTATTATTCCCACTGATCATCCGACCTTCGAAAAGTTCCCGAATAGAGATATAAAACGAGGAGATTCTCCAAGCGAGATAAAAATTATTTCAGAAAAACCGGCCGGGTCCAGAGTTACGTCGATAATTTCTCCTGAAGATACTCTTTACTATCCTTTATCAGCGTTTCGTTGTTTTATTGCAACTTTGAATCCACAATCGTTTTAGTGGCCATAACCGCATGGTCAAACTGGAACTCTGGTTCCCCTCTGCCGATTTAACACCTCTCGAAATTCTCCAGGACCCGAAGGATCGACGGTATGACAATAAACAAACCCCCAACCCACGCGTGGGGAAGAGCACGTGGGTGTACGCACGATAATCGACGACCTGGCGCGTGTGTTTATCGCCCGGAATGGAGAGAGCTCTCCACTCTCCGAGCATCTCTCGAGCGTCTCGAGTGAGGGAATGGCCTTTTAACCTTATATGGAAGCCGCACCTGCCGCCCGATAGCTGAGCCACAGAATCTCGTAACCGGTAATTGTTGACACTGAAATTAAAAATAATAAACAACAATAATCTACGTCCCACGTCCGACCCCCTCCCACGAGATTCTCGACCTCCGACCCCGCCGTGCGAAAAGGGCGAAGAAACTCGATATCGTTGGGCCTGGTTAGTTTTTTGTTGCAAAATTAGCCCCGAGGTTGTGAAAAAAAGGGACAAAAATTGTGGGAAGATGCGAGTTGGAATCAGGTTGGGCCGCGTGCAGGTGGTTCCATGGCACAGGTCAGGGTCAGGTTAACCCCGATCAGATTACCCTCGGCGTGGGAGTGTTCGGAGGGGGGTTTGGATAATAATAGGATAGAGAAGAGCTAGAAAAATATCCCTCCAACTCGTCGAAGACGGGGATCCTAGATCACTTTTTAGTGTCTAGTTTATTATCGCGGTTAGAGGGATAGCTCCCCTACGTTTTTCTCGTCAAAAAACCCTGGAACTTGATTTATAAACGTCGTGTGTACGCACCTAGGTAAGAACGCGACCGCGTCTATCGGTCGAAAAATAACTGATCCCACAAGAATCTTCTCCTCGGGGACGTCGCATTCGTGCACAATAAACAAAATTAATTGGTCCACCCCGGGGGTTGTCGGTGGATTTATTTATTATAAAGATGGACCCAGAGGAGCCGACGACCCCCGCGGTGGCCTTAGATTAATTTCATCTTATTCACCGACAAGGCGGCTGGTCAGTATTTCGGTCAATGAATGCTCAAAAAAATCTCGGCTCAATTCTCTCACTCCATTTTCGCCACTGGCTGGGTTTCGGTTTGGGGGTTGGATTATTCTAGAGATGACAAGTGATTCGATTGTGCTTAGATATATAGGGTCAAAATTGATCCTATTAAGTGCCCCAAAAACGCTGATAGTCAAGAAATGAGTAAACGGAACATAAAAACAAATCGAGACTCCGGTTTAATGATATTTTATTTCCTTTATAAGGTTAAACTTCAGTTTTGAAAAAATCAGCTGCAGTTATTGCACTAGAAAATCGGTTTTCGCATTGATTAGAAATTCTAGAACGCTTCGGAAATCAATTGAATACAATAAGATAGTGTGTCACTAAATTGCCAGAGTGTCACAAATTTCCTTTTTTTTATTAATTAAATGTTTGATTAATGAACCTACAATTAGGAATTAATATTTATCTGGTAACAAAATTAATAAAATCATGCTGATGATGATGATAATAATAAACGTAATATAGTTATTCATTTGGATTACAAGCTTCACAGACATCGAAACAACTTTTATCCCAGTGGTACGTTTTCTCCCCAACCTTCTTTGCTCCTTGTGTTTCTATCTTGTGTTTTTTTTTTTTTTTTATCGAGCAGGACAATCTGGACTCTGGTTATGTTTGATGGTACGATCTTTGAGCTAGTTTCACTTAATTTATTACGACATTCAGTGAACTATTTTGTTAAGGTATTCAATCCACGCACCTGTTCCTTAAAATTCATATTCATTCCTATCGTAGTAGCGTACGTGGCTAACTCGGGAGCATTGTGGCTCTCACAATTAGGATATTGTGTCCAGTCGGAGTAATTCATTCCATCAGGAAACACAATAAAACCGCATTAATCCACCGAAACGGTTTTTTAGATGGATTTTTTATCTCATTTCCAGGTTCATAAATCTCGACGATATAAGATCTGTGCCGTTGAAAATTATCCTTGAGTAATTATCAATCTCGGCGAATTAAGGATGTATTGGCCGTACAATCTCAACCAAAAGTGATTCTCGTCGACGATATTAGGTACTTCGGGATGAGATGAAAATCGGAAAAAAATCAACCACAATCAAAACGATCAAAGTATTAACTTTGAATAATAATAATGCCCAAAAGTTATCAATAAATTGTTTAAACAAAACATTGTTTAACAAATTTTCTGGTAACGTTTTTTGTTTTCCATCTCAAATGAATGCCCTAATTTTCCTGAATACACATGAATTTTTTAAGAATTTAAGATATTTCCGTTTTCGAAAATTTCCACATTTTGAAAAATGGAAAAAAAATTCTGAATTTTGGATACGTTTTTGTGAAAACGATGTATATTATAATTCCGAAGTTTCCGGAGCGTGGAACAAATAGTTTCGTAAATACAGCCTTTACAAATAGTTTCGTAAATACAGGCTTTACAAATTTTCGAAAACGGAAATTTCAAAATAGTGACAAAATTCTTAAAAAATTCATATGTGTTAAGAAAAATTAGGGCATTTATTTGAGATGAAAAAAAATAACGTCACCAGAGAATTTGTTGAACAATGTTTTGTTCAAACAATTCATTGATAACGTTCGGGCATTATTATTATTCAAAATGAATACTCTTATCATCTTTATCATGGTTGATTTTTTTCCGATCATGAAGTACTCAATTTGCCGACGAGAATCATTTTTGGTTGAGATTGTACGGCCAATACATCCTTAAAGGCTCGTTGAATCAATCCGATTCAAACGTCTGGTGTGTGTAAAAAAAAAAACTTCAAAATATACTGCGAAATGTTGAAAGCCGCATTATCGATTCAAGAAATCAGGTATTGTAAAAGCTTCTGGTCTCGCTCACTCGTTAAACTCCGTCTCTCCGATAGGGCCAAAGTGTTTTCAATCGAGGGTAAGAAATCGAATTCGATACACCAATCGTTAGTGACCGGTATCGTAACTGTTCTCGAACAACGTGCCTGGCCTCAACTCCGAGCTTATACCGCTCATCCCGAGATCAATTTAAGAGATTCTCTTTGTTCTTCTGTCTTCCCGAAGCGACGTCATCCTCTTCTCTCCTCAAAGTCTCCAAGGAGAAAGGGATCGATGTCGACAGTCCGGACAGAACGAACATGTACACCAGAATCGTGATTATCTGGTACGCTACGGTGCCTCCCACAACAGAAAGATATGAATGTAAACCCCACATTCATACATTGCCTCAAAATGTCATCAAGCTTGCCTCACGACCTTAAGATTCGTTACGATTGACCTATTCGACGAAACTTTTCGGTATACAAGCAATAATGCACACGGTGTACTTATAACTCCCTAGAACACTGTCACAGATCCTAACCTAACCTAACCTAACCTAACCTAACCTAACCTAACCTAACCTAACCTAACCTAACCTAACCTAGGTTACCGGCTATTCTTAGGTTACGGCTATTCTTAGGTTAGGTTACCGGCTATTGTTAGGTTAACGGATATTGTTAGGTTAACTGACCTGACCTAAGCTGACCTAACCTCAACTCTTTTGGCAAACTGGAATTTTTTTCTGACCTCGGACTGACTTTTTTATGGCATAAGCCACGGCAAGTGCCAATCGGACTGACTTCAGTTGTTACAGTTCTGACTGACATGAGAGTATAAACAATGGCATGTGGACAGATGATTACAGTTTCTGAGAGTTAACAGTGTGGAAAGTCACAGTGTCCCGGGGAGTATACATATAGTGTATAAATGAGATGCAGAGACTGAGATAGGTCTGAGGTAGAAGCGGAGCGTGGTTCTTGTAGCATAATTTCCTTCACATACAGTATTGGACGGGTAGCGATGTGCTGCAGGGACCATTTCTTCAGGGTTGGGGTACCTACTCCGAAGAGACGCGGTGATGCAGATATGCTTTATGTACCGGACCTTCATTGTGGTCCGCCTCGCGCCCGGCGTACGTAGTCCATCCCCGGATCCGTATTCTTACATCGTCTGAACTCGTCCCGTGTAGATCTTTAGATAGCTATACACTCGGTAGATGTCGGAGTCTGGACTGAGCGAGGGGAACGCGCTCCGCGCCTTACTAATGCCCCAGTTTATAAGGGTTATCTCGGCCCGGATCCCATGGCCTCGGACTTACCAAACAGAGAAATAAACCCAGACGAATGAGAGAACTGTCCTTCCATCAGGTTCGTCTCGCACACTGAATGTTCTTGTGTGCATGGTCAGAGATGTGAGGTGAATGGCCCAGTTGATGACCATTTGACCAAAGATAGACGCTCTGTTTTTTTTTCTTCAAAAGTACATCCAGAGTAAGTCTACTAAAAAAATTTGTTCCTGTAACACCTGCTCGGAAAGTATGATTTTCAAAGCCTACGTAAAATTCCAGATCAGTGCGGAAAGTTTCACTTATATTAACGAGCCTGTAAATCCTTCATCAAATATGTTCAAGAGCTTGTTCAATAACTGGGATAGTGTCACGTGGTGAATAAATTTCTGTGTTCAAACCCAGAAAAAAAAGAAGAACCTCTTCCAAAACTGGAACTCCTTTAATTACCGTGGTCAAAAGACGGAGAGGGGGGAGAGTGTTTAATTTATTGCGAAATCTGCACCGGTGGCAATCCGATCAGATAAAAACCCACGACCATAAACCACGGCGTCATATAAAACTCCTTTTATTCGTTCGTCGGTCGCGAAGCATCCTTTTTCCCATACACGCTCCGCCGGATCATTTTTTTTATTTTTTTTATTTTCCTCAATTTCTATCTCTGTCTCTCTCTCTATTTCTTTCGGTCTCACTACGGGTACGGCGGTAGTTTCATCTCTCTTTTGAGAGACGTGCGTCCTGCCCGCGGCCGCCCACGCGCCGACCCGGTGCCCTCCCATACCTATCCAGACCCCGCTCACATAGTACGCATACCCATAACCTCAAGAAACATTCATCCCGATGCACCGCAGCGCCTCGCGATACGGAGAGGCTCGAAAACGCCGAAAGATATCCACACTTTTAACTCTCAGCGCGGTACCGCGGCACTCTTTTTCTAATCTCATCATGCGGTATAGTAGAGCAAGAAGATCAAGGAGACGAACCCGGATCCGCGGTGAAGGTCACGAGGTGGATTCCTCGGAGAAATTAAAGAAACATTTGGATTGTTGTTGAATACTGTCATTGAAATAACTATACGAAAATAGTAAATCGAACTGAGATACTATAATCATCCTAGTTCCATCTACTATAAAAAAATAGTTGACGCTATTTTCCACCAATATAAGTAGTAACTATCGCTACAAACTTTGTTCTTTATAGTAGGAAAAAATGTTGAGCTTCGCCGTCAAATTGGTTAGAAGAATATAGTAAGTTGAATAGCAGTTATTAAATACTATCATTGACAGAACTGTGAAAATAGTAAATTACACCGAAATACTATATTATTCTAGTTCGTTCCACTATACAAAAATAGTTGACGCCATATTCAGCAAATATGAATAGTAACTATCACTAGAAAGTTTGTTCTTAGTACGAAAACTTTGAGATAATTGGAAGAAACGTTAAGTTAATTAGCCCTAGAAGTACAGACTCGTTTCTTTTTCACCTGTAAGGTAGGGACTAGGGTGAATATTCAACCCTCTCGTTGCTTGTTCATAAAGTCGTTTTGGACGCGAAAAATTGGACTCGTAAGTACATGAATCTTTTCGTTTTTTAATAAGGAAAAAAATGGTGAAAATCAAATTCAATTTCATCGAAGAATAGTTGGTGAATAGTTGGTGAAAAATCCAGTTAACTTTCCTAGAGTGCTAAAGAATACGACAGTTTGCCTGAGTTAGATATCCGTACTTTTAGGGTTAGAAAGAATGGGATTATTGATATCCACCACAGTCTCGGACAAACTCGGAAGGTATGGGTTTCAGGTACATACATGCATTGACCAATCGAGTTGGTACATTACGACGATTAAAACAACCTGCCAATTATTTGACGAACGTGAAACGATGCTGCGCTGTGCGGGCATTAATTCGTCTGCAATTCGAATAGTAATTAACCTTCATTCTTTTATCGTCAGATTGAATCGGCTAATTGTGTATGACCCAGAAAATGGAAACGCTATTGCTCCGGATTTCTTTCGATCCTTAATTTACCGCCATCCGATACATTCAAGGATCGTATAAATATAATTAAACCGGAATCAAAACAAAAAAAAAGAATAAAATAATTATTATTAACCGCAATAAAATAACACACAGAACGAGTAATATCATTTCGTTATCGTATATCGTATTTGTCCGAGTGTAACTACTCGGCTAAGGTCACGATCCGGCCGTGGGGTAAAGCTATCTGTATATATCCCTGTATCTTCTGTATTTGATTAGGTCCTGCGTCACGAGTATCTGCGCGGTCTTCGATGGGAAAAACAACGGTCGTGTTTTTCTTATCGCGATAATTATCGGCGTTTGTAACAGAGCCAGCGACCGATCAGTCGCCCAGACGATATCGTTTTTTTTTTTTTTTCGTTCTTTGTGGTGTTTAAATTTCACGAGGATTAATCATCGCACGCCACTAACGAGTGGGATATACGAATCTGTTAAAATAACCACGTGATCCCCCCCCCCCGATACGGTGTAGATATTTTTATCCTCTGTTAACAGAACCTAAATCTCGCAATATTTAATACCCACTCAGACGTCTGGGAACGATAAGACGCCACTAAACTTGTTGATAGACTTTCCGTGTCTCGTGTACTTGAGACCCTGCTGTAAACCCACGCTTTAATATCTGGATAGATATAACGAGATTCAACACGTGGCTTATCCGAGATAACGCAGAGGGTGGAGGAAAAATATCATTTCAAAGACAGAAGGTGCGAATGAGGAGGGAGTCACCTTTACGGCACCACAGTCAACATGTGCTATGCACTTAAAATTTCCTATTCCAAAGTCTGAAATACCTAATCTGTGAAAATTCTGATGATTTCTGATTCTTTTCGCGTATCTAATTGGAAGATTCTGTGTTTTTTCTGCCAATCGAAGACGTAAGTTTGCATAATTCGGCTGATAGGATGAGATTTTCTGTGTTTGATGTTGGATTGTATGAATTTCCGTTCGCGGTGGGAAATTGTTAATCGGCAAAACCAATAATTCCGGGTTAGATTGGCGGGTCGGGTAGATGCAAGAGCTAAATAATGATTTTGGCTCCTTGCTGTTGGGGAGAACCGAGGCGTCGAGCCAATTTGCGGTACGCGGTGAATATTTCATTATAACCGATCTAAGAGCTCCCGGGGGCTACCGAATTTCGGACGCGCCTTTCGGTGTCTGCAGCGGATTCGAGGCTGCCCCGGAGCCGAGGTTCCCCGGTGTTCTTCGGTTCCGAGTTCTCTCAACAGTTGTGTAATTGAAATCCGCTCCATCTCGGACGCGAGATGACTCCCGACCGCAAATTGTTTCGCGGGCTCAGTTTTCTTTTAAAATGTAATTTGTAGCTTTACTTTTACCCCATCAAACGACTCGAGACCCGTTGAAAGTCCGTCCGGGACGAGCGCAAATATATCATTACTAATTTTTAAACCCAAAGACGGTCCGAAATGAGAGAAAGAAAAATAGGAATAAAACATAACAGAAAAAGGAGTAAATAAATTACGTGAAATATGAATTTTTCATCTCTCAAAGGCTCCAAGCCCGCTGATCCTTCCTCGCAAACTACAAAAGTAATCAGACCCCGCGCTGCTCATGCCGCAGACGTGATAAGTGGAAGTAATTCTACCTGAAATATTTGAAAAATATCCACAAAAGCCCGGAGAATAGCCCGAGTATTATGATATATTGTGATATTTAATATGATACATGGTCAGCCGTCTTTGGAACAGGTTCATACCGGAGGAAAAAGGCAATCTTTTGTCCACCACGTGGACCGTCGCCGATTCAACAAACACCCTACCCACGGATATCTTGCCAATAAATTTTCATCCTCGCTCGAGGTTCAAAAATTCACCAAACTTTGGTGTAAAATCCTACGCCAAGAACTTCGCGGATTAACCAAAACCTGTCTTATACAAATACTCGTAAGATTTTGTTGCAAAGCCCGCTGTGATGCGAATGGCCAAAAAAGACCATCGTTCTTTCCTTCCTTCGGGCAGCCACTAAGCCAAAAGATAAGGACCGAGGGGCTCCGCTTGTGAAATATTCAGTTGGGGCAGTCATTCATAGAAGAGTATGAAATATGCTTCTGCAATGGTAAGTGATGCTGTGAAATACCCGGGACATTAAATGGTATGGAATAAAATGAAATGTAGAATAAAATGAAGTGGAACCGAATGAAATGGACTATAAATTATATGTACCAAAAATTCAGTGCCCTGTAAGGAGAGGAAATGAAATAAAATGGACTGAAATAGAAGGGAATCACATAAACTGGGACAAAATGAAATGGAATAGAATAAAATGAAGTGGATGGTTTGAATGGACAAACATGGAAGAGGGTGAAATGTAGTGAACTGAAATGGACTAAAATGAAATGTAAAAAATTGAATGGACCGAAATGAGATGGAATAGAATGAAATGAATCGGAATGGAATCGAATGAAATGGTATAAAATATGACATGTTTGAGACTCGGCACAATTAAGAAGCTAAAATTCATCTCCAACACGTCGTTAAAGTTTTTGTGAATTCTCGTCTCGGTCTGATCGTCAACGAACAAAAATCCAGGCAGCATATGTGGAACAATGGTCACGTGGGGGCTGGTGGTCCTTATAGGGACCGGAGAAGAGCACGCGGCCACCTGGGTGCAGCTTTCGAGTCGATCGAAACGTCTTTTTGTATTACCGGTCACGCGTGCCTGGGTCGGACTTAGCCGAGGTATTTTTGACTGGCGTCGTCGCGGTCGCGGTCGCGGTGGGACGTAGATAACCTTTATCTGAAGAAAGGCACTCGGTCGGACTCTCGACCCTCAAGGGGCAGCGGGACCAAACCATGCGCGAAACAAAGACAGGTGCAAAACGGGGCTAATCTTCGCGGATAAAGGAACAAGTTTCTTCCATTCTACCGGCTCGAGAGCGGTCACGATCATTCTTATTATGTCTTGTTTTCAATTTTTGAAACAAATTCGTGTACAGAAATAGAATTTTTTGTCCGACCATCCAGGTAACCGTAGACTGTTCTATCGATTAGATGATAGGCTTTCGGAGAAAAGACAATGAAACCAGTGAAACCAGTGAAACCAGTGAAACGAGATTCGGGTGACAGGCTTTTCGAAAATCTATCTGATTCAACGAAAGCCGCAGCAATTATCTACCAGGCGACAAATTATAGGGGCTTAGGGCTTTGAGAGCAGGTTCTGTGGACGCGGGTGAGTTTCAGTGAAAAAGAGGGATAAAATGAAGTGAAATAAAATAAGGCAGACCTCGCACCCCTCGTTATATCCGAATTTATGTACTCGAGTGTGGCAACGTGATCGTGGTGCGAGGTTAAAAATTTGAAAAAATATCCATAAACCCTTTGGTCACGGGAGTTATTACGATCTAATACCGGCTAGGAGCCACAGGAATGCGTTTGATATTCATATTTCAAAGCCTGCGCAGGGTCGTTGAAAAGGGGTCTGGACCATATGAACCGAATAAACGGCGTCTAATCGCGGCACTTAGCGTCCATCCGTGGTGTATTTTTCAGGTAGAATAAAACGAGAGAAAATAGTAACGAACGGCAGGTGAGACGGAGGTGGGATACTCTCGGCCACACCCCCTTCAACCCTTGCCGTATAACGAAAATTCGAAAAATCTTACCCGGCACGGTCCTACATTACGAACCAGAACCTACTCGGAACCATAAAGATTCCTGGTATCGCACGGTACCATTTCTCTAGGGCCATAAGCATTTGTCCCGAGTTGGGGGGGCGAGAGACAGGGGAGGGTTATCTGAGCACCGGTAATGTTGGTAACCTAACACTGCGACGAACGCGACCAGCGCGACAGACAGATACCGGGGATACGCTCAGACTTTTGTCGAGAACAATGCCTCACACGTGGACGACATTCATCCTCGAAGGACGAACTAAACGACCGTGGAAACTGATTCCTTCGGCTGTTAAGAGAACGTACACACCTCGGACGGAAATACTTTAGAGCATTCTAAACTTTACGTCACTGGCTGAGCCATTTTATCTCCTTTCCCCCACTACAGGCCCTAAAAACACACTTTTTGACGCCGAAAATCACTTGATGGAAGGTTTCAGACACACGGTTGATGCGATTACGTCTTCCGACGTCTCATTTTCTTCGGAGAGCAATTCTTCATCGTGTGAATGAGGGAAATTTGAGAAAACAATTTTTGGACCAAATTATGAGCAAAAGAGTGACTAGATTGGCGCTAAATTTTGATAACTGACCATCACTTATCACAGGATGAAGAATTGCTCTTCGAAGAAAATGAGACGTCGAGAGATGTAATCGAATCAACCGTGTGCCTGAAACCTTCCGACAAGTGATCTTTGGAAACGTCAACTTTTCGATGTGTAATGAACTTTTGATAAGTGAATCACACTGTACTGGTCTCCTTGAAGGACTTTTCACTGGAGTGTCACAAGCGAGGTCACAAGTGTATCATCGATGACAATTCATTTAGAACATTCGTTGACTCTCGAAATGATCCCTAAGTATCGCTATAGACTGTGTGAGAAGGATGAAGGAGTCAATGATTAGCATTATAGCATTCGAAATGCTTGTTTTCGGGGTGATAGTGTACCACTGGTTCAGTGATTATTTACAGCAAAAGAAGAACATGACGACGATTTAATAAATATCCAAATATATACAACTACACATTTTTTGAAAAACCTTATTGCAAATTATCCAAATGGACTGAATCCAAGAAACGCTATAGATTTTTTTCTTCACCTGTGACCGTGGCTTGAAAAATGTTCTCAAATTTTGCGATTCAAACTCTCCATGATTAATTTTCGTGACATCAATCTCAGGACTCTGTACAGCAATGCGCGGGATTCAACGAGGGATTAATAGGCGATTAATCAGCGTTTCGAGCCGGGGTATCCGTCGATATAAAAGCGGGGTCAGCGGAGTCAGCGTGGTGACCATGTTCGTGCTCATTTGAATATTTTATCGTTACCGGTATATTCAATAGCGTACACCGCGCTGATAGGTTGTAGAGAGCTTTATGACCGTCTTTAGGTCACTCCACGTATCTACAGCAACCGGAAAAAAAGGGACTTTGAACATTTTTTGTCTTTTTTTTTGTTTAATTCCCATAAAGTTTATCCGGCTTACCAAGATGCACCGCGGTCACCCCGTTCCCTATCGGCCTTAATCTTACAGTGACTTATTATGCAGGGCTTCGTTACGTTAATTAATCCGATGGTCGCGCGGTCATTTCTTCTTTCCGTTTCACCTTCTTCTTTTCTGTCTCTTTTTCTAGCTTCGAGGAAACGAGTCCCGCCGCCAAAAGCGAATTTTCAAGAGCGTACTTCCGGGTGATTAGGAAGCAGCGTTTTCTGGCCAGAAATTTGACGCTGAATACCCTAGATATGGTCGGCAACGTGCGCAGTCCCACTGTGCTCGACAATGGCCTCACGGAGGTTCATAGATCAGATGGACAATGGTCGAAAGTCACGTGGGGAGACGCCAGACGGTGACGACAGACTCAAACCAGCCTCCGGGGTGTCAAACCCTCCGAAAGTCTGAGGACACTCGAGTCACCGGAAATTGACGATTGTCCGTAATGACTCTCGTCCTTGAGTCACTTCGTTCGCTACCTCTCAAACTACAAACACTTGAGATCAGACATTTTGCAAAGCTTTTCACAAAAAAGAAACCTCACTTCCTGTCCCTTGGCACTCACGCTGCGGTGACATACCCGCAATTTTTTGTTCTCTTCTTTTTTTTCTACCGTCACTTTTGCCACGACTTTGCGGTCATTCCGGAAAATCAATGCGGATAAATTCAAGGAATTGCACGTGATTGAGGAAGTAGAATCAAAATTGAAGAATCTGTGGATTCCTCTCATCCCTCTATACAGGGTGAGTTAGAATTCGTTGAAAATATATGGTCCAAAGTCAGTGTCATTGTGAAAAATGGTTTTGAAAGTTCCTCAGCCATTTTATTTTATTTTTTTGTCTGAAAGACGATCTTCCTTCCAATTTTTCGCATATTGGAATCAAATTCAGTAGCTAATTTCATACTCGAATTACTTTCTTGTCAATTCTAAAAAAAATAATAATTAGATATTCAATTCGGACTTTTTTTCTCGTATCATTTGTCAGTCTTGAGAGAATCTTGAGTAAAACAAATGTTTCTACCACTACAAATTTTTGCTCTTCGATCTTCTGTTTCGATATAAAAAATAGGCAATTGCATAATAAAGGTTTTTCATTTGATAAAAATGGTGAGAAAAAAAAATGAATCAACTTTATGCCTACACTCAAATATCCAAAATGGGAAATGGATATCAAATTTAGAAGAAAAGAACAAAGATGGTTAAAATCTTCGAGAAGAAGTGCAAATAAATTTTTCTCACACCCGGTCGCAAAATGCCACTTTTCATACCTCTTGAGCCGGCGCAAAACAGATCTGTTCGGCCCTCGGGCGGAAATGTGCTTTGCGCCCGCCTAAAGCGGGCGCAAACGACTCTTTTCCTGCCCTCGGGCGCAAAGTTCACACTCGAAAAATAGTGTTTTGCGCCCTTGATACACAATGTACTATTCTGGGTCTTGAGACGAATAAAAAATGTGTACAAAAAAGTGGATGAAAATAGTACATTGTGTATCAAGGGCGTAAAACACTATTTTTCGAGTGTGAAATTTGCAGTACGAGCCGAAGGCGAGTGTACTGCAATCACACTCGCCAAAATAGCCTTGCGCCCGTGTTGCACACGATTTTTTTCTCAACACCTGGTCTGCAAAAATGCCTCTTTTCAGACCGAGTGAGCGGGCGCAAAGCACATTTCCGCCCGAGGGCCGAAAAGATCTGTTTTGCGCCCGCTCAAGAGGTATGAAAAGTGGCATTTTGCGACCGGGTGTGAGAAAAAGTTTTTACAGGCATTCTGACTCCGTCAATTATTTCAAGTCACTCCGTGGAGGTGATGAATTTATTCGAAGTCGACTGCGAAGGTATCGAGTGATTTTCAACAAAGTATTCAAGGATCGGATGTTGGGCGGGACGATTACTGTCGAATAAACGTAAGAAGTGAAGTGTAATGTATTCAGACAAAAGCACCTTCGATAGAGCCATGAAGAAACGTGGCTTCATCAGTGTCGATATATTTACAGAACAAGATAAGCTCGAATATAAAATCCGTTGATTGTTTTGGCTCTCGCTGCGAATGGTGAAATTCATTCAAGACACGTTCCTCGCGTTTCCTGTTTCCCTCGATGCGGAGGAAACGCGACTATTCCCATCCAACGGTTATATCCACAGATCCGTATCGGCAAGGGCGCAGGCCTCGAGTAATCAATCCTGAGTGGAGAAAAAAAATCGTCGCACTCTCGAAGAAATCTCTACCCTCGTGGAAAAAAAAAAAAAATAGTAAGGTAAGAGAGACTCGTGGAGATAGGGTTTATCGCGAGATGCGGCCCTGGGGTGCTCCGGGAACCGCGTTGAACGCGGAGACACCCACGCAGGTGGGAAGACCACACACGACGGTACCCGTCATTTGTTGGACACCGCTCGAGCATGTCGTGTCGCGCGCATGCGATACATGCCATTGTACACTTCTTGGCGCTGTCCCGCGGCGTGTCCCCCAGCCCCTTCGGGCGCCGCGCAACTTTATGGCTTTAGTCGATCGCGTGTGACACGGACCCCGTTTTACAGAGCTAATGGAACTGCGTGAAAGGGTTGCTGACGTTTTACCAATCCTTCGGAGATTACAAATTAGTCACATAATTTAACTCCAAAGTTGAAAAAGAAGAGATAAACGCACACGCAAGAAAAAACTTACAACCTTACGTTCGCAATGACTGAACAAACGGAAGATATTTTGGCATCAGACCCTTCGAGATCAATCTTTTCAAACTTTATATCCTTAATTAATCAATTATATCATTTTTTAATTTAATGTATTTAATATATTGTTTATTTTTTCACAAATAAACTGAATTCGCTTTGAATTGTTCATTCGAGTTCATTTTTTCAAGTAATATTCGATGATACTCGCTCGAATTCAAGTATTAATAGTGTTTGAAAATTGTGATTCAATTTTTGAATTCCTTTTCAATCCGAAATAATTGACGATCATTTGTGTGATTATCAAAATAATTATTCAATTTTTCATTTCAAACTCATTTTGCAGTCCATTCAACTTGATTTGCCTTATTTTATAATTAATTTCAATCTTTTTCTTCTTCAATTATCGATTCAAGTGATTATATTCTGAAGCTTTCGATTGATTTCTTGCAAAGTTTGCCCAAAAATGACAAAAATTTTGATCTTGACATCAAAATTTCGATGTCATTTATTCATTTAATTTAACTTGACTTGCCTGAATTTCATAAATTGAAATCTGTTCTTTTTTCATTTCTGTTCAGAATCGTGCGTCCATGATCGAGTAGAATCATCCCCTTCACGGTTTTCATCAGAGTTTCGAGACGTAGGAGAAACAATTCTCCGGGAGGCCTCAAGATATCAATCTACAAATATGTTAAGGACCCTCAGGACCGCGTATTTATAATCCCTGGGATAGCTGACTGAGAGGGTGCAAGAGGTGGGTCAGTGGGCAGCCCAATTTATATTGCGTCCCAGGAACATCGCCGATTAATCCTTGGGGACCCGTAGGACCACCCAAGTTAACCTAACACCCTTTTGCTTTGCTCGGTTCGTTCTCCGACACCGGTCGTGTGTCCTTTCGAATTCGTTTTAACTGGACACTCGGCCGGGGCTAAACTGTAATGAGATAAAACAAACACCCGCCATTTTTATTCCCTCCCTATCATCTAGGAGCCAGATTCAAATTGCGGATTCAGTCCCAAGTCACGACATCCTAAGGGTGGAAAAAATTAACAACTGATAAAAAAAAAAGAAACATGAATTCAGATTTTTCATACAAAATCTCAGTTGAAGTTAGGTTTTGGAAAATGTGAACATTCGAAAAAATCTCTAGCGACTGATTGAATCAATTTATTGTGGATCATCGATTTTTTTTTCCTCCAATAATCATTAATTGATTCATTATGAGAGAATTGTTTCAATTATAGATTTGTGAAGGAAAAAAATCGAGCTTTGAAGTGGTGATTCATTTTTTCCCACCCTCTCCAATATTCGCCGATAATTTCTCCAACTTTTTTTTTCTCCCCATCCAAAAAGAAAAGAAAAGGTGTTTCGCTTATGTAGACACGAAGGGGGTCTCAAAAGTGGCCAAGGTCCTCGATTTGAATATTCAGTGCGGGGGTGTTGGCACGGGCAGCTGCACCACGCGCATAAAACACGAAACGTAAGGCATAAAGCATCTCTAGAACGTTCGCGAGACAACCGACCACGGAGTGCAGTGCGTCCCGTGCGCACCTATGCGTGGGCGATGCCCCGAAACCGAGTAAAACGCAACCAACAACCGTGTCTAAAAGTGACATATTCGCACGCGATGCAGGGGGGTGTAGAGAATTTCGATAAGATTGAGTGGAAAAAGTCTCATAATCAATTTCTCGCGTCTTATCCCATCACAGATTGTTTCTCAAAAGGTATATTTAATGACTGTGGGTAATGATTCGTAACGGATAGAAATATTGTACCTGCAAGGTGTCGCGGAGGATTTAAGGCGCGTTGTCTAAACGGATAAACGAGCCTGGGAAACAAGCTTTCGAACTCTTGCATAGCCCATGGTCTGCAGGTATATTGGTGAACGAGGGGAGGCTGTCTTCATAGATCACGGACCTCATCTGGGACCGTATATTGTCAAGTCAAGTGATAATCACGTACGCCTACGCACAGTAAATGTAAAATAAACCAACAAGCGGATTTGGGCTGTCTATGAGCCAGCCTTCGAACTTCCCGTTATTTATTTTGTTCTCACCTGTTTTGAAGTTTGCAAATATGACCTCAGGTTTTTGATCAGTGGTTCAAAAAACCTTCGAGTACCAATTTCTGTAAGATTTCGAATGTTTCTAGTGTTTCTCCCGGCAAATTGGATTCTCCATTTTGAATCTCGCAAATCTGACTTCAGATTCGTGATCAGTGACCCAAAAAACCTACGAGTACCAAGTTTCATCCAAATCCAAATGTTTTTAGTTTTTTTGCCGCATATCGAATACGCCAAATGAAAATTTCGCAAAACTGACTCCAGATTCGTGATCAGCGATCAAAAGAACCATATGGTACCAAATTTAATTGAAATCCGTTGATTCGTTCTCAAGATATCGTCATTTTTGTTGTGTTTTTTAGAATTTTGTTATTTGAATAGTTAAAAAAGTACTGATCCGATCGAAGCCAAAATCTGATCAGTTCTAAGTTAAGAAAAGCCCCGTCGATTGAGCCCTATCTGATCAAAATCCGACTACGCGTTCTCGAGATATCGCGCGGACAAAAATGTGGTCACACACATACACACACACACACCCAGACGTCAAACTGAAAATAGTCGAAGGTGATTCTTTGGACCTGGAAACGTGAAGATTTAGTGAAAACTCAACTTTTCATTTTCGGGGTGCTCACAATAACTTCCTTTTTTCTCTGAAAACAGAGAAACGGGAAGTTAAAAATCTATCGATTAGTGAAATTTGGGTTTATATTCACTGCAGTAGGTGTGTCAAATCTGTGTTTCAAGAGTCTTTCTTTTTTAATCTCACCGTGGAACACTAATTTCCCATCAAACCTGTTTCTTTTTCCACTGCCTTTGGACTCGCATGCGGAGCCGGGGTCAGGGTTCATCTCATCGCTATCACGTTTCCTATACACACACCTGCCTTTAATTATAATGGACGTATATGCGCGTTGGTTTAGACGGGGCCTTAATTACATCGAGCGCCTTCAAATCACGAGATATCAAGCACAGGCTCGTTCGAAATACTGAGATTAGGTATTCGATCTATTATACTAAGGATAAGTACCGCAAGTCGTGAGACCATAAATTATTTCGTTGAAACGAATCGACTGAACAACTCGTCAAGGAAGATAAAAAAAATTGTCAAAACTGCCGAAAGGCATTTCTCATATTTTAGAAGTTTTTTCACACGATTCTTGAGAACACATTTTTTTTTTGTCTACGATGCTCCAAATAAAATCTATCGGTGAATCGATTCAAGTTTTTCTGGTCTCAAACTATTCACTAAAGAAGCTTTTTCAAAATGAACACAGAACTTCTTGATCCGATCAAAATTGTACCAGATATTCATCATTTTTTAGAATAAAACAGCGTTTTTCTGTCTTCATACGTCATTTTCCATGATAACTCGAGTAAAAATTGAGTTATGAAAAAGTTCTCCGTTCATATCGAAAAGGTTTCTTTACTGAACGGTTCGAGACCCGAAAAACTAAGATCGGGTCACCGGTGGATTTCATTTCGTGCGTCACAGACAGAAAGGAAATTCTTTCTACAACCATGTGAAGACCATTCGAAAGTCTCAAAAATGACTTTATCCTTTCTCGTACTTTGCGAATAATAAAATATCCGATAATTCAGCCAGCGGCGTAATGAATGGGCTGTTATTTACATACGAAGATGGCGCGTATCTTATTACAGTAAAGAAAGGGAGGAGGGTTGTATGCCTCAGGTTCGGTTGGGTCCAACAATGCGCTCCGAGGTGGTCCACCAGGTAATGCGCGAGGCGCGCGACCCGCTCGCCGAGCAATGGACCGAAGACATGATTAACATCCGTTAATAAGATAGACGCGAATGACGTCCATTGTTATAACCCGACATCGGGGTTGTGATTTAGGTGTGATTTAGGTGCGCCTTGGTCTTCGAACCCCGCTTCAACTCCGTTGCGATCGTAAAACTGTCCCATCACCTAACCAGACGGTCATCGTCTCTTCATCTCTGGCTATGGCTTGAGATAGATCGCTTCGAACCTCTTCCTCCGACGTTTTATTTCATATTATCTCCTTCTTTCCTTCTTTCCTTCTTTCCTTCGGATAGAAACTCGGGACAGGTGAAGAACCGCAGTAATTCAAATTTCAAAGCTATACCCACGTGCTTCGAACCTCCGCTGATAATGTAGCCGATCAAGTACATAAAACGAAATTTGATGCGCCATTACTCCGTTCATATCCTGACCATATCTTCTTTTTTCTCAATCATAGAGATGCTCTAAGATGCTGCACTGATAGCACGACGCATGGCAGCTGTCGTTTTACTATTGCTCTGAGGAAAAGGTTCAATGTTCCCTCACGTGCCCATATGCTGCTCAAAATGGCGTACAGAATATTGTTAGGTCGGCTTAGGTTGGGTTAATTTTGTACAAAACTGATGATAGTAGCTAAACATTCGATATTTGACTATATCTTTGTTGTTAGGTCAGGTTGAATCAATTTTCTACCAAATTGATTATAGTAGCCAAATCTTAGGTTAGGTTTGGTCATTTCTTTACTAAACTGATTATAGTATGAAAATCAGCGGATTTTGATATTTTTGATGATATTGTCGTTGTTACAGAGTCTGGAGGTGCGTTATTATAACCGAATATCCGAGATGGTTTCGTCCTGCATATCGTAATGCATGAATGCGCCCGCATAAGAGGAGAACCCATTACAAGAACTGGGCTGAATACAACGCCCTCATAATACATCTCGGGCGTGTAGCCCCAGCTCTGGTTAAGATATAGTTATACACGTGTCGTTGGTTACCGTATTCTGTTATATCGCCTGTAGCTATAATACACCTAAGAATTTCAACCAGTGATGCACCTGGTCGAGACCTCGCAAGATCTAAATCCAATCAGGTAAAAAAAAAAAACGGACGACGGAATTCATTCACACCCTCATCCCTCGATCTCGCGTGTCTCTCATGTTGTTCGTCAAATATTTTCTCCTCGGTTGTCACGAAAAAAAAGAAAATTGGAGAGTCTTACGGAGGCAGTCGGTCATTTAACTGACACCATTAATAGAGACGTTAAACCTGGTTTTTAGTGTGAGTGGCAAAAACGATTTTCCAATCTGTAGAATGCTCGTCTCGAAGAGGATGGAAGTTATACGTGGTGGGTGGCAGACCGGGGAGCATTTCTAATTGTTAACTCGCGTGTTAATTATTAATCCAGCGTGTAATTACAAGAGACCCCTTTTCTGCTGTGTGTATATCACGCAACGAAATGAAATTAAGAAATTTACTGCACATATACAAATTTTCTCTGACAAAAAACCACCGTCGGTTTCAATTTTACCTCACGAAAGAGAGTAATTGAAAGTCGCTGTGCAAAATTACGGCTGCAGCACGACAGAATTTCAAATGAACAAACCGTGGAAACATTTTTGGCGATTTTGCGACTTTTACTTGGTCGATCAGGCGATATACCTTAATAAATAGGTCGTAAGTCTGTCGACGTTCGTTAGGCGGGTAACGCAGTCGCGCCATCTGTTAAAACAACCCAATTTGGATTTCCTTGAGGTTTATAACGTAGAATTTTTCGCCTCTTTCTTTGATTTTTTATTATATTTTTTTGATCAACGATATTTGTTTTTTTTTTGTTTTTGACTTTTTCTTACTCCGTTGCCCGGCTTTTTACCGTTATTAAAAATAATGGCGACATATATTAGTTTTAACGAAGAGAACGCTGCAGCGCAATGCGGCTTTTTTCAACGACTCTCTATAAGCCAGGGTATACAGTAGTCATTTGTTTTCACCGAGTAAGAGAGACCAAACAATGGTCACGATCGGCTCGGAACCCCCTTACTTATGTTCAACTCTCGAGTAAAAGAAACGATCTCGAACCAAACGATTCCAGTCCACCAAACCTCCCGCAATTTCAATTTTAAATCCTCAGAATTCTGGCTCGGTGAATCGCGGCCCAGTGTCTGAAACAAAGTATTTGACGGTAGATTCGATATCATGAAAGTAGTTGTAGCGTTTTTTTGTTTTTTATTGTTGTAAATTTTTGAAAGTAGGTAAAGAAAAATAGAAAAAGGTGACAAAAAAGTCTAAAGAAAAAAATTGTCTTCATATTTTCAAAAAAGAGGGACTTCTGCACGTCGTTGACTCAGTTTTTGTGATCTTGTTTCACAAAATGGTCCCTTCATTTTCACTTGTAAAAATCATAATTCTGGAAGGATTATTAAACAAATTTTGAAACATGTTTTAGAACTGAAACAACAGCAACAAAAAAATCAAGGATCGTAAAGCAAGTAATGGAATCAAGCAGGTTTGAGCTGACTTTGAGCCAGCCTTCAAACTTCCCGTTATTTATTTTGTTTTTATAGCTATTCAGAATTTTGCAAATTTGACCTCAGATTCTTGATCAGCGAGCCAAAAAACCACGGGGTGCCAAATTTGATCCGAATTCGTTGATCCGTTCCCAAGATATCGTCATTTATTTATTGGATTTTTCTGAATTTTGTTTTTTGAATAATGCGAAAAGTACAGATCTGAGTTGAGAAAAGACTCGTCGATTGAGACAGTCTCAAAATAGTCGACGATTCTCTGGACCTCGAAACGTTGAGATCGAGTAAAAACTAAACTTTTCATTTTCGGGTTGATAACAATAACTTCTTTTCTTCTCTGAAAACAAAGAAACTTGGAGTTAACGAAAGAGAAAGAAATCATTGACTAAACGGTCAATTAGTGGGCCGTATTTCACCCAATTTACCGAGTAGAGAATAAAGAATCTCAAGTTGGACATGAAAGGGTTGAAAAATTAGGATCTGACTCCATTAACGTTTAGCGTTTAAATATGTCATATTTATTGCACGCCATTTTTCTCGGTATATTTCAAACGTGTTCCGCTCAATACAACCTCGACTATTATTTACAACGCGGTTTTATTAGGCGACGTCGTCGTCACGTCGACAACTTTACGACGTTTGCGGTTCCGTGCGGCCGGCACCGCGGCGTTTGGCGCTCCAGTCAAGAACGCGTCCACGATTCGTCCTCCTTTATGAAGACATTATATTCCGCAATATATTCGAATGATTTTTTTCTCGACATGTTTATTACACCGTGCTGCGACTGTGGTAGAAAATTTTGGAGAATCTTTGGCCTCCTCATTCGCAGTCGTTGTCGTTGTTGTCTCGCGATCGTAAATATAGATTTCATTGTCGAGATTTCAGCCGGGCCTCAGGAACACTCCGAGGTCCTCTTTACGGCACTCTCAATTGGATTTGTTAGCCTCGAGTCACACTGTTACTGGTGCGGTTTTGAGCCGGGTTTGATAGGGTAACTGATTTATGACCGTTTGCGGTCGGTGCGCGCTCATTGGATTAACCGTAAGTCGAGTTTGGTCGAGTTAAGGGAGGTTGTGCGAGCGTCACCGCAAGACTTATTCCGCTTCATCCGGACCGACTGCAACGCTCCGGGGATGACGTATTCCGAACGGTAACTCCGTCCGCACCCACGTCGGGACCGCAACCCTTTCTTTTCAGGCTACTAAATACCGAACGGTACAACAAGGGCGAATAATTCAAACACCCACCGTATCCTAGTGTTATAAATATCGAATTAGCCACGCTCGCCAGATTTTATGCTACCGAAATTCGAAGTAGGTATCCAGTTTCTCGCTCAACGGGGCTGCAACGGATACATACACACCTTGAAGTGACGATTTCAGACATTTTCACACTGACGTACCTAATTGACAGGGAGACAATTCGACGGCCGCTATTAATATTGTCTTATGTTTTCGTTTCCATTTGGAAAAGACCTATCTGAAAATGGCTCGGGGTAAAAGACTTAAGTCCTGTGTATAAGCATAGGAGATAAGTCTTTTACCCCGAGCCATTTTCAGATAGGTCTTTTCCAAATGGAAACGAAAACATAAGACATTATCAATAGCGGCCGTCGAATTGTTGTCATTGAAATCTCAAATAATGTCGAAACCACCGAAAGTCATTTTTGAGACAATCTTCTCTCTGTTTATGGTGCACGAAATGAAATCTACCGGTGGACCGATCTTAGTTTTTCTGGACTCAAACCGTTCAGTAAAGAAGCCTTTTCCATATGAACAGAGAAATTTTTCATAACTTCATTTTTACTCGAGTTATCATGAAAAAATAACGTCTGAAGTCAGAAAAACGCTAGTTTGTTCCAAAAAATGATGAATATCTGGTACGATTTTGATCGGATCAAGAAGTTCTCTGTTCAGTTCAAGAAGGTCTCTTTATTGAACAGTTTGAGACCAGAAAAACTTGAATCGATCCACCGATAGATTTTATTTTGTGCAGCGTAGACAAAAAATAACCTTCTAATCCTGTCCGTTTGCTTCTGTAGATTGTTACAAGTTATTTAGAAAACCGGCAGCAGGATGCGAAGTACCGCGTCCTTGAATCGAGATCGTTAAATTATCCTAGGATCGTAACGACCTGGAGCAGCGGCTTGCCAGTAAGCCAGACAATAATCTCCGAAGGTTGTCGGAAGAATTTTAAGCTACCGAAGCATCTTTGAAGGTGATTTTCAGGAGCCGGTGTCTCTAAGGTAGAAGTTGTCATATTTTGGCCACGGGCTCGGTATATTTATGGCCAAAAATATGGCCAGAAACGTTAGGAGGTCCGCAAACATTCTCTGTCATTTTCACCGGTATTGACAATGAGTCTCGGTGGATTTTAGCGAGCTTCACATTTTCTCTATTTTGCTTCCCTATAAAATATGACCGCTATTTGCGAGTTCGACCGGATGCTTAGGTTCGGGTCTGACACCCAAAGTCTCCTCCGCATCTCGAGGTCGTTTTTTCATTTTGCTTTTTCTAGATCAAGACCGCAATAAAAATTGCATAACTTTGAAGAGAAATATTTACACCCGCGTCAAATTTGCGGAAACAATCAGCAATAATGCGGCCATGTCCGGGATTCAATGGAGAACGCGAAGGTCGACTGTTAACAGTTTCCAGAATTTTATCCCAAACGACGGTTTTACAGTTCAAACTGTAAAGTAATTTTTCCTAGTCGTAAAACCTGAGACCGAAACCTAAGGAAATTTATGCCGCTGATTATTAGTTGTAAAACGTATTGCCCAACCTACGAGACCGACGGGCTGAATACTTCATCCCCGAATATTTCCAACCTCCTAATCTGTCTCCAAGGATCGTTCGAGATATTAGTTACAGGCTCAGACTCGGAGGGAAGATAGAAAAAAAAAACGTTTACAGTTCGGAGTATTGATCGCAAGCCCTGGGCGATTTTTTTATCCTCAATATTGTTGTTCAGAGTTTTCGAGAAATATGGCGTCGAGACCCAAGGCGGAAAAAAAGACGTTTGAATCTCGCAAATCTTTGGGAATCGATAATAATTAGCTTAGTGTGTATCCTGAGTTTTATTCAAAATTACAGGATCAATTAAATTATACAGTAAAAACTACAGAAGTCAATAACTCCAACTATTTTTCATATTTTGAGGTTAAATTGGCGCGTAATTCTGGCCCAGTTCCTGATCAGCCCCCTGATCCTTTTTCACTTCATTCTACAATATTATGTCAGGCTCATGTGGACAAAAACTAATGGCTCTTGATCTTTTGTTGGATTTAGTTTTTTTTTTTTTTTTGCCTGCTATTCTTATTTCTACATTCAAATTTTGGCTCTGTTTTATCAATCGATATTTTTGTGTTTCTCCTGTGGTTTTCTTCATTTTCTTGTTCTATAAATCCACGTACTCTTCAATATTATCCAATATCAATAAAATATTGTTATTATTATTTTTAAAAAGCACTCTGTAGTCCAAAATCTGAATCGAAATCGAATTTTTTAGCCTCATTTCGTTCCGGAATTCTATGTGGAGCAAATTGTCCCCCTGAATCCGAAATATTCGATCACATCACGTTTCCGAGAAAATTTTCGTTGAATATCAGAAAATAGCCTATTTATCCGGCTACTTTTTGACAGCTTGTAATTTGCTGAATAGAATTGGGATTCCGGATTTTTATTTGAATACAAGTTTTTCCAAGGGTATTTTTCCACTGATAAAGATGAAGAATCTAAAGAGTAAAAAATTCTATCAGTTGTCAAGTTTTCGAGACAGTTGCACTTGAAATTTGAAAAAGAAACTGTCTTTCTATTTTTTTGTAATTGTTGGAAGCAATTTTTCTGGTGATCACAAAAATTTAATTTGATCCTATTTTTCAGCAAATGGATCTCGAAAGGTCGGGAATTAGTATATGATCTGATATTCCACGATTCTCTGGAAAACTTGACGTTATGGGATTTATTTTCATTCGTAGAATCGGAATCAGCAGAAGAACTGCTCAGTCAAATCCCGGAATCTCAATTCTATTCAGAAACTACTACATCGGAGGGGTCAGAAACTGCGTCTCTAACTACAGTCTCTCACAGAAATTGAATTCTGAATCATTAATCGAATCGTAGACCTAATTTGGAAGAGAATGACATCCTTATGTGTCCGAACCCGGTACTTTTAGCTCCACAATAAAGCATCGAGAACAAAAATCGACACTGATTCCTGACCGATATTCCTTTTGGCTAGTGTGATCGATGGACCCCATTTCTAAGCGATTCAAACCTGAATGATAAAATTTCTGAAGGTACGAAACTAAGAATGAAGATCATGACCGAATCGGATCGTGGCTAACAAGCAAAGTGAATTCGTGAAAACGAATTCAAATCTGTAAAAACCAACTCCGCAAGACGGTGTTTACCGGTCCGAAAATAACCGTCACCAAAGGTGCGCGTAAATCGGCTGAATACCGATTTCAAATCCGTGACGGTCCCGGCAGTCGCCATTGAAAAATCCTAACCGGATCAAATCGCGGGTCAACGTCATCTGCCGGCAGCGTTTTCTACAAACTGCGAAAAACTGACCGCAGACCGTTTGTATTCTAGTCGACTGCAAAAAAACCAAAAGAACGACGACACATTTCCGCTCCTGATCGTCCGATTCCGCCGAATCACAAATTAAACAACTAGTGCGCAAAGTGGGAGCACGTGATCGTCTGAAAGGCTTCGTAGTGGCGTAGAGGCGGGAAGGGCAGCTGCTTAAACATATAACCTAACGAAGCAGCATTGTAGGATAGGAGGACAAGGCGCGCGTCCCGGTCTCTTCGGCCTCGTCTTCGTGGGCGGAGAACTCCGCAAAAGCCGGATCGGCCTCCGTGAAATCATCGATTCGCCTCGGAGACGACATTCTATAAGGGACCCTTCGGTCGCGCGACTTCACCGCCAGAGGGTACACGCCGCAAGGACCCGGTTAACTTTCGTCCAAGAAATGGTCCCCCTGAGTCTCGGAATCGACGACAATTCATTCCCCGGCTAATGGGACGACCATTCGATACGCTCGACCCCAAACTTCGTGCCGTACATCGAGAGTCTTTTACTTGACTCCTGCAGACTTACCCTCTTCTCTCTTTCCTATGTACCGCTGGTTAGGTTAGAGTAGGTAAGACTACCGTCAGAAGTATTAGATTCAGTAGCTGTTTCTCCTCTTTCTTTTTCTCTTTCCACGGTACGTGATCTGCGAGAGACATGTGGCGACTTCTTCCATTGTCCCGAGTGAAACGAGTTTCGTTTTCGTACAGAGATTTTGTAAGACAAGACAACAAGTGAGTTGTACTCTTTGTTTATTTAGGTCAATTACAAAAATCGGAAAGAAACAATAGCTTGATCCTTAAATCCTTAATGTGGCAGAATATGAACGCCCGACTAAAAAATTTCAGTTTTACATCCCCACGAACATCGTTGTGACTGTAATGAACTATGAGGAGGTGATTTATCCCCAAAGTCGTTCAATCATCTCTACAAGCCTAATTGGTGCAGTGGGTATACTTTCGGTCGATTTCCACCTCCGAAGCAAGAGCCGTAATTTTTTGTTGGCGCAACAACCGCGAGTTGGTCCATTTCATTACTCCCTTAACTCATTATCGGGTAGACAACGTGTTGTTTCGAACTCGGAATGATCTTTCTTACTCCATTCTGTCATCATCCTGCTCATAATTTATCATCGAATAAACTAGAAGGCCTGTCACACACCTGTTCTTATCGTAAGAGACAAAAAATATTTGACCACGTACTTATCGTTGGATCTCCAGACGTTTTCTTCATTTGTGTCCAATTTTTTAGGCACGATCGTTAAAAACGGAGTGCCTTATACATTCGCCATCGCTAAAAACGTCGGATCGAGAAAAAATTCTGAAATCATGTAGGGAGCACGTTTTGGCACCTGGGTAGTCGTTTTCGAGCATTTTCAAGAGTGGTGTATGTGACCCCCCCATTTCTTGTAAACACGGTTTCAGCCAAACCGCTGAACCGATTCTGATGAAATTCGCACTGGATACTGTTTTCAGTCTGCAGATGTGCAATTTTGTTTGTGTACTCGATCCGACTTCCGGTTCAGAAATGGCGATTGCTAACTTTGTCAATTTTGAAGATACAACAACGAGCTTTGGAATAATGTCTTTTAATCAGGAATCAAAATTTTGGAAATTTTTTAGGATTTTTCCGGCACCTGCGTCTCGGTGTCAAATCGTTGAAGTTGCTTGTAAACACGAGCTTAGCCAAACCGCTGAACCGATTTTGATGAAATTCGCACTGGATACTGTTTTCAGTCTGCAGATGTGCAATTTTGTTTGTGTACTCGATCCGAATTCCGGTTTAGAAATGGCGATTGCTATCTTTGTCAATTTTGAAAATAATAGCGAGCTTCGGAATTCAGCCTTCTAATCACGAATCAAAATTTTGAAATTTTTGGGGGATTTGAACACTATTTCAAAACAAACCAGCACTCTGCGATCGTGCCTTACGCAAAAAAGCGATGAGCTTTTTGGCTAAAACCGGCTAGTTTTTTCTCCCGACAACAAATCTTCCTCTCCTGGATAAAATCACCGGAGAGAACAATTTTCCGCCTCTATATCGTGAGATTTTTCGCGGTCCCACCTTCTGCCAAAGACTTCTAAGTGGCTTCGATAAATTCTAGCGAAGTAGGTGACCGCGCGGGACCGACCTTCTTGCCTTGCCTTCTTACAAACCCCCATAATAAAACACCCCCATGAGTTCACTCACGGACTCGCGCGGCTGCTTCCGCCGGACAATTGACCATTGTCGAATATTTCTATAGAGAGGAGAGTTCAATTAAGTTCCCGGCAATGCCTGAGACCTTAGGTATACCCAGAGAATTACGGAGCACCCCGCCCATCCAGCTTCGCACTGCAGTCATTGAGAAATTCTAGCTTTTGCGGATCGTGGGATACATTTTGGTATAGGAAAAGTAGAATTTTTACTCAAGCCTGAGGGAATATAGGGAAGAGTCAGCGATTTCACATGCAGGCCAATTGGTGCGGATGAAAAACTGTATGGACTCACATAGACCAGGAGCTGATGATGGAAATTGGACTATTTTTTCATAAACTAAAGGAAAATGCAAGAATATTTGTGAGGAACAGTGCTATAACCATTATTTTCCTTTCATTAATTATATCGCTATTGGATGTCCGGATTTATCATTGAGTACTGATAGTGTCTAATATAGTTCTCAATAATAAATTTTGAGATCCATTGGTACTCTTCTATAAGGGAAGATTCTGCATTTTTCTGGGGGCGATTTTAGAATGAGTACGAAAAGTTTCATGTAACCACATTTTTTCTCTTTGTCTTGTTCCAAGTGGTGAAGAAAAATTTTTATGCGGCACTATAATGACGAAAATAATTTCGTGAGGTTAAAACGCCGGAGTTTCTTTTTTCCGGTTTTACGACACTTTTTTGTTGTTGTCTGTGGTGGATGTTTTCATTTTATACACCGGAAATTGAAAGCAGTTCTATCCTACGCGAGAGGAGAGATCACCTGCTGTGACTCGTTCTCGTACATAAAAACTGACGATCAGAATCGCAGGATATTTTTCCTCTTCCAAAAGATATAAAAATTAGTTAAACGCGACCATAAAAATATACAACCCCCGCCTCGTCTCCCCCAACCGAAAAACCGAAAAGGTATTTTCTCTCCTCTCCGAGAGGCGAGGGTGAAACGCCGACAAAGATTTGACAAAAGGTAGCTCCTGAGGACCACTTCTTTCTTCAGAAACTCCTTTCAACTTCACCGCCTACCTTTTACCACTTTTGCGAGTTCGCAGTGACGCGAGTTTCACCGGGAGCCTGATACGGGAGTTAGAATTGGCTTTGGGCTTCCGTCCGCTCGTTTGCTGCCTCGAAAACGAAGAACACCCTAGTCCTTTGTAAATAGGGACCAAGAAGAATCATTGTTTCTATCTGTTTGTCGAATCAAAGTGTGTAGAAAATAACTGTTCGAGGAAGAAGACTGTTGTTTGTGTTTCTTCCACCCCAAGATTACAACCAAACACGGTACTTGCGTGGGCTAAAAGCCGGGGCATGTGTTTGATCTAAATCAGACGTTTCGAAGAACCGGAAGTAAGCCGGGTTGCAGAGAAACGTTTTGTACACGATGATAATGAGAAAGTTGACACTTTTGCTTCAGGTTAAGGAAAAATCGTAATTGGCCACCGAAGAAGTTGCGGCGTGCTAAGGGTTCTGTTCTCGATAAATAAGGTCAAACGATCATTAGCTCGGTGGAAAGTAAAACGAAAGCGGTTTTTGTATTTTTTTTTGTCTTTTTCTTCTTCTTCTTTCCTCTTTTTTTTTTTAAAAAGTTATGATCATTGCTGCAAGGAAAGCACATGCCGTTGACATAAATGCCGACCAACAGTCGGCAGCATCCAAAGACACGCGACTGTGTCATCTCCTTGTGAACATCTGGTTCCCATATAACGTTGGCTTGAACTCCTCCTACAACCTCTGGATATCAGACGCACACAGAGACTGCAATAACGACGACTAGAGAAAGTAAGGAGTCAAAAGAACCGTGTGAGTGGGATTTTTCTTCTTTTTTTTCTCTTATCAGAAATTAATGTGTCACTATGTGTACCCGCACAGTTCCCTCAAGCCTAACATGTTTCTTAATTAACGTTTCCGGAGTAATAAAATATCTCTTAGATTCGAAATTCCACGTAATTCATATGTACTTTTAATTGGGTCGTGTAAAATAAAATGTCTTTTTCGCGAATGCTTCAATGATGTGGTTTGGATTCAAAAAGGGAACTGGAGTAGAGAACATTTAGTGCATCTTTCTACGTAGCAGTTTTTATTTGCGTGAAATATGGTCACTTTGAAATGAAAAAGAACAAAAACACTTTTCTGCAATAACAATTTGCTAATCGCTAATTCTACTGTTTTTGCCGCAGCCCCGGTTTCTTTAAACTCTGGTACCTTCAGTGGACCATTCACTGATCAAAATGTTTGTGAATTCACGGTACATTCATTATGAAAATAAAAGGATTGCATAGTGACATATAAAATTTCTGAGCATGCGTTTTTTAAATTTGTGGAATCAAATTCCTAATTTTACTAAACTTTCATGTACTAGACAAAACACAAAATTTTGTTTGAATTTGTAAAATCGTATGATACAGTAAATTTGTTGTACTAGTTCATCAATTATGGTAAATTTATTACTTCTGTATGTGGATAAAACTGACAAAACAATTTTTACAGTGACACGTTCGTACCTACGCTAAGAAAATGTAATCATAGACAGCAGAAATTTCTATACATTGCGGTATGAAAAGCATGAAGTTATAGGATCTAGGAAATGGGTTCAGAAAAAAATCTCTGTTTCACCAGTATCTCAAATATCAAATTATACCAATATGTCACTTTGGGCTTGTTTGACGAAGGGAGGCAGCAGTAAAAATTCTAAACCTTTGACCATTCAATAAGATAGCCTGTAGACATTTCATAATTAACTCATTGATAAGAAATTAATTCGTTCTTATCCTGACTGATAAGAAATTATGAAGAAACTGTTTACGAAAAAAAAAAAAAAAATCACTTGACTGCGCAAAAATTCACGATTTTGTAAAATGCTAGTGCAGAATAAATGTAGGTACTGTAAATTCCCAATCACTATTTTTTTTTTTTCGCAGTGATTGATCAAATCAGCGGAGTGAAAACATTTCTCTTACATCGATGTGCCCACTGTGTACATATATAGAAAATAAAGTGTCTTCCAAATAAAATTCGCATATTGCAAAACGAGTTCAATAGTTATCTCTTGAGTAAGCGAGATTAGGTTGTTTTCATCGTGACAAAAGTATGAAATGTACGTCATGGAATATATATCCGCGGGCATAACACTGCAGCCAGTAATAAAGTGGTGAAAAATCGAGGCATTTTAATGGCGACGATATACTGAAAAATCGCACAAGCTTATAAACTCAGAGCCACAACACGCATGAGCGTAATTAGATGACTGGTAGATTGCGATTATTGTTTTCGCACAAAATAACCGGCACGAGCTCCCATTCCATCAGTGAAAAAAAAAACATGTATTCTCATTTTTACCAGGATCTGATCATCAAACGTTACGGAAGTGATAACAATGCGGATGAAAAAAGGTTTGCAAAAGACAAAAGATGGATAAAGATTATGGATCATCGATCTGTCAGACTTGGAATTTTTCTAAAACTTTATTTCAAGCGAATTCAAATCAAAATGTGGCAGATACAAATACATATATATATATATAATATACTGCGCCCACCCCGGTCGGCGCTACGCGCCTCAAAAATTGGTTTCACACCTTCTCATTCCCTTAGGAGTCGAATTTAAAAAAACGCTTGAACTACTTTCTAGGTATTTGAATGAGCAATAATTTGAAGCCAAAACGAAGTCAATATCTCATCGGGCCGAGGAGATATCCATGAATCCGCGAAAACATGTTTTACCCCTTTTATTCTCCTTGTGGGGCGAATTTCGAAAAATCGCTTCTTATTGGGTGTTTACGAAGGGAAGGGAACATGTTGCCCAAATTTCAAGTTTCTAGGTCAAGGGGTTTGGGCTGGGCGTTGATGCCACTTGTTCCTTTATAGATATAGATATTACAAAAAAAAAAAATGGACTAAGGACGAGGAAACAGGTGACATTTTCAATTCCTTGCGAGGCTTGTACGTTCTTCAAGGATCAAACTGTTCATCGCATTCCACATATGCCTCGCGACGCCATGTGCGCAGCGCCTCGGCCCCCACGGGTCACTCCGGGACCCCTCACGTACGAAGATGCCCCTCGCGACTCGCATTGCTCGCATGATTGCGTGGCTTGTATACGACGCCGCAGCGTGTTACGGGTCAAAGATGATAACAGAATAGCCGGCTTTGCGCGATTGGATGGGAGTATAAATCAAAATAACAAGAATTAACCGTCTCGCAGACGGCACACGCGTGGAGGCTGCAAAAATCTAGCGTACCTCACGCCTGTCATGATTATCATAATTGCGAGAAGAGTTTCTTTGTTGTTGCCTCCGGTATTCGCGAGGCACATGTGCACAGCACGTAGGTATTTATACACGGTCATAGTTGTTTGCTTTTTCGATACCCACGCGATAAGCAGCACCAGCAGCGTCGCGGTTGAGCAACAAGCGTGCAAACACGACTGATAGAAATGGAAAAACCTCTGAACTCTGACCCTTAATTATCTACAAACTTCCAATTAACGCGATATACATAATATTATTGTGATATTTGGGCGAAAAACAACCGAGCCTGTGACATAAATCACAACGATACTCGAACACCATGAGGTTTTGTGCCCTGGGGTGCGTTCAAAACCGTTCTAAAAAGTCGTAATAAATATCTGGGTCATAAGCAGAGACGCGTGGCGCTCTGGAAATTCTAGTCTCTTGGCACGCTTTGTGTCACACTTACTCGACAGCGGCTTAACGAAACAAAAAAATTGGTCTAATAATAGTAAAAACTGGAGTACCTCGTCCCACGCAGAACTGAATCGCGTTCTTTCATTGTTAGACGTATTTAGGATTGTTTGTGATTTTTTCCTAGAAATAGACACCCTCAATTTTTCTCGTTTACGATTTTACGTTGAAGGGAGGCATAAGGTTTTCGAAAATTTATTTTTCCCCCGCGGGTCTCTTCGCCCAGGTTTTTGTAACACCCTCAATAAAAATAGCATGAATTTTGTTTCCTACAAAAATGGTTCAAATGCTATTTTACTTTATTTGGGTGACCGTAATAATGTGAAAACTGTACCGAAAAATGACCGAAATTGTGTTGGCCGGAGGATATTAACTATATCTTCTCAATTTTAGCGCGGTCAGTACGGTCGGTATACTAGGTGCGTTAAAACCGACGAAAAACCAGGCTAAAAGCTGTATGCACTGTGCATAGGGCACAAAGTCGTTTTATTGAACCTCAGGGTATGCAAAAATTGTAAAAATATGTTCTGGAAAGATATTTTTACCATAAAACTGGCCCCGAATATACGAGACACCCCTGAGTAGAATTTCTTTGGTCTGAATTACATTTGCCTCTATTCGTATCAGGGCGGTCTCGTTATTGGTTTATTACGGTCCTAACAGGAATAATTAATATCGAAGGTCCCAGAAACGATACCCAGGTAGAACGTACCTGAACAGACGCTCTCAAGGAAGAAGAATCTATTTCAAAAATATATTTTTCCCAATTCACGTTACTTTTTTCTGTGAATATTTTTGAATTCACAGTTTTTAAACTGAACGACACGATTTTCGGAAGTAAAATTAATTAAGGCTCGCCCTTATTTGAGAGTGCAGAATGAATTAGTGAAAATCTGAGTGCGCGGTGGTGTCCATATGAAGAGTAAAAAATAATCCCTGACGTTTTCCCTGTCCAAATTATAATTTCTCCCTGACTGAAATTCAGACCAATGAGTAGTTATTCGAGTATGTAATTGATAATGCTCTGAATCAATGGTGAAAGAAAATGATTTTTGAGAATACTTTTTTATACAGAAGTCATACAAGTTTTTCTACTATTTTCGCTGGGAATCTTCTATTCCGTCTTGTTTCGGATCAACACAGAATTCCTTGACTTTTTCCTGACTTTCCTGATCATTTTCCGAATTTCCTTATCTTCAGTCGCCACCATGGAGGGAAATTTGAAATCTCTAGCTCAATCTGTAAGTCTTTACTTTTTCCAATTTCAATGACATAGGATTTTTTATCGACAGAATTCATATTTTTCTTATAAGTCATTCAAGCTTGTCGATTCTCCAAATTCAGCAAAAAGGCAAGATATAAAAGAAACTGACTCGATTGGATGTTTGGACTGGTGTTTATTAAAAAAAGAAGAACTACAAAAATTGATAACTGCTACAATCTTGAATATTTTCAGCTTAGAAATGTATTTAAAAAAATCGACAATCATCTGTGATCAATACTTGATCTATGTCCGCTGAATTCGAGGCACAGAAAAGACAGAAAACGGTTTCAAGTAGTCGACGGATTTCATCGATTATATCAATAAAATTGTAGGAAATTCTAAAAATATGCGGCATGGTTTAATCAGTGACAGTGACGTCTGGTGATTATATCGAATGTTAATCCCGTGTCCATCCAACGAATTAGAGAGGGAGAGAAAAAAAAACCACTCACTTAACGTCTGGCACTTGCGGTTATCTGACAGGTGATGGACATGCTGCAGCGTCTGTCGAATGGTATAATCAAGCTGCGGTCAACTTTCGCGTGGATTTTACTAGAGAGACGTAACAGACGCGAAGAGGTTGTTCGTTTCGTTTAGTTTCATTCTTCCTGATAATTACTCCGTAATAAAAATTCCGAGTTAATTACCGAACGGTTTTGAAGATATTGCTACGTGGCATCAGCGGTTAATTTATTATTCGCTACAGTTTGACCTTTCGCAAATTGAGTCTGCGACGAACCAGGTAAATTCTCAATTCCAATAACACCGCTTCTCGTATTTCTTACGTCAGAATGACGAGTTGTTACCTGGTTTGAGGACAGTTACGGTTAACTGCGTAACCTTTCCTAGGTACGGACCGTTAAAAATTAACCCTTGACTCTTGGGCGCAGGTCGAATGCGAATAATAAGAGTTATTTACAACTGGAGCAAAATTCTGCCACGGTTACGTTATATGGGTGTTAAATTTATCGTCGCGAGGTCCAATAAAGTTTTATATGTCCGTAACGAAACCCTTCTGATACCCATATTTCAAGGTAAAAGGGTGAAAATTTTTAACCCTAAAATAGAATTACCTTGTAAACGCAGTTGCGACGAGACTCTTGAAGTCCAGGGTTGACAATGGGGACCAGATTGCTCCACTTTCATAAAATAATAAACCCCCTACTCCGCTTTATAATGAACCCCAAGGGTAAAAACCCCTTTCCAAAATCAATTTACACCCCGCTGCGCCAAACTCTCCTGGTTTTCGTTCTCGGTAGGGCCGAAGGGTTCCTTTAATATGCATAAAACGAACAAGAAATTATTTTTCAAGGAGTTAAGGCGGTGTGCAAGACTCGAGGGTCATAAAACGTCACCGAATTTCAAAACGCTGTGCCGTTGGGGTTGGTGTAGTGAAAAAAATATAAAAAATACTGTTTTGAAGATTGAAACCCCAGCTTTAATTTCAGATGAAAATGGACTTTGTAACTTAAAAATTGTGGCCGTTGTGGCGCCCGAAGTATCAGTCCGCAAAAAACGGCGTCGAAATTAATTGCTGCCGCGATTCCATTGTGACGACTTGACCGATTGGCTTGAAATTTATACAGTACTTTTATATCGTTATGAACTAAGCTTCTATGGAGCAGATTTTTTTTCCGTCCTTCCGATGCTGTTATACGAATAAAATCGTTAGTGTAAATTCCGTAGAACGTTATCATCCAGTTGAAAAATTCGTAACTCCGCCAAATTTTGATTTACTCAAAATCTGTTGCGTAGAAGCTTAGCCCACAATGATACGAAAGTACTGTTTAAATTTCAAGCCGGTCGGACAGATCGTTAAAATGGAATCGTGGCAGCAAATTTCGACGCCGATTTTCGTGGACTAATGGTCATAACGGTCACAATTTTTAAGTTACAATATCGATTTTTGGTCCAGATTAAAGCTGTGATTTCAATCTTCGAAACTTCAATTTTGATATTTTTTTTAACCACACCAAACTCCACGGAATAGTTTTTTGAAATTCGTCAACGTTTCATGGCGATCGAGATTCACAAACCCCTTTGGCTTCTTGGTGCCTGAAAAATTGGATAATTCTGAAGAACCATAATCATGAAATTGTAGAATCGAAGTTCTTTTCTTTTTGCCACATGATATTTCATACTCTGAACAATATTCAGTCCAAAAACTGTTTAAAATTTTTTGTTAAATGGCAACTTTGCAGCTGCAGTTGGTGTAAAAAAAAACTGCTTTTCACATTCGTAAAATTCACATCAAAAACATTTTTTCGTGTTTTGTTCCCCGATTTTGAAATCGAACGCTACATTTCTAACCTCCACTCTACTCATGAATGAAAAATCACTGATACGTTCCACATCACTTCAGTTGACCGAACATAATTCAAACTACAAACCTTTTATTGAACTGTTCAAAAAAAAAAAAAAAAAAAAAAATGAGTTAGTATAGATTTTCGAATTTAGAAACTCTCCTCAGTATTGCGATAATTGATTAATTTGTTCGTTTAGTCCTATAGATTCTGAATGAGAATGAAAAAGACAAAAATCATTCGATGCTTCTGACCGAGCTTCTGACTGTGGTTCATCGAAAATCTCTCAACTTTTCTGCATAGATTCAAAATTCCCGACACTGTGGAAGACAGAATGGTCGTCTCGGTCTACCAGACGGTCAGGGTCTCCAGATCTGCTCCAATATTGTCCAACGCCATTCCCGGATGGCCATTACGGAACCAAGGAATTATTTACGGTCACCTAAGAATTGCTTTAGGGCGTTTAACCCGTTTCTCGGTAGTTACAGTTACCACCCCAACATTGCGAAAATCTTTACGAGCATTGGTACGTTTCGCAACGTTGTACAAACGGAAAAATAATTTACAACAAGTCGATGGGTCAGGATATTGCGACTAACTGTTACAGTTTAAATCACCAGTCGTTGTGCCTTATTTACGACAGCCTTGGACCTCGGGCTGAGCCAAATAACGCGTAACTGTTACAGTTTAGACGAGCCAATGGTCGTCCAAAAATTTTTTTTGACCGGGTTCGACTGTATTTAGCTCGCGATTTTCGCCTCGGCGCCTTTGCGATAGGCGCGAAATTTTAGTGAAACGCTAATGTAAGCGCGAGGTCGAGTCTGCCGATTATTTAATTCGATTTAAATTCCGGGCGATACCGCGCAGTTCGTAATGAGCTTTTGAGTGGCTGCAGCGGCTCCGGATCCACGACCGGCTCCTTTGGTGGTCCGAGAGAAAATTTTATCCGCGTTACGTTAAAAGGACCGCGTTACACAAAACTCTGAGTTTACGATTAAAATTATGATATGCCTTTTTTTTTTATGTTACCGACTAACTGAAAGTAAAACCCACCGGTTAAATCGGTCTTGGTTCTCTCGTACGCCGGACTAGTGCTTTTAAACCACGTTATTTTTTTACAGTGGGCGTTACCATCGATAACTACGTGAAATATCACGATTTTAATACACTGGCTCATTTTTTTCCCACTATTAAAATTTCATGTATGTATGTATGTATGAAGTTGAATTTATATTCTAGAAAATTCATTCCCTTCAAGCCCTGAATTTTTGCGGAATTTGAGAATTTGCTCTGCTCAATAAATGAATAAATAACCAAAAAACTGACCAGAAGTAGAAAAAGTGGCTCATTTTTTCCCCAGTATTCAAATTTTATGTATATGTATGAAGTTGAATTTATATTCTAGAAAATTCATTCCCTTCAACCCCTGAATTTTTGCGGAATTTTATAATTCGCTCTGCTCAATAAATGAATAAATAACCAAAAAACTGACCAGAAGTAGAAAAAGTGGCTCATTTTTTCCCCAGTATTCAAATTTTATGTATGTGTATGAAGTTGAATTTAAATTCTAGAAAATTCATTCCCTTCAAGCCCTGAGTTTTGGCGGAATTTTAGAATTCGCTCTGCTCAATAAATGAATAAATAACCGAAAAACTGACCAGAAGTAGAAAAAGTGGCTCATTTTTTCCCCAGCATTCAAATTTTATGTATGTATATGAAGTTGAACTTATATTTTAGAAAATTCATTCCCTTCAAACCCTGAATTTTTGCGGAATTTTAGAATTTGCTCTGCTCAATAAATGAATAAATCACCAAAAAACCGCCCAGAAGTAGAAAAAGTGGATCTTTTTTTCCCTAGTATTCAAATTTTATGTATGTTTATGAAGTTGAACTTATATTTTGGAAAATTTATTTCCTTCAACCCCTGAATTCTGGCGGAATTTGAAAATTCGCTCTGGTCATTAAGTAACGAAAAACCTACTAAAAGTAGAAAAAGTGTGTCAGTAAAAGTCGACAGTTAACTTTACAGTTAAAAGGTGAATTTTTTCAGAAATTTTTTTTCCTCCCGCAGCTTCTGCGTGGCCCGAATCTAGCGGTTCGCCCCAGTGCAGCACGGTGCATGTTGAAAGGGGTGCCGTTTTAGTTGGGTTCAGAAGAGTTAAACTACAACAATAACAAAGTCAAGCCGAAATATTCCGGGAAGTGGGTATAGCCGTATGGTCGTAGAAAAAGAGTGAGAAAAATATTTTCGTTAATCTCGAAACGACTGGAAGAAAATAATATTTCAACATTTTACAGCCTCGACTCCTGGCTTAAGCCTTTTTTTCTACATTTCTCATTTATTGTCGCTCTGCACCCTTTAACTGTACAAACGGCGCGGGACCGATTTTCCGAACCCTTTGGCAAAAGTGGACACAGTAAAACAGTAAAGTCAGATGCAAAACTCCGGTCGGAAGGGTTGCCGGAGTCAACCCCTTTTCAAAACACACTTTTTCAAGAATTAACATCGGGGGTATTGGTGTAATAAAGCAATATTTTGACTCTCGCCAGTCTCGCCGGTAACCCTTGCCGAATTTTAACCCTGTCTAAGGGGTTAAGCCTCCAACGGACGCCATAAAGTCAAACGTTCCATTCGAATTTATATTTTTATCACGGATTTTGGGAAACGAAAGTAGAAAAAAAATTACTACCGTACTTTAACCCAAAGAACTAACTCTTTCGGGTAAATTATATTACCGCAGGTCATGTTCTGAAAACTTACGGGACTCGGTACCGTAAGACTGAGCATAATAAGGGTAGGAAAGGAGTGGCAAAGGCTAAAAAAAACCGTCTCCCAGAAGCTGACTTCGACAATACCGTAAAGTCAACCCACTTCACGCTCCTGGAAGTCAGTTTCTTGCGCCAAAAGGAGTTTCAAAAAAAAAAAAAATCAAAAGGTAACGGAAGAACCTAGTTTTCTTCAAACGGTTGTCTAACGCTTCTCATGACAGTGAAACATTTCTGACGACACAAGGTAACAGCAAAGAGAAAAAAAATTGATGAGGTTCATTAGGAACAGGTGCTTCGAGCAAATCGTTGGTAATTAGACTGACCAATTGAACGGGTTTCCGAGATCGGAGCCTGTAAGATGCGAAGTAAAGGCGTTCGGTACAATCTTAGACGTCGTTTATTCCGGGTGTGTGTGTATATTCGAGGACCACACACGTGGACCGCACACGGGGGTCTCGCGGTGAGAAATTACATTTTTATATACGGGTAATTATATCCGAAGGAGAAGTTCCGAGTGGTATCTAAAAGGCCTTTTTTGAGAGCGAAGAGAAAATACCGCGGCTACCGTTTGCCACATTGGAAACTTTTTCAGTGTTGGCTGTATGCATAAACGCCGGCATAAAATTGTTAGCACAAAGAACCTTTAGCTTCTTGCTGAAAAAGAAAAACTCTTCCTCTCAGACCCTGGATTTAACGATTATGACCGAAACCCTATCAGACAAGCTGCTGGACCCGAGGCTCTTTCTGCATCCGCGGTAAATTATCAGTCGCGGTTATAATTATCCCACGGAATGAACTTTATTCAGTTCGACTATTAAACTTGAGAACTTTTTACTCATTTTCTCCTTCTTTCGAGGTTACGACGTTTTTAAGGGGGCAGGCGAGGTTGATATTTATCATTTTTTTTCTTCACAAACGGCTTTCACTATTGTTTAGTACGATACCTGGAATACAATTTGTATTTTTTAAGAGTCAAATTACTAAAAACTAGAAAAATGGCAGCGTTTTTCGCGAAACGCTGTTTTCAAACTAGTAAGATGGAATTTCAACAGGATCTAATGAGTCATTTTTTAAACTAAATTATCAACATTTGAAGTTAAAAGAACAACAATAAATTTTAGTACATTCTTCGACTTTTCATGTAGCCTAGCATGAAGAGGGGGGTCTGTTTAAATTTCATCTCAAGGATTCGTGAAAATAAAAATTCGTACTAGAGAAGAAACTAGCCGGTTTTAGCCAAAAAGCTCATCGCTTTTTTGCGTAAGGCACGATCGCAGAGTGCTGGTTTGTTTTGAAATAGTGTTCACATCCCCCAAAAATTTCAAAATTTTGATTCGTGATTAGAAGGCTGAATTCCGAAGCTCGCTATTATTTTCAAAATTGACAAAGATAGCAATCGCCATTTCTAAACCGGAAGTCGGATCGAGTACACAAACAAAATTGCACATCTGCAGACTGAAAACAGTATCCAGTGCGAATTTCATCAAAATCGGTTCAGCGGTTTGGCTAAGCTCGTGTTTACAAGCAACTTCAACGATTTGACACCGAGACGCAGGTGCCGGAAAAATCCTAAAAAATTTCCAAAATTTTGATTCCTGATTAAAAGACATTATTCCAAAGCTCGTTGTTGTATCTTCAAAATTGACAAAGTTAGCAATCGCCATTTCTGAACCGGAAGTCGGATCGAGTACACAAACAAAATTGCACATCTGCAGACTGAAAACAGTATCCAGTGCGAATTTCATCAAAATCGGTTCAGCGGTTTGGCTAAGCTCGTGTTTACAAGCAACTTCAACGATTTGACACCGAGACGCAGGTGCCGGAAAAATCCTAAAAAATTTCCAAAATTTTGATTCCTGATTAAAAGACATTATTCCAAAGCTCGTTGTTGTATCTTCAAAATTGACAAAGTTAGCAATCGCCATTTCTGAACCGGAAGTCGGATCGAGTACACAGACAAAATTGCACATCTGCAGGCTGAAAACAGTATCCAGTGCAAATTTCATCAGAATCGGTTCAGCGGTTTGGCTGAAACCGTGTTTACAAGAAATGGGGGGGTCACATACACCACTCTTGAAAATGCTCGAAAACGACTACCCAGGTGCCAAAACGTGCTCCCTACATGATTTCAGAATTTTTTCTCGATCCGACGTTTTTAGCGATGGCGAATGTATAAGGCACTCCGTTTTTAACGATCGTGCCTAAAAAGTCATAAATTTTGATCTAATTCAATTATCACAACTGCAGCAATATAATGGAAGAAAGTTCTTACAACAAGAACAAATTCGATCAGTGAATTCGACTTATAATCAGTGTCCGAGGAATTCTCGTGGCAGGTGAAAAGCCCTCCATCAATTCCTCGGATATACCGATTGGGAATGGTCCTGAGGTAAAACGTGGGCCGATTATCAACGTAAAAATAAAAAAATTAACAATTATTCAAACGCTGAAGGTCCAAAGTTTGGAGTTTCCACGGTTGAAGCCAGTCCGTTCCCACGTCTGTTTAACCTATGACCCCGTCCCGAGTCGCGTGGGCCGTCTCACTTGTTAGGCCAAGGCGCGCGCCCGTAGCACAAAAGAAGTGAAAATAACCCGACTGTACGACACAGTGACAGTCCTGTCGCGGTGATCATGGTCATGTGACTAAAGCGTGCATCACGTAGAGACAGTTTCTATCGAGCCAGGAGAGAAGAAGAAGAAAAAAAAAACGCCTATATCTCTTCTGAAACATAATTCAACGTCACACATAGGTGTGTGAACGACCAGCTGTCACGCCTCTCAGAATTCTCCGTCTTAAAATGAGTGACAAATCAACATCGAATCGAACCCGAGCTGTCGGTTATATCGATCCAGAGATAAGAACAAAAAAATTCTCAATTTGCTCATAAGACGCGAATAATTTGCTATTCATCTCAGTCTGGTCTCTCAGAGCGAGAGATAAGAGGCAAAACTATGACCGTCTGCGTTGGTAATTAGGAGTAATCTACCCCCCCGCAGAGGGAGAGGACGGAGTTTATTTTAAGCACGATTTAATTGGGGGAATAGGGGGGGAGAGGAAACGGAACAATTCGACGGCCGCTATTAATATTGTCTTATGTGTTCGTTTCCATTTGGAAAAGACCTATCTGAAAATGGCTCGGGGTAAAAGACTTATCTCCTATGCTTATACACAGGACTTAAGTCCTTTACTCCGAGCCATTTCCAGATAGGTCTTTTCCAAATGGAAACGAAAACATAAGACAATATTAATAGCGGCCGTCGAATTGATCGAGTTGCCGGAACCGACTGACTCAGCTGCTGGTTTTAATCCGTGACCTCGAGGACCTCGGGGGGCCTCGGAGTGACGTCAGAGGTGCCGTCATCTCCCTGCATCGGGGTTCTCACACGAGATGACCTCGGTAACCCTGATGTAGACGTCAGTGGAATTACGTCATGTTTGGGGTATATATAGAAGGTTTAATTGTTTTTGTCTGCTTGTGTTCGGATCGGGGGAACCGGAAGGAAACGGACCCCCACTCGACCTCCACTTTGCTTCCGTTCTTCAGAACTTTTGTTGAACGAACTCTTAAAAGACTGAACAGAAATAACTTAAAAATTCTGTTTAATTTGATACAATTTAACGAGCTTTGGAACAGTAACCGTTTCCTTACGGGGTTTATTTTTACTTATTTTTTAGAAATATCACACATGTCCTTCTGAAGGGGTTGACATTGAAATATGATCGTTTTCAAAGAACTGTAAAGTTAAAAATATCAAATCCCATTCATTCTCTGGTTCATACTTCGAATTATGTGTTTAATACAAAAATTGTTTAAAAAAGTACAGAAATTTTCGACAATGCGGTACGTGACCTACGATTTTTTGATTCGTTCGATTTTTTTCACCAACAATTCTCATTGAAACAAGTTTTTTTGTTTCACTAATTGTGAGTGTCAATGTGAAAGGAAAATCCATATGCTACTTGTCGCCCATTTTTTTTTCTGCGTTCCAACAATTTTGAAACCGAAGAAAGTTCAAAGTATGAACTTTTGTGTGGTATGGTTTTTTGAAAATCGTACAGAATTTTGGCAGCAATTAAGGCTTGTCTAATTTAAAAGCTTGTGTAAGTGGTTGTAAATAACAATTATATCGGTCGATTAGGCAACAGAAACTAAGAAAAAATGAAAAAATAAACCGTTTGAATAGAAGAAAAAAGCAGATTTATGTCGACCACCCAGGACGCTTCGCCCCAAAAAGTTTGAGCAATTCGTCCAAGACCGGGAGACCACGAGTTAAGCTTTACCACGCGTCGCTCACACTCATGTTCGATCGTTAAGATTGAAAAAAAAAAAAAAAACCCGGGGCTTAAACGGAAAATTACAGGAATTAAGCATGCAAATCGTTCGTGTCACCACGAGGAGGCGATGTGTATCGGTAAACTACTCATCCGGTCCGCGAAAGGTGCTCTCTTCACCCTGATTTCCATAATTGTAATTACAACTTTTGACTCAGGTTGATTCTACGGAATACAGGCTTGTACCAACGTCAAAACTTTGCAGGTTGCCACGCAAGAGTGATTAACGATCTCGATTTAATTGAATTTGAAATAATAATTTTTTCCAACCTGGACATTGTGCAGCGGTGGTCGGGTATTTTTTTTCTGTCTGTGCAACGTCCGATGACCATATCTGAGAGGTGAAATTTGATTGTTCGAATAATTCAATACGCGTGGAATAATATCCAATTAGGGTCGAATAGATTCTATAATTTGGCCGATTGAACCATGAGCCGCAATCTTTATTCGTTGGTCGGTAATTGAGGCTACCGCGTTGTCGGTTACAGTGTTAGTATTATTATTTCCCCCTTTTTTTCGTTTCGTTTCTCTTCTTTTCTCACCGAACGATGCACACAGTAGCTGATTATTTTATATAGCAGCGATCATCCGAGGCGCGCTCTCATATCCCCCCCTTAGAATAGTAGTGGTCAAGCTCTGCACACTCGGATTGAATTGGTGAATCCGATCGTGAGTGGTCGTCATCATACTTTTCATTCCTTAAAACCCTAATCTACTCGGCTACAATCACGCCGATTCCATTAACCCGCACGAAATGATGAACCGCTAGTAAACATTGATTACATCTAATATAAAATTAGAAAAAAAACATTATTATCGTGTATTATTTTCGTTCCAATCTCTCAATCTTTTTCCGATGCCTCATCTAGACCATAATTGCGTTATTTTCGATCTAATTTTTTCGACATACAGGGTGACTTTTCTCCGGGTCCTCCCGAGGGAGGGGCTTGTCAATGCTGATGCTCCGCCCCCTGCTTTATCACACTCTAACAGCTTCGTCTCATCCACATGGTACGTGAGAAATAAATATAAATCTGAATCTCATAAAAATCTACTTCACATCAAGCCGTCGATGCTTATTATAATCCAGGGGGTGGAGCTCGGCAGTGACAAGCCCCTCCCTCATCCGGACCCGGAGAAAACTCACCCGGTATAATATTTTCCATGCTTCCATGCTACAGAAAAGTTTACGTTTGAATCCTAGGACCGAAAAGTGGCCATCGAGGCTGTAACGATAACCACAGGGTTTTAGAATCGTAGTTTTTCGTTCACACACACACTACGTGCCCCACGAAATCATGAAATAGGATTTTTCAGGTGGAGTGCAGCGCGGTGCACCAGTGGATTAATCCTCAACGGGAGACGCGTATAATCCGACAATATTAATGACCTCCGATTCTTCGCCCCCTGTGATTTCTTGACTGCTTTGGGCTACGTGGAGAGCTTTGGTGGTAGTAGCCGGGTTAAAAAAAACGTATTAAGTAGATAAGCATTCAACTCGATACCCACACATGTCTCCGTATATCCCACGAGTTTCGCCCTCTTCCCATCCACATCCAAGATCCCCGGCTCCTGTTGGAGCCGTACCATCGTTTCGTAAGCCTGGCTTAAAGCCCAGGACTTATGTCTCGGCTACCGGAGTTTCCTAGACCGAAATTAATCGAGGCGTTATTATAATTTTATTTAACCTTTTGAAATAAACGCGTAGCTGCTGGAATGATACCCTGCCTTGGTTTCGGTCTGCACGCTTCTTGGATTAATTGAAAACCGTCCCATGAGGTGATTGATCGAACAGTTTTTTTCATTTCTTTCACTATTATTCTCCGCCATAGGCACAACGGCGGATTATTTTCGGGTTCCTTTCATTCTAATTCTATCAACGAAAAATAAAAATGATAAAAAAAAGAGAAGTCAAAATATACAAAGAGTCGCTGGCCTTATTTCCTCGAAGAAAAATGTCTGTCGCACGTTGCCTCGAATATGACCAGAGCTTTGATACACGATTTTTGTAAACGCCACATAATCACAATCACAGAAAGGATAGTGAATTAAAGTGAATGAAAAAATGCCTCATTTGGTGGATAGGACGTGAGAATATTGGCTCCACGACAGGTGCCTTTTCATGCTGTAGATTAGTACCCGTATTAAAATGGTCCTCGTCGTCGTCAGGTTCGGATGCTTGAGAATCAATCGATTATGCTAATCGATCAACGCGACTCAAAGGGTCATGGGAAAAAGTTAGGAGGGATTCATTCTCACAAACGTTTCATGAGATAACAAAAATTTGTCGGATTAGGAGTCCTAAACAAAAAAGAGTCCAACATTTTGTTTTTTTCATTCTGAAACCACGATTTTGGAAAATAATTATTTGGATTCGTACTTGGAACGCGACTGAATATATTCACGTGTCAGTAGGCTAATGAAATAATTTTAATTCACCTGAATTAATGATAATGAAGTGAATGAATAATTAATATTGAATAAATTGAAGCCAGCTATATGTATACCTGTATCATCGTGATTTGGTGCAAATTAATAGAAGCTATTTCAATTAAAATGTACAATTTCGATTTTTCGAATAAATTATCAAGTATTTCTTGGGAAAAAAATGAATCGATTCAAATTAGCCCAAATTATCGACGAAAAAAAAGTTATTAAAAATGAAATAATCTCAATATGTGACGAAATTATCTTGTCATTAGATTAATTAATTTGTTTAACAAAAAAAAAAAAAAAATTGATTCTTTCCCGCTGAAAATGTGTTTTTCAATTATCTTTGTTTAACAAACTGGGGATACCGAAAAAAATAGTTTAGTTTCTCCAATTTCTCTCATTTTGAATAATTATTTTTCCGCCTTAAATCGATCGATCTCTCATTTTGAGACCAAAAACAAAAACAAGAAAGCTGAAAGCTCATCTAGTCCCTGTAAAAATGAACGTTATGCACTCTACACAGCCAATTATATTTATCACGTGATAACTTGTCAATTTTTTTATATTTTTTTTCTATCAACCACCGTATCGTCCATAATTCGAATTATCCACGGTATCTGGAACCTTGAAGGTATAACAGTCGCATCAATTAAGAGCGAAGACTCGAATGCGAAAAAAAAAAAAAAAAATTGTAAAACACAGAAAAAAGCGAAGGTATTTGCATATTGTTAAACCGTTCGTATGACATAAGTTTGACAAGTTTTTTTTTTTTTTTGTCAGAGGGATGAACAAGTTTTCCGTGAAAAAAACAAAAAAAATAAATAAAAAAACGAAAGGGTTCGCAGGTTCAGCTGGGGTTTCGGTTCGTTAATTTTGTGAGACGGTGGCGTTAATTGTGGGTAGCGAACTGTCTAATAGAAATAATATGATAATTTTTCGAACGGGTCGTTGGATATTTTTTCCACCCCAAGTCTACGCGTGTTTATTCTTGCGGGTAAATATTTGCCGAAGGGATCATACGACGTATAAGCGGTTGCGAGATACGTTTGAGATGCTAATTATTTTTCACTGAGAAAGTAAAGGGAGACCTCAAAATCATCAGGGGTGCGAAGAAGATTTGAATAAAACCGCGACTACCTTGTTCTGAAAAATACCGAACGTTTAATATACGTTTAATATACGTTTAAAATTCGACCAATGATTTTCCTCACTATTTTTTTTTTCGACTCGCTTTACGATTTTCTATTTCATTTTTCGATCTCAAAAAAGCAATCCTGAATTTTTTTTTGCCAGATTTTTTCCCGCCAAGCGTTGATAATTTTTCATTATTCCAGTTCATCTGAAATTTACCTTTTTTTCTTAAAGAAGTAGAAACATTTTGGAAAATTTCGTTTCTCATCCTGGTCATTATTTGACACTCAACCAATGATGGGATCTCAAATAATATTGATTTTATTATAATTTTAAATTCGTTACAAAATTTTACCGATTTTTATTAATTTATAAAATTCTGTGGTCAATTCTGAATTTTTTTTTTGAACATTTTCATAACGTTACAGAATAGCGTTTTGTTTGTTCAACATTTTCCAAACGCTGAGAGATTATAGAAAATAAAATCAGCCGATCATTATTCGGTTGTCAAACTGCAGATCGGAATAAAAAATGAGATTATCCAGATTTTCAGAAAAGCTTAATTTTACATGGGGTAAGATAATCATAAAAAATTAACCCTTGGCGGGAAAAATCTGGAAAAAAAATTCAAAAGTGCTTTTTTGAGATCAAAGAATCATATAAAAAATCGTGAAGCGATGGAAATATATGTATATATCAGAAATATGTATGACTCATATATCAGGAAATGTACAATTCATGTTTTAAGATGTATAAATTATGTATAAAAATATATTATCATGGCCGATTTTGGTATATAAAGTATTCATATAAATTCAATATATCATTCAAGTATTAATTATATATAGGATGTATTAATTGCATACCTCACAATATATCCATTCATAGATAAGGTATAAAACTCGCACATGATTTGATATACATTTTCCACATGTAATTTTTGCGAAATCTATAAAATTTTCAGAAACCTATATATATATGAGGCATTCCATGCCAACTCGACCAATGATTTTCCCTCACCATTTTTGATTTGTTTCATAATTTTTTCTATAGTTGCCCTCACTTTCAAAAACACTTGGAAATTTTTTCAGATTTTTCTAAATAGCCGTTAATTTTTTACGTATTTTCAAAACTCCAAACAGATAGACATTTTTGAAAATTATGAAAAAATTCTCAAAAATACTTGGTTCCAACACCATCATTTTGGGACATATTAAAAAGTGGAACCAATTTTTCTTATATTTTTTTTTTGCATATGTAAAAAAAACTTATTTGATAATTATGATCCTATCGGCTCCGAAAAGTTGTAGGGTTCGAATTACTCGTATTTTTAGTAAAAACGGGTTATAAAAATAAACGAGGCGAAGGTTTCTGTGTATAAAACATTTTATCAAATCAATTATTATTAATAATCTTAATTTGATTATTAAATAAAATGTCTTACAACAGAAACCTTTGCCTCGTTTATTTTTATAACCCGTTTTTACTAAAAATACGAGTAATTCGTACTCTAAAACTTTTCGGAGCCGATAGGACCATAATTATCGAATAGGTTTTTTTTAAATATGCAAAAAAAAATATAAAAAAAATTGGATCCACTTTTTAATATATCCCAAAATGATGGTGTTGGAACCAAGTATTTTTGAGAATTTTATCAGAATTTTGAAAAATGTCTATGTGTTTGGAGTTTTGAAAATACGTAAAAAATTAACGGTTATTTAGAAAAATCTGAAAAAATTTCAGAGTGTTTTTGAGAGTAAGGACAACCATAGAAAAAATTATGAAAGAAATTAAAAATGGTGAGGGAAAATCATTGGTCGAGTTGGCATGGAATGCCTCTATATACTGTCAAAACTCACCCTTGCCTACGGATTTTCTTCTAGACCCCCTGATGCGGGGTGGTGCGCGCGTTCAGCGTTCCTGAGTAGTAAAATTAATATAGTAAACAGTTTATTGTTCGCATGGTCGTTTTACGGCAGGTCGTGCAAATCGGTTTTATTGTCGGTCGCTTTAGTGCGTCTCTTGAGCCGTGGCCCGGGGTCGTTTTCAGCCCCCCAAGAAACCCAAGCTGCAGATGCTATACATAAAACGATACCGTAAATACACTCGCTGTACATACATATAAATATGTTAAAATTAAATGACCAGAATTTTGTCACGAAATCGCGAATTTTTATTGCCCAATAAATTCGATCGAGCCACGCGACTCGAGGCCGGAATCTCGCGCTGAGTAATTAAAACTCTTTAATGAATCGTGCAAAGTCGTTAAAACTCCTCGATACCCACTCCACACGTGGTTCTTATTTCATGCCGAGGTGGAAAAGCTTGCGCAAGGAACGACGATATTCCCACGGTGATACGCGATTAACTACGAGTCAACTAATACACGAAAGTTCGCACCGAGGGGAGGCACCGCATTTTTCACACCGGGCTAAATAGACACACGGTGGAAAATCCTACGGGTCTTGTCTCTAAACGGACTAACTAATTGTCCACGTTAATCACTGATCACGAAATTGTCGCGTGGGAGTGACGTACGAGCCACGTACCAATGTTTTCTGTCACACCGCGCAGGTGCGCGTGGGGTTAAGCCTTGTGAGAATATATTTCACGTCGACGATTTTGAAGGAACAATTTTTGTTCAGGTAGGTACAGTTCATTTTATAACGTCCGCACGCGACTCTGAGTAAAAGCCTGCTGAGAAGAGTCAACCTGGAGTCGTGGCCCAATTTCTACCTGTGCCCCCCGAAAATCAGGGGCCCGTATACCTAATCCCGAGTCCTCGACGAGCACGTGCCTCGGAAACCGAATATGGTTGAGCGATCGACGTCCCAGCCGAGGCAGAAACTCTGAACTTGTGTAACGCACACCCCTTTTTTGTGATCACTCTTGGAGTGAAAATTCACTCCTGCGATACTTGAAACGGCGCAAATCCAATTTTTTCTGAATTCTGTTTTGTGTTCCGAAAAACATGTTGGACAGCCCAAGGCGGGACCAAACTAGATTTGAACCTCGACGAATTTCCTTACGCAGCCCAAAGTGGGATATCGGAAATCCGCCACGTTTGATTGTTGGGGACAGTAAAATGACCGCGCAAAACAAATTTCAGCCGGAAATATTCAAAATTGTCAAAGTTATTCGACTTTGAAATTTTGATGTTGAAGACAAAGCTAGTTGTTTGAGTGGCAGGGACTTTTTTTATTCATTCGCGTGTTGCACTAGCCTCGAGTTTTTGACACAAGCAGCACAGAAGAGGTATTCAAGCTTTGAGAATTTGGCAATTCAGCAAAAAATTGGGTATCAAAAATCTGACACGATTGATTTGTTCAGGATGGTGAACCGAGTGTGAATCCCAAATTTGAATGAAAAAATATTCAAAATTGTAAGAGTCATTCTACTTCACAGCTGGAGGCATAACAATCAATAGCTCCTACAATTTTCAATATTTGTCAATGAAATTTGCTCTGTACTCTCAGTCTGCAAAAAGGCGTTCAGAAAAGAATCAAGAACCATCAATGATCGATCCTTGTTCCAGTTGCTTTGACCAGCGGAGCCCCCCTCAATATTTAATCGAACTAGTGAATCTGGTCACTGCAGGAACGTGAAAACGCATCGATGCGTGGGGCTACTTTCGACGTGCCAAGAGGCACCTGTCGGAATAATGATATTCCATCTCGTCAAGGCTCCGTTCCACGTGCCGTGTTCGAAGGGAAACACGATACGAAACAAATGAAGTGCAGATTGAGAACGGCACGAGGGTCCGTCGCGAGAGCAAAAATCGGTTCCGTTCAGGATGAGGAACGCAATCCGTTAATAACCAGGTCAGACGTAGGACCGAAACGCGATATTCTTGTAATATCGAGCCGGGTCAGACCCGAAAATCGATATCCGAGTACTCGAGGCAGGGAAAATTCAATATGAAAAAGCGTACCGCGCGTCATTCCGCTATCTGCCATGTCGAATCTGCTCGAGACTCTCGATCACACTCTCGACTCGTGTTCCTATCACGTCGGAATATTTATTGGTCGCGATTTTTATCGATCTTCTGATTGACGGCCAGACAGATAGAGCACAATCTTTGTTCATCGAAGGCCGCGAAATTTCGCAAGCTTTTCCATGAATTCACGGTTCTTACTTAATTTTCTGACTTTTAAACGATTTTCACAAGTAAAATCGTCATTTTTTAGCGTCATTTCATAATTTTGCAAATTTTCGATTCACAATTTTTTAGGTCACTTCGAAAATTCAATTTTCCAAAAGGTCGAATCATTTGGTCAAATTTCCTCCGCGCTTTTTTATTGTTCATCACATTCACAATCATGAACTTTTTTGAGCTTCCATATTCACAATATTAAATTGCATAAAAAAAGCATCGAAAATGTTCATTTTTATAATCAAAAAGAAAAAGTACTGTCCAAAGAAAGAAGGCTGATGGAAAGTAAAAAATGTCTGCGAATTTTTATGGAAAGCAAAAAGCTTCGAGGATATTTACGGGATTTGAGGTTTTCGCCGAGGTTTGCGAAAGGTTTTTATTTTTGTCGCGCGACAAGATCCGGCTTTAAAAAATGCGGTGGTGAAATGAAAGGGTGTATATTTGAGTGGGTTAGAGTGAAAGGAGATTCAGTGATCACCAATAAAAGGGTTTGGCTTTGGGAGACCGCAGGCGGTAATCCTTTCGAATTATCCTTTCCGCGACTTAAGTTCGCCTCGAGTGTCTGGTGGTAAAGGGTGAAGATTCGCAACCCTTTTACAACCCTTGACTTTGTCTGTTTCCAAGAATTTATTTGTCAAAAAGTGAAAGTTTAAGAGTTCCAAGTATTACAACTCTTTTTACAACCCCCAAAGGCGTTGTAAAAATTGAAAATTTCTACTCTTTCACTCTCTCCCATCTCTCCTGACTGAAAGTTTAAAAAGAGTTTATGATTTTTTAGAACCCTACCACCGCTGTAATCCCTATTTTTACTTCCTTCAATACTTCAACTTCTACCCTTTTACAACCCTTGCGAACTTGACCCTTCCAAAGTCCTATTTATTTTTTATGATTTTACAAGCCCTCGGCCATTCGGTGCTAAAAGATATTGGCCTCGTGCGAAAATTATGCGGTTTCTACCCCCCTTCCCTAACTCTAAAATTCGACACTTTTCTTCGCACGAGCCAAAATAGCGGTGCTTTTATGGTGGTTAGGGGTAAGAAGCAGATTCGAGGCTTCCATACCCAAAGTGCAGTATTTGGCGAAATTACGTCCATCGACCTTGGCTCGAAGCTGCCGGTAGGAAACCCTAAAATTGAACCATAGCCACGGTCTCAACCCCGTAAAGGGTGTCTCGACGAGTTTCTCTGCAGTATCCTATCCCATGCTCGCAGTTTTACAACCCCTATTTGCAAATTTTTCCCTTTACTTTTCATTCGCAAAGGCTTACCGATCTCTAAGTATCCACCAAGGCCAGCCGTGCCTGGAACTTTATGATTTAACCCTAATTGAGGACGAGACACTTCACGGCGCCCCTCAACCCCCCAAAAATCCGTTAGCCAAATGTCAAGTTTCGCAAAGTTTCGCACTGTTAAATTTTCGTGTCAGAAGCGGGGGAAAAATGGACACGAAATTGAAAGTTCTTATCTGTCTTTGAAGTAAAATTCCTGATGTTGTCTTTTTGACAACGATTTCGAATTTTCAATATTAGAGAAAAAAACGTTTTATATGAAAGACAATTTTCTGTAATGAGTCACTGTCCATTTTCCGAATTCATGACCAGTGTCAAAATTGATGTTGATATCTGTGAAGGAAAAATCTCTAGTCGAAGGGGATCGATCAGCCCTGAATAAATCATGCCTGTGATAATTAGAGGTGCGATTAAGTAAACCGACAAGTAGTCCGGGCGCTTTCTTCGCTCTGCGTGGGTCTATAACCCTTTCGCAAATGTATTTCTTCGAGATAATAATTAGTTGGGCGTGCAATAACCCTTCTCCCGTGATTACCACAGAGCCACAAACGCCAAACGTACGGGTTAGTTGCACCGGTGTCCCGTTCAGAGTTCGACAAAGCGTTCTTCCGGGTAGCAGGTAAAGGGTTGGCAGGATCCGGCCGGGCCAAAGGGTTGTATTTGCGTTAAAAATCGGCGGTCAGTCAACCCCGCCTCGGCAGTCCCTCGGTGATCGAAGACCAGCAATTAGTTGGGGCTACAGAATTTTTTTTTCCTCGAGTTTCCACCGAAAGGATTAAAGTTTGATATTTTGTAGAATTTTTTTCCATCAAGGATTTACGCCCTTTACTGTTTTTTCTATCTCTGCGTCAAAGGGAAGATTTTTTTCATTTCATCCCTCTAAAACTCTGATTGCTGTTTACGATCGTCCCTAGACTTTTTTTTTTTTTTTGCTGACAAAAAAATCCAGCTCGCAGTATTTTTAAGGACCCATCCGGATGTAGAAATACGACGTTTCGCATTATTTATTTTCAAAGGACTAACGCACGTAAAATATATAATCCCGTGACTCGGAGGAGGGCTTGATGTTTACAAAACTCAGCTACCGGGAACCTCGAGCATAATTTACAAGTGCGGCACCTCTTTTTAACAAGAAACTATTTTTTTCCATTTTTTTGGGGGGAAAAAATGTCGATAAAATTGACGAGAAAAATAATTTCAGGACTTTTTAACCGTCGAAACTGTACCGAAAAAATATTCTTCGCTTCCTCCACTCGTAAAAATTTTCTTTCTCAATCTTATTTCCCTTTGTTTCAAGAGCCAGGGCTGATATTTTTGACGGGTTGCGGTCCTGCCCGGAGTTTTATTTTATATCTCGTATCTCGTACCCTGAGGGCTTGATTTTATATATTGATTACCGATACTTCGGGACGGGCCCCGTTGCATCAGACCGTGGTCCTTATCAGAGATCGGTTTCCGGTGATTGGCCGCTCCGGGGCACTCGTAAAACTCGCACGCGCCCGTAGTTTCTTCCGTATATCGAACCGCACAAACCTCGGATCCAGATTCTGGTTCCACAAGCCTCAACAATTTTTTCCTTGTTATATACGATCGGTTCGAGAACAAACACCGCGTTCTTTATTCAACCGGTTATACAGTGCGAAATTCTTGCGGCAAAATTTGAGACGCGAGAAAAAATTTACTTGTTTTTGTTCCCATTTTGTTCCCAATATCTTTTTTCGTGAAGCTGTCTGATTAGGTACTCTTTTCTCATTCCAATTATTGAATAAATAAAAATAAATAGAAAACCAATCAAAGAGGCTATTCATTCATTCTTCTTTATCGATGAATTATTCATCAAATCATTCATATAGAACTTCAGCGATTTTAAATTGTTTTTTAGCAATCTGATAAGCAATTCAAGCGACATTGTGAAAGATTTCAAGGTCATTCCAACTGATTGCAAAATTATTTCAGATGAGAATTCAGAGCAGTTTGATTGTGATTTCGAGCACCTAAACCGATTTTAAAGCGATTGTATCAATCAAGTGACTGTGAACAATTGAAATTCTACCATGGTCTTAATGGTCTCGATTTCCGGTAAAAAAAAAAAAAAAACTTTCAAGATCTGACGTACATGAGTATCGACCACGCGGGTATCGATTGTTAAAAGTTACTTCAATCCATCTAAAGCTCGCGAGTATCGGTCATGTACAAATGGTCCTCGGTTTTCGGACCCAGCTTTAAGTTAAGCCTCTCGGTCTCTCGCCTCTGAGATATAGCTCGACCACCAGCTGGGAGGCGCGTATGTAATGCACGGTTTACCGTGCATAACCCAAGCATTAACCCGGCTCCCCGTAACGAGACTCTCACGAGTCCCGACCCGGGCCTAATGAGCACCGCAATGCTTCGAGGGTCTCCAATCATCAGGATTTCAATGTTCAATATCAATATGACCCATTTCATAACTCGATCGGTGCACCTGATGGTCCGATATCGGTGCAATCGCCTTTTTTTTTGCAGTAATCAATTGCCAACCGGTTATCAACGCAGTCTAGACATTAGGCAGACTCGTGTGATAAGCCGTGATACGATGATAGTCAATGATTGAGATAATTTGTCGGTGAGATACAACACATCGACGCGGTGATCCTCCCGGCTCGAGGTCAGTCTCGGGACTGACCGAAACGCGAAGCTTCTAGATTGAGAAGTTCGCGGTCCTACCGCCAGACGGAAGCATCGTCCCGACTCGGGACGGAGGACGAAAATTTGTCTGCATGATCCCATCCTACGTTCCACAATGTGAGACTGCTCAAGCCTCACCTTACCTGCGGAGAATCAGCTGGGGGAAATGACGCTGTGACGCACGAAATTCCCAGACGTTATTGTAGAGACTCGCGATCAGATACCAAGGCCGAGTTGGAGTACGTCGTTGATAGAAATAGAAGCATTCGATAGATAAGTACAGCCTAGAGAACTTCGAAGAGACAATGCTTCTATCAAAACTAGGGAAAAATCGGATAGGTAGGTCACTCGATCCCCCCACCTAAATTCGTAGCGTCTAACACGCGCCGAGCTCAGACGTCCGGCTCGAACGTTCGAACGCCAGGAGTCGAATGACGATTTCGCCCCTCCACCCACGAGGCGAGAGCGGCACGCTCGAGATCGACGCGAGTCGCGCTTTGACCAGGGTGGGGGAAGGGTCTGGTCCAATGGTCGTCCGTCTGGCGTGCGCCGCGGCGAATTCGCGCTCGGCTATTGGCCCGGGTAACTTTTCCCGAGGCTAGTCGTCCCCCCACCATCCAGTGTCTCCTCTCGCTCGCTTCGACGCGGATTCTCCCTCGGTCTCGAAGCGCGTCACGAAAAGCGGTGTCTATCAATCTCGGAAGGATTCAGAGCACGAGGATCCTCGATTACGCAGGAACGACGATAATATGACGTCAGACCCAATAGCAGATGGAAAATCTCCATTCGAATCGAGATACGATATCATTATTATTATTATTAATATTATGAAAAAATCCAGCAATTCAGACCGGAAACGCGTGAGCAACGGATAATTTCATCATACGATCTCATGAGTCAATTCTGATAACGACTCTTATTAATAGATCGAAGGATTGTCTGAACAGTCATCAAATCATGTCGTTTGAGATCCAAGAAAAGGCTGGAATTTTCATACAATTTCCCGAAAAAATAGGCGAACCCTCTTCCTCTTCTATATGACTATCACCTATAGGCGAACCTCTGCCTCTCGCGAGAGAGACGGCGCGAGGCGGAGGGGAGGGGGACTCGGAGCATGCCTAGTGCCCGGTATTCGGAGTGACTGGGTGGGGGAACGGAGCGACGGTGGGGATATCGAAGAGAGTCTGGGGGGCTCGACGTTTTTACAAGTCAGAAAACGTTGTGCCAGCAGCAAGACAGTCGAGCTCCGATGCGCTCAGCGATAGGACGAGCCTAGAGGAGCGGTCTAGCGATCTGTGGAAGAAGAATATCGGAGATTTATAGTGAAGATCAAATTTTCACTTTTGGAAAAAAAAAAAATAAAAAAGATACAAACTGCGTTTACCATTTGGATTACGCGCCGGATCAAAGGCCAGTGATTTTGGTTTTTGGTTCGCATGAGACATAAAGAAAAAAGTGAACATCGAGCAACTGAATTGGGATTACTTTGTGAAGTGTACTTATATATATATATATATATATTCTTTTTAAACACACAATAAATGAACAAGTGTTCTTTTATCTAATAAAAAATATAAACACGATAATTAATCATGGTGACCGGGGTGGGTGCAACGATGCCGACTGGCGGAGTTACCGTGGGATCTGCCCCACAGACGCAACACGTGCCTCAAGAGGCTGTGCAGCCCCCGGCTCAAACTGCGACCTCGACGACTAGGAGATCTGGAGAAAATCGACGGGTCAGTTTCAACCTTGGAAAAAAGAGAAAATTCGACCCCTGACAGTCTTAAAAAAAAAAAATGTCAATTTTGAAAATATTCTCGGAAATGATCGGAGATACGTAAAAAAAATGTGGTCCGATTATTTTTCGTCCAATTCGCGACGATTGGTAGAGAAAACGAATCGTTAGACGGTTTTTTTGGAGCCACTAATTATATCGTTCTTGTTTTTGGGTATTTGAAAGAATGCAATCTCTGACCCGGACACGACGTGAATTAATCTACCCTCGAGCTAAAAAAAAAACCGATCACGAAAGAGAAGGAAAAAAATAACAATCGATTTTTACATTTCTGATTACAGAGCAATAAGCCGATTATGGAAAAACGCCGGCGAGCTCGCATCAACAATTGTCTAAACGACCTCAAGACCCTGATACTCGATGCGATGAAGAAAGACGTGAGTATTTTTGAAAATTTCGTTACTTTTGAAAAATAACAAGAAATGTTGAAAACGACGTGAGAGTTTTCTCGTATCTAATCGCGTCTCGTTTCCTTGGCGTATTGCAGCCTGCGCGTCATTCTAAACTCGAGAAGGCAGACATCCTCGAGATGACTGTGAAGCACTTGGAGACGCTCCAGCGGCAGCAAGTGGCGCTCGCCGCAGCCACGGATCCGAACGTACTGAACAAATTCCGCGCTGGATTCACGGAATGCGCGGGAGAAGTCGGCCGGTTCCCGGGTCTCGAAGCCTCGGTGAAGAGGAGACTCATGGCTCACTTGGCCTCCTGCCTCGGCCCCGTTGACCCGACCGCCGGCGGACAGCCGGCGCAGCAGACCGTCCAGGCCACGTCCTCCACGACGCAACTCCAGGTCCACATACTACCCCAGGTCGATTCCACGCCGAGGATCCAAGTCAGCCAGCAGTCGAACGGGATCTTCTTCACCAACGGAAACGGAACCGGGCTCCAACTGGTCTCTACCCGACTCCCAAACGGAGACATCGCCCTGGTCCTGCCCGCCGGCGCGAAGGCGAACCCGATAGCGTCGCCGTCCTCCTCGCCGGCTCCCACCTCGCCCCTGCCCACGCTGATACCGATACCGCAGAGGACAGCCAGCACGGCCTCCGCGTCGTCCTCAACGTCTTTGGCCAGTTCCACCTCCACCTCGGCCGCTAGTCCGGTCGCCTTCGAGGCACCGCCACCCGCGTTCAGGGAACAATCGCCGTTCACGACGCCGGCGAGTCACAGGGACGTCGCTACGTCACCGGCGAACGGATACACGAGCGATCCCGAGTTCGACCCCAGGGTGTACAGTCCGCCGTTGCAGAAACCCCTGGCGTTGGTGATGAGGAAGAGCGTGGTTCGCGAGGTCGAAGACAAACCGTGGAGACCGTGGTAAATTGTATGGCTTATTGTTAGTTAGGGAGTATAGGTTAAGCTATTTTCTAAGGAGGGGGAATATTTGATTGATTTTGTCCAATATTGGCCAGTACGTAAAAAGCCTGTAGGGCAGTGCCTTGAACAGTGCCTTGTTGATATGATTCCTTTTACTTCTTTGATTATCATTATTATTTGATCGATTGGTTTGAAAGTATAATTTCAAACCGTCCCTCTCCCCCCCCCCCATTGTCTTAAGTTTATTTCATATTATATATAGTGTATATATAGTACGATAAATAAGAGTAAATAAAAGATACCTTACTAAGTGCCTTACGCAACAAGAATCACTCAAGTCTTCCATTATTTTGTTTCTTGTATACGTAAATCGCGCGAAGTTTTCTATATTTTTTATCAAACTAGAAGAAGAAGGAGAAGAAGAAGAAGAAGATAAGAATCGCAGATGATAACGTTTTGTAAACGATGATTAAAAAAAAAAAGAAAAGAGAAAAGAAAGTGTTTTCTTTCCAAGGAGAAAAGAAGTTGTAACTCCTCAATTTTTTAAATTAAATTTGTTACGATTATATAAGTTTAATATAGTTTTTTAAGTGTATAAATATTATAGTTGATAAAAGAAAAAAACATGAGTGATAGAGAAAATATAGATAATAAGAGAGAGAGAGAGAGAGAAAGAAGAGAAGAAAAAAATTGTACGTATGTGTAAGAATGATTTTATTTATATTTATGAGTGTAAAAGATTGAATTTATTATTCCTATGTCTATTGTGACGATAGAAAGACGAAGAAAATGAAAAAACACGCTTATTACAAAACAAGAGTGTCAAATAAATTGATCTCTTTATTAAAAAAAAACTAATCATCACGACTTTTTTATCTCAAAGAAACTACCCAACATCCTTCATCCATCGATTGTGCCGTATAAAAAAAGAAAATGCTCAAAAGATTCAGAATCTATTCAATTCGGCTAAAAAACGGATATCATAGCCTCTCGTGGGCTCCAGGTCCGTCCGACACGCTGCATGTCTGAAATAGGACTGAGTCAGGGTCTCGCATAGAGCCGAAGCCCCCCTCCCCAGGTCTCCGACCCCCTCCTCGATCGTTTGGGGTCCCAGAGCCGAAACCCTTCGCAGGGACTTGCTGCCGTCTGGCGGAGTATTCGCGAAGCTTCTAAGGGCCCTGGGTCATGGAATCCGGGTACAGAAGCACCAAGAGATGATAAATATCCTGTTTTTAGGTGAAAAAAAAAAAGAAATGAGATTCAGAATAACAAAGCAACGGGATGTATAGGATATACAATCTCAACCAAAAGTGAGTCTCGTCGTCAATATTGAGTACTTCGAGATGAGATAAAAATCGGAAAAAAATCAACCACAATCAAGATGATAAGAGTATTCATTTTCAATAATAATAATGCCCAAAAGTTATTAACAAATTGTTTAAACAAATCATTGTTTAACAAATTTCCTGGTGACGTTATTTTTTTTTCATGTCAAATGAATTCCTTAATCTTTCTGAATACACATGAATTTTTTCAGAATTTTGTCACTTTTTTGAAATTTCCGTTTTCGGAAATTTCTAACGGCTGTATTTACACAACTATTAGTTTCACGCTCCGGAAACTTCGGAATTGTAATCTACATCGTTTCCACAATAACATATCCAAAATTCAGATTTTTTTCGCCATTTTTCAAAATCGAAAACGGAAATTTCAAAAAAGTGACAAAATTCTGAAAAAATTCATGTGTATTCAGAAAGATTAACGAATTCATTTGACATGAAAAAAAATAACGTCACCAGGAAATTTGTTAAACAATGATTTGTTTAAACAATTTGTTGATAACTTTTGGGCATTATTATTATTGAAAATGAATACTCTTATCATCTTGATTATGGTTGATTTTTTTCCGATTTTATCTCATCTCGAAGTACTCAATATTGACGACGAGACTCACTTTTGGTTGAGATTGTATAGCCTATACATCCTTAATATAACGTATGGATGTTATCGAACTCGGTGATCGATCGCGTTACATATTTAAAAGTTTCGTGTTTTATCTCTCTGACCGGATGCCGCGTGGATGTCGATCGTTTTATTTATGACTGTAAATAATGATAACAATAACAAGGAAAAAAAATGGAGTACGAATACGTATGTGTATGATTGTAATATCCTCACTGAAGGTGATCGCTAATTACGTTCAAGCTTCACGAAGATATAATTAAGACGTATCTTAATCTGTAACGCGTGTTACCTCGGCACGTGTTCACGCTCTTGACTATTTGCCGATCTTTGATACTACGACTTGCCACGATAAAGTCATTTATCACAAAAGTTGTCAAACGATCTCTGACTATACTATAATTTCGTAAAAGTTCTCACGAGCCGCGGACCAGGTGTGTCATTTATTATCTCTCTATACGCTCTGCTATGCGTCTGTTTGTGTGTGTGCGCAACAAAATACGGATTTTTATATCACTTCAGCTGATTTTTCACATTATTTCATGGACAATCGTCGATGATTTCCGCTGATTTTTCCATCATCTCAAAGTGATTTCGATAAAATTAAGTTACGTTAATTGAAACACAGCTTTTTTTGGCCCCACGGCTCATAGAAATTTGTAACCATTTATGTCGTATACAGATAGTTAAAATAAAGTGGCAGCATTGAGACGTGTGAAGTTTTATTTGAATCTGTTACGAAAAGACGTAATTGTAAAATGTTACGTAACAAGTAGGGGAGTGGGCCGAAACGGTGTGGGTCAAAAATGGTCCAAAGTCACGTTACGTGATATGTGGACGACCCCTGAATGATTTCGACAAAAATTGAGTCGATTTCCACTAATTTCGAAGTGGTTTTGTCTGATTTGGAAGCGATTTTTCTTTTCTTTGGACGTCGAATGATTACGAATCAGGGCGTTAAGTTGATTTCAGTAGTAAATAGCCCCTCGGGCCAGCGTGTAACTGAACTTTATTCAATTATCGCAACAACAACGCGTTCCCTGGTTCGATCCTTATCGTGGTCTATAACGTCTGCGTTCTTATCTCGCGTCGCTGTAAACGAGGAGCTTAAAAGCCTCGGTTCTCTCGCGCCTCGAGGCGTTAAGCATCGTAACCACGATACAAGTACCTACACAAGCTTCGATCAGGATCGTTTAATCCTTGGGGGATATTTATCGGTAATTGACCGCCTAGCGACTCCGGGATGGGACACGTGTCCTCGAACGAGGTGAGAATCGCGTGCGGGATTCTAGCGTCACACCCTTCGATATAGTCGCTTCTTCGCGCGCCGATATCGCGCACGGTACACCTGCTAATCATTCTCCTTCTCTCTTATTCTTTTTGCGACCTGACTCCACGAGCCTCGCGTACGTGGTCTGACACACGCGCGTTACGTCAAAGGCGAGGAAACGTGTCGTACCAACACGGGAGCACCTCACGGTCGCGATATTTGTCCTCCAGCCATCATCGTCAGTCCGTGACGATACGCGGTTCACCGCCGTGTATCGTTTTACTCTTTTCATGCACGCTGACAATGAGAGACTTTTCACGCGAATACACAAAAGTCGTCGTATGGACGTCGAATTGCCCACTTTTAGACGTCTAAGATCTTGTCTCAGCTCTCAAAGTCGTCTTTGAAATATTGAAACTTCTTGAAGAGTCTCTCAGTGCCGAATTCATCCATCGCAATGAGTTTTATCATGTGAGATTCACCGATACACTAAAATTTCTTCGCCTTCGGCGTTCGGCAGTCCGAGGTCTCATTGACTTTTGTTATTCAAACACTCTAAGGTTTGCGTCTATACAGTCTCCAATTTCAAGAAGCCTTAAACGATTCTTTGAATACGCCGTTAATTGTCACATTTCCTCGATTACAAACAACGCATCCGGTTTCTTTCAGAGACAAACGCGATCGACTATGTTGCAAAGGTCAAAAAGTGACCGGGAACAAACCCACTGACGATGAGTTTGAGGAAACTTGAAGCATCGCATTCACGCATCGTAACGTTTCCTCAGGCGGTGTAATCACTGATGCACCCAAATGACAAACGGGTGGACCGAGTATGCCGCGAGAGTCCGCGTCAATTTGCATCCGTGCGTCTCAACCTCGATCTGATCTGTTCTAATCGAAGAATCTTTCTACATATTTTTATATTTTAGATATTTATTTCCAATCCTGATTGCGTAATGGACGGTGTTTCTTATTCTCATTGTCAGTCCGCCACGAGGCGCGATTATAGTTTTATCCTCGAGGACACGTAGCCACGTTCTGAGAGTAGGTACTATCTCATACTGTTTCTTGCGCTTTCACGTCGTGATGAAAAACCAAGAGAGACTCGCCTCGGGACTTAATACACAGAATTGGCAACCTCTGTATATAATAACGGCTACGATTGAATTAAAACGTGTCTTCCTTGATGAGAATCCCCCCGGGCCCTTTCTGGTGTTGCGTTTCTCCCTGGCCGCAGATTACGATAAAAAATAACGCTGAGAGACGTGGAGGGATACTCAGACACCCTTAGGCCGTTCTTAAGGAATTTTGCTATACTTATTCAAGTCGACGTTCTTTCTATTAACGAACCTCGCATCTTCTGTCTCATTCATTCCGTGAGAAGAGGCGGGATACAATAAACATTTGAAGCTTGCTGATTCTCCACATAAAGAAGAAAAAAAAGAAAGAAAACGGCGGTTTGACCGATGACTGAGCATGAAAAGCTCAAATTTGTTATATTTAACCAGAATAATATATGAAAATTATATACATAGAATGACGCTTTTATCCCTGAGGTCATTTAAACTATAATTCTATCTAAAAATTAGAATCAATAATTAATTAATTTATCTAAAATCTATAAAAATAAAGTTCATGACATTGTTTTACTGTCCCAATGTGCAGCTTTTTTGTGATGTAAATTTAAATTTGTCAAAATCTAATTCAAGTATGCAAATTTTTTAAGCATGCAAATTACGTTCATAAATTATTGTTCTGATAATAAAATATATCAACAGTAAAGATTCATCATCAAATCTCTGAGTGTATAATTTTTTTTTTTTATTTATAAAAAATAACAGATATTCCGAATTTCATCAACTCGACGTTATCACAGGTGATCGCGCTCGTTGCGTGAATGAATTCGAGTAGGTTCCTGCGTGTCCACGATCGAGGCTATTGTTGTTGAAAATACTCGACGATAAAGAATACATAAATGTTTAGAGAATGGAACACCAAGCGTACACGCGCATTCGGGGTTATCTCTCATCTACATCCGGCCTCTGATAATCTGTGGTATTGATTAATAATAATACCAGAAGTTTCTATAAACGGGTACGTCATACGTTCCACGCGTAGTCCTTTGCACGCGATTACTCATGCAGAGAAAACAAAGAAGGAGAGATAATAAATAAATAAACTATATGGTCGAGCAATCGTGATGTCATTACGGCTACCGACGCACTTCCACCGAGTAAATATAGCAAATGTGGTCAATTTATCACAGTTTTCCACTATAAATGAAGAACCAGAGTGAGAATTAAATTAAAAAAAAAAGCTTGCGGTAATCGTGACCAGAAATTAATTCATCAGGGTTGCCCTCAGCATTATCGACGCCTCGATAAAGGTCAGCGTTATTGGGATTGAAATTAGAGCCTCCATCTTTGTTCACAAGTTTTGCTGAAAAGCAAGTTTCAGAATTATATTATTAGGTATGAATTGCAGTCAATTATTTAGCGATAGTGCTTGAACTGATCCGTTTCTGAAAGTTTTCCAACTCCCAGCCCAGCGAGCGTTGCCAACTCAAAATCCCGGCGTGTCACTAGTGCGAGCTGAAAAGGTCATGGTTTAGGAAAAAAAAGTCACCAGATTTTTTCATAATGCCCTTTCTTTATTGAAAAATTCACAATGCTCTCATGAGGGTGCTTTCCAACAAGACAAAAGGACAGACACTGTCAGACACACAGCAACATGATTGGTCGGGTCTGAGGGAAAGGACCAATCATGTCGCTGTGTGTCTGACGCTGTCCGTTTTCTTGCCTTGTTGGAAAGCACATTGTAAGTGATTAGGGTCCAGAAACAGGTAATCCACCAAATTAAAAAAAAAAAGCGGAAATGTCACCGAAAATCACTGCAACGGATTCAAAATCACCAGATTAGGTACTGGTCACAAATGAAAAAAAAATGTCACCGGAAGAGTGACGTGAGGTACTAAATCTGGTGATAAAGTCACTGAGTTGGCAACGCTGAGCCCAGCCCTCTTTGATTGGTGCAAGATTTTGGCGCCAGATGTCACGGCGCCAAATTTTCGTTCCCTATAATGTGGCTTTTGATTAGGAAATTTTTATATTGTCATTTTCTCGATATCAAAGGGACTATATAGGCAAGGCCAGAATTTCAAGGAATACCATTTTTTATTTCATCTATTCTATTAGTACAATCTTTTATGAACGTCCGGCGCAAACGGAACTGGAAAGTCACACTTTCCTACAGTCACACTTCGTTTTTCGCGAAACTGCTTTTTCTGTCGGTTCCGTCGCGATAACTCAAGAACGCCTGACGATATCTACCTACTTGATTTTTCTTTTGAATGAAGACATCAATTCGTTTCTGTGAAGAAAAATTGATTTTTTTTTGTACCGACATAACAATTATTGAGACAAATTTTCATACAATATTTGCCACCATTTTCCTAATTTTCTCGTTTTTCGCAATTTTTTTGGTCCATTTAGGGAGGCGAGTCTCCCAAATAAAATGCCGTTTGAAAATTGGAAAAAATCGCCTCCGGGTACTTGGAATCTTGGCAATAAGGCTGTTCAACGAATACCACTGATTTTCGTCAGCAAAAATGTGCCAAAAATTTGAAGTTGATAAAAATCGCGAATTTTTGTCCAATCATTCATAAACGTGATTCGAGCTTTCACCCCATTTTCAACGGTCATAGCCCGCCGAGTCCCCTCGAGAACGGAGTGACCCACAAAAACGTTAAATTTATCATTTTTTTGTTCCTCCATCGTTGTTGATTCGGGATCGCGACCTTGTCTCACACAGGGTCTTTTATCAGCTGATTCTATGAGTTCTGAGCGTGACGGTCGGTCGCGTTCTGCGAGCCCACGGTTGCGGTCGCGTGGTTCCAAGGACACGACAAGGTTGACACGCGCCGGCAGTCGTTTTACATCGAGTGGGGATAAAGACCAGTCGTCACCTGGTTGCGTTATGGTAGCGAGTGGGGATTCCGAGGATAGCTATATACTTGTGTATGAAACTAGCGATATTGGGGAACGCGTGTCGCCAGTCGCGGATCCGAATACAGAACGAAAGAAAAAGAAAAAAAGGCCACGCTAGAGTAGAAGAGAGAGAGAGAGAGTGTAAAAAAGAGAGAAAAACACGATGGGTGACAGTCAACGGACTCTATCGCGGTCGCCAATATTTTAGTTCCCGCTAACGCGAGCGGCGCCTCGCTTGCGGCTTTTAATACCTCCGACTACAGATACGGACCCTAGATATCACGCGGCTGTAACAATACACTCGCGATACTGAGATTACGCTCTACGCGCGATTCCGACTATACTTATAACTTATGTATTTGGACGAAAATTCTGAATCGGAATTCTAAATTGCGCGGGAATCGGGAGACGGGATCGTTGATCTCGTTCTATATTAACGTTCGAAACAAGAGTTACCATTTTTTTCGTCACGGTGAACAAATTTCTTACGATTCAACCCTGTATATCTTCTAAACGGTTGAGTATACGCGAAAACTTGTTGGGATCGTTTTTGTAGAAAATTTAATGAGCTTTGAAATTGGTTCAGGTCATTTTTTTCGTGGGATTGACCGGAAGCGATATATCGGCCAAAATATAAAAAACTTTCTCGAGAATGAGATAATATAGGGGTATAAATGAAAAATTCGAAAAATAGTTTTTTTTTTTCAAATTTAAAAAAAAAAAAATTCTGAATCGAAATTCATGTGAGATCGTTAATCTCGTTCTATATTTTCTTTCGAAACTGAATTCCGAAACAAAAATTACCATTTTTTTCGTCACGATGAAAAAATTTCTTACCATTCAACTCTGTATATCTTCTAAACGGTTGATTATACGCGAAAACTTGTTGAAAACATTTTTGTAGAAAATTTAATGAGCTTTGAAATTGATTCAGGTCATTTTTTTCGTGGGATTGACCGGAAGCGATATATCGGCCAAAATATAAAAAACTTTCTCGAGATTGAGATAATATGGGGGTATAAATAAAAAATTCCCAAAATAGTATTTGTTCTTATTTTTTTTTTTTTTGAAAAGAAAATTCTCAACCGAAATTCATTTGAGATCGTTGATCTCCTTCTATATTTTCTTTCGAAACTGAATTCCGAAACAAAAATTACCATTTTTTTCGTCACGATGAAAAAATTTCTTACCATTCAACTCTGTATATCTTCTAAACGGTCGATGATACGTGAAAACTTGTCGGAATAATTTTTGTAGGGAATTTAATGAGCTTCCAAATCGGTTTAGATCATTTTTCGCGTGGGATCAACTGAAAGCGATATATCCGCAAAAATGTGAAAAACAATAGTTTTCCTTCCTCAAAATTGAAAAGAGGTGATAAAAAATTCCAGAAATAGTATTTTTTTCGTAGAATTAAGCAAAAATTCTGAATCAAAATTCATTTGAGATCGTTTATCTCGTTCTATATTCTCTTTCGAATTTGAATTTCGAAACAAAAGTTACCATTTTTTTCATTACGAAGAAAACATTTCCCATTCAACGCTCTGTATCTTCTAAACGGTTCATCATATGCGAAAAATTGTAGGAATCATTTTTGTAGAAAATTTGATGAGCTTCGAAATTGGTTCAGATAGTTTTTCGCGTAGGATCAACCGGAAGCGATATATCCGCCAAAAATGTGAAAAACAATATTCCTTCTTCCTCGAGAGTGATAAGGGGTGATAAAAAATTCAAAAAATAGTATTATTTCCCAGAACTAAGGGAGCCGTTAGAAAGTTGGAATTTTAATGGACGTCTGCACCGAATCGGTACGCCCTTACTCGGAATAAGTTTTTACTCCATCCTACACAGTGCAGCGCGGCGGCACGATTCGATTCGTATCGAAAAGCTGTTTAGCCTGTGACTACACCAGTTTGTGATTTCAGGAATTGAAAGAAAAGCAGGCGGGCCCGAAAATTCTCGAAATTATCTACGGAGCCCGATTTTCGATCGGCATTTAATTAATCGAAGTTGATCTTGTACTTTCACTCCGTTATAAAGGGTCGTTCAACTCCTCCTGGTTTCAGCCTTGGCTAGGCTTACGGCCGTGCCTCTACCTACCTACCTACCATAATGTCATCCTACATTCTGAAAACTACGCCGCTGCAATAGACTACCTATAAAAGCAACACTACGAGCAATAAGAGTCAGCCTCGGGAGGCAGGTGCGACCTGATTGCGTCGGTGGCTTGAGCGAGCTGCTGCATGCTGCTGCTGTGGCTGCTGTGGCTGCTGCAGAGCTGCACTAGCCCCAGGGGAGCTCGACACGATATCAAACTAGCCTCGGTTACACAAGGACGGATTTAAATAATTTCATAATCATTATTTTTCATCGATAATCTCGATTTTGCTAAATTTGGGATAAAAAATCTTAAAAAAGAAAAAAGATGTTTCTTCTAGTTCTTAATCTTGTAGATCTTTTCCAGAGCTCAAGGGGAGTTTGCCTGAAATGGCTAAAGATCGATTCGAATAGTTTGTCACACATGAATGCTGAATTCAATGAAATGAGACAATGAGGCCGCAGAATTCTTAGATTTTCCGAAATATTGTGGAAATTGGAATACTTTCATGAAATTATACTATGAACTATGGCTGCTAGCCTTAGCTGGCTCACATAGAAAAGGTACCATTTTCATCAAGGAAACTGATCCTCATCGTACGAACGTAGGAATTTGTGAACCAAACGTTCATCTGAGGAGTTATGATCGATTATTGGAATTTTATGAAAGTGAAGATAACTTTTGACTCGCAATATTTCATTTATCTCATTTACACAGTGAGGAGTAATTTTCTGAAGAAGATTCCGAAATATTCCGATATCTTTCATCTTTGCTGCATGTACGTATGGTGGAAACTTTTTAATTGATTTGAGACCTCTATATTTCTTGATGAAACACCCTCAACGAATTAACTACGAGTTAATTATTATCGACGATACGCAGTTCTTCGAAGATTGTGAAACAAAGAAAATTTAGCACGAATATTCTTCACGGTAATGTGCATGAATCAGAATTTTTTTCACAATTTCGTTTTTCAATACTTTTCTCAGTCATTTTTACTGAACCTTTTAAAAGTTCAGGCAAAATTTAGTTTCATCTTGATTGAAAAGTCAAAAGGACACTATAAAACAATCCTTCAAACAGTTATCACAACCGATGATCATTTGCTGAAGGATATTCGTCGAGCTTTTGAAATGATTCTCAAAGATAACCACATGTGATTCGCTCTGAGTTAGTCCTTAATTTATGAAAATCCTCCGAAAGCTACTGAATCAGAAAAGTTTGTCAGTGGTAAACTTTGTGAATTCTCGACCTAGAACCCTCGTGTGTACATCCATTCATAAAATTCGTTCGGCATGAATTAGGTTAATAAAACACGCGTGTATCACCTCTTGGTATGAACTGGTTTTATTGTCGGCGCATGCAGAGTGCCTCATGGGTCTGGCTCGTCGTCGGATTCAGGTGAAAATTTATTTACAAAACGATCACGCTCTTCTACCGCGAGATAATGTATCCTATCCCCTTATCTCCGGTCTCGGGTATCTCTATTGTTTGCTGCACTAACTTTGCACGGTATTAAATATACCCCATCACGTGCTACGTGCGACGCTGCGTGACCTGGATGCGGAGGTGTTGACCTCCGATCTCGAAACTGCAGCGATTCAGCATCTAGGATACGATTCTTTTTTTCCTCTCCTTCTTCTTCTGCTTCCATTATTCAAAGCCAGAGGAAAAATTGGATCCGCGATTTTATTCGTCTTGTGTGGGTTGGGTTAATCGTGTAGCGAAATACGGAATGGGAGCATTTGAGGCCGCGGGCCTTCTATCGCTATCTCTGACAGGGACAAATGCTTGATTTTGCATTTAATCCACGGTTCAATCGTCCTGTGGCTATTCAACCCCGTCTTTGACCTCACGAATCGTTTTTTCGAATCAGAATGAATGTAAAATTAGGATCGAGAGTGAAAAAGCCTCTGACCCAGATTTGTATCAAATTAGGCTCAATTAACGATTTTGGCTTTGATCGGTTCGGTACTTTTTAAATTATTCATTTTGAGAACGGATCAACCAGTTTGAATAAAATTTGCTACCACATAGATTTTTGGATCGCTGATCACAAATCTGAAATCGGTTTTGCAAAATTAAAAATGTCGGATCCAATTAGCTGGAAAAAGTACTGAAAATAATTCAACAAATCTTCTGAAAATCGGTACTCAAAGTTTTTTCGAACCGTTGAACAAGAATTTGAGGTCATATTTGCAAAATTCAAAATAACCAGAAGCTAAATGAATGACGGAAAGTTCAAAGAGCGGCTCACAGTCAGCCTAAACCCGCTTGTTGTTTCCTTTTTCGTTTCGAAAAAATGTCTTTCTTGATCTATGAGACAGGTTTTTTCGCCGAAGGCGTAGAGTAAATAAAGTTAAACTACTTAACGGCTCGTAAAGCAAAGTGCACAATATCCATTCGTCGAACGAGCCAATTCTAGAGGATAATTTGCACGCGGCCAATCAGCATTACTCTCTTTCGTTCCCGAATTCGATCAGCAGCCAGTCTCGTAAATACTTCCGACTTAATTAAGACCCTCGTACACCTCGTGGCGATGCAGGGAGGGGAGTTAAAATATTCAATTTGCGAAAATAGTTGGCACGCGATCAATCGGGGAAATTCTAATCGATGCCTCCGTCCACGGTGGCTGTCTCTCTCCATAATTCGATCCGAAGAATTATTCTAACAATCAGTCGAGCCGCGGGTTTCTTTGGCGTAAAATAAAAATGAGTAAATCAACTCGGTTGCTGACACGCGTTAAACGTCAGTTTTTAAGTCCTTCGTTACACAAGTCGAGGATTGATTCGATGATGAATTTTGAGGAGGAATCTTGACGGTTTTTGGGAAAAATAATGATCATCGAATTGCATCCAATCGAAGATCGCGAGTCCTCGAAGGAGGCGCGGCGTCTATTGAAAATAAAGGGAATAGAATAATCCCCGTGTAACGAAAGCTTGAGGTTTCGCATAATAACTTTCTTACTCATTGCTATGCATGGAGCGTAGTCGGGCGACGTAGAGCCTGGCAGTAATTGATTTCTGTCCAAGAAATATATTTACATACGCTAATGGCGCGGTTTGGCTCAGTTAGCTTTTAACCGCTAAAACTTCTTCGACGTTCGCAAGGTCGGAGCGATTAGCCCTGGACTCGGTCATCCTATCTTAAATTAAGTGTAGCTACGACAATTGTTTTCAATATAAAGAGTCAAGTATATTTGACTGAAGTTATAAAGAGGAAAAAGGGACAGAGGCGTCCAGTCCAAACAAAGAATTACCACTCGAGGCGATTCGGAGTTACGTCAGTACGCAAATCCGTAGCGGAATATAAATCGCTTGCACATGGAACGAAATCCCTGCCTTTTTTGGTATTCGAGAGACCGGAGAACGGCGACCTTAACACCGATGGAGTCACGCAATTTTACCAGGTACTCACCGACACCGTCAGTCTAGTTGATTTTCTTCGGAATGCCTTTTTGTACACTTAGAGTACAGCAAATTTCATTGACAAATATTGAAAATTGTAGGAGTTCTTGATTTTTATGCCTCCAGCCCGAACAATCAATCGTGTCAGATTTATGATACCCAATTTTTTGCTGAATTGCCAAATTCACAAAGCTTGAATACCTTTTCTGTGCTGCTTGTGTCAAAAACTCGAGGCTAGTGCAACACGCGAATGAATAAAAAAAGTCCCTGCCACTCAAATAACTAGTTTTGTCTTCAACATCAAAATTTCAAAGTCGAATAACTTTGACAATTTTCAATATTTCCGGCTGAAATTTCTTGTGCGCAGTCATTTTACTGCCCCAAACAATCAATCGTGGCAGATTTTTGGTATCTCACTTTGTGCTGCGTACGGAAATTCGTCAAGGTTCAAATCGACGGCAGTATGGAAGAACGTGACATATCAAATTGTGCCACAAGAACGAGACATTTCAAATTATTGACAAAAAGGGTCGTATGTCCTATGTTTCAGCGTAGAAGATACGACCTTCTTCATTCAAAATCTGAGATGTCATGTTTTTCTAGCACAATTTGAGATGTCACGTTTTTCCATACTGTCAACGAAATCTAGTTTGGTCCCGCCTTAGGCTGTCCAACATGTTTTCTGGAACACGAAACAGAATTCAGAAAAAGAAATAGCCGACTCTCTGTGACCGATAGTTCTTGTGGCTACTTAGACCGATGGAGCCCACCTTTAAATCGCTGACCTCAAACCGTATAAGAAGAGCGAAGGTGCAGGAAAGAAGAAAAGAAACTCTTACATGCGAAAGAATCTGTCATGAATTTCCCCCCTCGATCGGCCAAGACCAGCGGTGACGGTTCCCTTGTTCTCCAAAACCCACTAGCGCGTGGCCAAAACGACATTCGACGAGCTGCCTCCGAGATGAGGATCAGGCATATAAGGAGCGTCGCTGCAGCCATCGTTTGTAACGCGTGTATCCAACGAGGTTTGAAAAACCGCGAATAACACGATATTTCGAAAACAAAAATGACGTTTTTCTACTTTTCTCAGCAGAAACTATTCGTCAGCTGGAAGCGAAGATCCGTGTCGAGGAGAATGGCGATGGCCCGAAACCGACATATTTGGCGGTCTCATATACGTACGTGGCTCGCGAAGACCGTCGACGTCCCACGGTTCGTCGTTCTTCAAAAAAGCTAATCTAGATGCGAGAGGTTGCGAGGGGTCCGTGTCTCGACAAGGTCTCACTGCTCCGGTGTACCACAGCGATATATTCCTGCCCCCTCGGCCTCCACCCCCCAACACAAAACCGGCGGTGTGCGTCTCGTCGGTAAAAAGTGGGCGGAATGCGCGGTGACGAGGCTTAGGGTGGGTCCGCCTCACCCTCTCTGTCTTTCGAGTACAAGACCAGGATCAGAAATCTTGGGATGAGAAACCTCGAGACTCGGAGCTGTCGAAGAATCAACTCCGAGCGGTATCAAATATTGACTCTCGATGCCAAAGAGCGCAGCTGCCACTTCTTTATTCTTCGCGAGCTGATAGTTTGACTCCCAATACTCGCGGACTGACTACAGGATTGAACGCGAACCGGAACCCTTCGATGTGGTGATTGGGTCTTATTTTGCAAGCTCACAATTTTTTCACGCTTTCGAGTTTCTGCTGCATCACAGTTTTCGCAAGCTCACAATTTTATCAGTTTTCCATGTTTCAAATTTTTCGATATTCCAAGTTTTGTGAGCTCACATATTTTCAGACTCATGATCTTCGCGAGCTCACAAATTCGCGAGCTTATAATTTTAGCAAATTCACGATTCTCTCATTTGCACAATAATTGTAGGCTCACAATTTTTGCAGTCTCATAATTTTAGAAAGCTCACAATTTTGGAGTCCCAGAATTTTCACAACTTTCGAATCGTTCAAGTGAACAATGTTAGCAAGTTTGTAGTTCAGTCAAGATCACAAACTTAGGAAGCTCATAATTTTCGAAGGCTCATCATTTTTGCAAGCACACAGTTTACACAAGCTCATAATTTTCGCTGAAAGCTCTCGAGTTTTTAAATTCTTATTTTTATCAAGCTCACAAATTCTAGAAAATTCATGATTCTTACATTTTCGCAATCATTGCAGGCTCACAAATTCTGATAGACTCACAATACTTGTTCGCAAGCTCATAATTTGATCTTTCTGGCTCACAATAATACAAGCTCGCAATTTTTCTGGCTCTAACTGATCGTAAGCTCGCAATTTTTCTGGCTTGAACTTATCGCAAGCTCGCAGCTTTCTGGCTCACAATTATCGCAAGCTCGAAATTTTTCTGGCTTGAACTTATCGCAAGCTCGCAGCTTTCTGGCTCACAATTATCGCAAGCTCGCAATTTTTCTGGCTCACAATAATCTGAGCTCGCAATTTTCTTGGCTCGAAATTATCGTGGGTTCAACATTTTTCTGGATCACAAATATCGCAAGCTCGCAATTTTTCTGGCTCACAATTTTCCCTCCAGAAGTGAGAGGTGTGGGTGACACGTTTTTGTATCAGGCACAACGATATGGTTTTTCCCAAGTGAAAGAGAAGTCTGAACGATCTGTGACATTGTGAAAATAAAAGGCCTGTCGATATAGAATCGGGTGTATTGTGTGTATATAGATAGGTATATAGAGAATATCGAACAGGTCGATCATTACTGCTTTCACCTGGGTTCGAAGCCCGGGTCGATACATTCAATAACCGTTAATGATAAATATGTACATACGTGCCAGAGAGAATATCGGCATTGGTATTACATATACGTACAACATACTCTGATTTATTGTCGCGGATGTAGGCGCGCTGGACAAAGCAGAGCACAAACAAGCCTCGCTTAAAAAAAAGTCGTGCGATACACAACACAAACGAGTTAACTCCACAACCAGAAGCGTGGGGAGGAAATTGTTAATTATACAAACAAGGCAAAAGCGAACCTGGGGACCAGGGGGGGCCCACATGTCAGCAGCCACGCACGTCACGTGGTATCGCGTCGTCGCTTTTACAGAACCAAATACGCGGTCTGCATGTTACCCACACGACTCGATAAAACCGTGGGAAGCTCGTGACAAGCTTCTATAAACTCGATAACAAGAAGAATTATGGACAAAAAAAAGCGAGAAATTAGCAAATTATGAGAAGGTTCGATGCAAATGACGTCATTGCATCATGGAATTTAGAAGAAGACGACGATGTGATATGAAGATAAAACTTTATGACGGTATGAGAGGAGTTCGTGCTTGCCACATGTCGCGCGACGACGAGGACGTCGATCTGAAATCGTTTCTCCGAAATGATCTTCATAAATAGCATAAATACCCCCCGTTGTTGTAAGTAAGTATAATTGTATACTTGAGGAGTATCTCGTTGAAGAGAGTCGCGAGGGCGATTAATTAGCGAGAAACGAGCATGAAAAGAGTTCGAAGCTGTTCCATCCCGTCGCATTGCATTGGTTCTCCGATGTACAGCCTCGAGGCTTCGGTAATCAACCTTAAAAGTAAAGAACCCGGCCAATTAAGACATAAAATGCCTTAAAGGGTGAGGCACCGGTAACTGACAGGGTCCTTCGGGCCTCTGCGAGATAGCCTCTGGCAGTATTACAGCAAAGAAAATCGCTCGGAGGGAGAACGATTCTATACTACACTTCTGCCGAAGACAGTGGACGTACACCAAACTTGGAACTGCAGCTACGGCAGCTGCCCATGCACGCCGCCTCCGTTGAACGTTCAGATTTGCCGCACGGTAATTGCCTCGCGGTTTTCCACAAATGGTATCGGCACGGTGTACCCGGGCTACTACTCAATGGCAACTTTATAGCAAAAAGTTACCACCTTACGTATGCCATTATATATGAGGTAGGCACGACAACGGCGTGAAAGGCGTTACCTGACACGGTATTCTTATCACTTGTTCATTTTCAGGCTTTTATTTTCATTTCAATCACCTCACAGATTTTTATAATCATTTTGATTAATTGATCGCCTTCGTTTTCCTCTTTTTCCATCAATCTTTTAATTTACAGATTAATTTGATCAAGTTTCTATGATCGTGAAAAACTTTTCTCAGTTCACGTGAGAGAAAAACACCATCGATTCATCGGAAAATGAATTTTTTATGCGTAAAATTTATTTTTATAGTAACTGGTTGAATTTTGAATCGTCGTGAGTGAATCCGATGTCGTTTTAAAAGGAGGAAATTGAATCTTAAAAAGAGATTTTCTATTTTTCTGACAAGACAGGATCAGAAACGTGTTCTCACGGTTTTGGACTTCGATTTTGCAAATTTGGAATTTCATTAATATTCCAATTCTGCTCACGCAGTCATGTGAAAAAGCGAGTTTGCACCACAGTCACGTATAGAAGTGGGTTTAAAAAGGGTGTCTCTGTACCGATATGAGAAAACTGTATCGTTTTCGAATGAATTGAGATTTCAATAAAACGGCGTCGACACCTGCGGGATCTTGGAGAAGGTGGCCAAAATTGCATTAAACATTTGCCATATTTGAAATAAATAATTGGCTCGAAACGCGGCACGGGGTCCATAGTCGTTCATTAGCAAACCTTCCGGTGAACCAAATTTTGGCCAGACTTGACCGGTCTAAAATAAAATTCAAATTGAATTAACGATAAGAAAGAAAGAAATGAAGAGTCAAAAGCGGTTCGCTCGAAGAGGTGTTTCGCGATCGCCTTGCCAATAAAAAGGATAATATTTACACACTCGGTGAGTATTGCGATTGGCTCGGTCGATGTGGGTAGTTGCGAAAGTTTTCATGTATACACAAGTTGCAATGGTTGAAGGTGCTCAGGTGAAATGATAATATTTGTTCGCGAAAGCGTACCAGCATTGCTTATGACGTAGTCAACGAGTTACCTATCTTCCTACCGTACTACCTGTGTGGAAGTTGACTCTCAATCGGTGAAAATTGTCTGGGGCCCCTCTGAAAAAATTTACTCTGAATCGGATAAACATTGTCTAGGGTACTTCTGAAGAAAATTATTTCATTGCGCACCAGATAGTTTTTCTAGATTCAAAATAATTTTCTCTAGAACGGCCCTAGACAATTTTTCCTCGATTTGAAGTCAATTTTTCTAGAAGGGCCCCCTAGATAGTTTTTCCCGATTCGAAGTCAATTTTTTCTAGAGGGGCCCCAGATATTGCTACCCGATTTGAAGTCAATTTTTTTAGATGGGCCCCTAACAATTTTTCACGATTCAAAGTCAATTATTCTAGAAGGGCCCCCCGAAAGTTTTCCTCAATTTGAATACAATTTTTCTAGAAGGGCCCCAGATTGTTTTTCCCGATTCAAAGTCGATTTTTTCTAGGGGGGCCCCAGATATTTTAACCCGATTTGAAGTCAATTTTTCTAGAAGGGCCCCTGACAATTTTTCACGATTCAAAGTCAATTATTCTAGGCCCCCCGAAAGTTTTCCTCGATTTGAATACAATTTTTCTAGGAGGGCCCCCTAGATAGTTTTTCGCGATTTGAAGTCAATTTCTCTAGGGGGGCCCCAGACATTTTTCCCCGATTTGAAGACAATTTTTCTAGAAGGGCCCCAGATTGTTTTTCCCGATTCAAAGTCGATTTTTTCTAGGGGGGCCCCAGATATTTTAACCCGATTTGAAGTCAATTTTTCTAGAAGGGCCCCTGACAATTTTTCACGATTCAAAGTCAATTATTCTAGAAGGGCCCCCCGAAAGTTTTCCTCGATTTGAATACAATTTTTCTAGGAGGGCCCCCTAGATAGTTTTTCGCGATTTGAAGTCAATTTCTCTAGGGGGGTCCCAGACATTTTTCCCCGATTTGAAGACAATTTTTCTAGAAGGGCCCCAGATTGTTTTTCCCGATTCAAAGTCGATTTTTTCTAGGTGGGCCCCAGATATTTTTCGCCGATTCAAAATGAATTTCTCTCAAAGGGCCCCTGAACTTTTTCCCCGATTTGGAGTAAATTTTTCTGGAAGGGCCTCAGATAGTTTGTTGGATTTAAATAGTACACCCAGTCTTTGATGAAACATTGCTCGTGTATTAAATAGTGGTTGGTCGTGGTCGTGCAGAGAGCCGAGTCCAGATAGTCATCGATCTAGCAAACAAGCGTCGAGGTATAAAGATTCCTCGCGTTCTCTAATCGTATCGTTTTATCCAGTTTTGAGATCGATGATAAATCATGCTTATGACTCCCGTCGTCTTGGCACTGAGGCATTCTTATGGCATTCTTATGCATCCCCGTCCCTCACAGAACCCAGGGACCGGTAGTCCAACAATTTTTCTCTCTTTTAATTCCTCTTTTATTTTATATTCTCGTATATTCATTCATTTCGTTGTCACTCGGTTTCTCTGACACCGTCTCCAAATCGTGACACAAGGCATCCAGATATATTATACCTACCGATGCATTCCCGTGTAGAAATTGTGTCCGGGCGCCAAGTGGGGCCAAGTTAATTTTCCTCGTTATACTTTTGGCCCAAGTTTGGTTGTCCGTATAGGGCCAATATCCGAATGTCACGCTTTTTTTGTTTGGCCCCATACGGGTTCTCTAACTTTGGCCAACATTGGTAGCCAAACAAGGGCCAACTTTAGATGTCAAACTTTGGCCAATAATAAAATGTAACGCTTTTTTTGTTTGGCCCTATATGGGAATTTAAGCTTGGACCTACATTGGTAGCCAAACAAGGGCCAACTTTGGATCCCGAAATTGGGCCTGTATACGTTGACAAACTTGGGCACAAACTGGCCGATAAACTTGGACCTAGAATATACGGCAACCTTGGGCCTTTATTGGCTGTATTTTCCGATGCCCCATCAATTATAAAAATATTTCAAAAAATTTAGGCTGGAAGTTCTTCTTCCGGTATCACTTCCAAACGATCCGATTTCAATTAAGTGACGATGATTCACTTTTTTTCTAATGAATCGCTGAGTTTGATCAAATTAAAATTTTCATGTCCGCCACCGGTCTCGAACCTGCTACCCTCCGATCTTCCACTTATGAATCCAGTACGTTGTCCGCACGACCACCAGGTCTTTGTTAACATCGAGCTACGAATCAAAAATTTATAGTATTGGGAGGAACAGTGGACACAAACTTGAAAGACTGACGATTATAGTTATTTAGATGAGCAGAGAATGTCGCAATGTCATAATCATATACTTTCCCATACAACACAACTAGCCCAAATTAGGTCTAAGCTGGGCACAGGCTTGGAAACTCCGGACAAAATCAATTGTAATGCCTGGATGAACCCTAGAACTTGGCCGAAGTTTGGTAAAGGTCAGGAAATTAGCCTGGACAGAATAAACTTGGATACCCAAATCAGCCCCAACTTGGCCCAAGTTTGGCTAATGTTTGCGGAATGTAGTTAAATTCAGTTTGGAATTACAAATAAGCCCCCATTAGGTCCCAGTTTGGCGCGAGTTTGGACAAACCAAACAATTTCGGCATCAATTGATGAGGATTTCCCGAGTAGGGCCCCGCTTGGTCAAAGGTGTGCGAAATGGAGTTAAATTCAGTTTGGAATTCCAAATAAGCCCCCGTTAGGTCGCAGTTTGGCGCGAGTTTGGACAAACCAAACAATTTCGGCATCCATTGATAGGGATTTCCCGAGTAGGGCCCAGCTTGGTCAAAGGTGTGCAAAATGGAGTTAAATTCAGTTTGGAATTCCAAATAACCCCCCGTGAGGTCGCAGTTTGGCGCGAGTTTGGACAAACCAAACAATTTCGGCATCAATTGATAGGGATTTCCCGAGTAGGGCCCCGCTTGGTCAAAGGTGTGCGAAATGGAGTTAAATTCAGTTTGGAATTCCAAATAAGCCCCCATTAGGTCCCAGTTTGGCGCGAGTTTGGAAAACCCGAACAATTCTGGCATTATTTACTGAGGATTTCCCGACTAGGCCCCCGCTTGGTCAAAGGTGTGCGAAATGGAGTTAAATTCAGTTTGGAATTCCAAATAAGCCCCCGGTAGGTCCCAACTTGGCGCGAGTTTGGAAAACCCGAACAATTCTGGCATTATTTACTGAGGATTTCCCGACTAGGCCCCCGCTTGGTCAAAGTTGTGCGAAATGGCGTTAAATTCAGTTTGGAATTCCAAATAAGTCCCCATTAGGTCCCAGTTTGGCGTGAGTTCGGAAAAACCGAACATTTTTTGCATAAATAGATGAGGACTACCCGAGTGGGCCCTAGTTTGGCAGAAGATTGGCAAAACCAGAAGAAATTTAGTCTGGACGGATAAAGAAGGCCCAACTAGGTCCCACTTTGGCAGTAGATGGGCAAATCCGGACAAAATTAATCCAGGATTCCTCAAGAAGCCCTGCATAGGCCCCAGTTTGGAAACAGTGTGGAACCCCTGTTGAGGAAGCCCTGATTACGCCTGACCGGGGCCCTTTCGTCAGTCTTGGATGCCTAACCAATTTTCTACACGGGTAAGCGAACCCAAAGTAGGCCCCAGTTCGGCAAAAGTTTGGCAAAGCAGGATAAATTTAGTGTGGCCAGACAAGTTATCACCAATCAGGTCCTACTGTGGCGAAACTTAGGGAAACCAGGACAAATTTAGATAAGCTTGATATGTAATCCCAAAGTAGGCCCCAGTTCGGTAAAAGTTTGGCAAAAGCAGAATAAATTCAGTGCTGCCAGATAAGCAAATCCCGATCAGGACCTACTTTGGCAAAAGTTAGGAAAACCAAGAGAATTTCAGTTCGGCTAGTTAAGCGAACCCAAAGTAGGCCCCAGTTCGGCAAAAGTTTGGCAAAGCAGGATAAATTTAGTGTGGCCAGACAAGTTATCACCAATCAGGTCCTACTGTGGCGAAACTTAGGGAAACCAGGACAAATTTAGATAAGCTTGATATGTAATCCCAAAGTAGGCCCCAGTTCGGTAAAAGTTTGGCAAAAGCAGAATAAATTTAGTGTGGCCAGACAAGTAAACCCCGATCAGGTCCTACTTCGGTGAAACTTAGGGAAACCAAGAAAAAATTAGATTGGCTGGAAAAGGTAAACTCCAACAAGGCCCCAGTTTGGCGAATGTTGAGCAAAAACATAACAAATTAAGCCTGGACCGCCAAGCTCACCCCAGTTAGGCCCCACTTTGGTAATCATCAGGCAGGCCTGGACAAATTTGATTTGGAATCCTAAACGATGCCTGCATAGGCCCTCGTTCTGTAACAGTGTGGAAATCCCTATTGAGGAAGCCCCGGCAACGCCTAACTAGAGCCCAATTTTAATCTAGGATGCCCCACTAATTTTCTACACGGGTTATTCGTCTTTGATAATTTATTCGAATTTGAACGAAACGGAGATAAAATAAAAAAGAGAATATATACCCTCTGTTTTTGTTGTAGGGTGTCTGATAAATTAATCAATATACAAAATTCGATCGAAGTTACAACTTTCAACTTGGATTATTCTAACACGAATTTTAGCAAAGTATTCATTTCAACAAAAAAAATATTTTATGGATGAAAGATTTTATTTTATACTTCAATATGGGACACATGGAATTTCGAATGAATAAAATTGGTTCTGGAATTTAATAAATCTCTCAGCACCTCGAGGAAAAAAAAATCTTAGTATCCCCTTAATTCTTCTAAGATTCCAGAATTCCAGTATTTTCTTTATTTGAACGAAGTGTTCAAGAATTCAAAGACCCCAAAGAATGTAATACAACAATTTTTTACCCGAAGTATGGAGAAAAAAGTGGATTATTAATTATGAAAAAAATGAACGTAAGATCAAATTTTATTATAAGATAATGACAAAAAAAAAAAATTATACACAAAATCAGATCAAATTATCTAAAATTATACAATCATCGGAAAAATTTGAGATTTTAGTATAATTGTATATAGAATTTTATTGTTTTTCAATGTAAAACCTTGTCTTTCTCGATACGTCAAATCTCATATTTTTAAGAAGATTGTGAAAAAAATGGAGAAATAAAATTGTGCCAAATGACCGAAATCATCGATTTTCAGGTGTAGAAGAAAAAATCAAAATTGAAATATGAGAAATAAAAAAGAAAAAAAAACGATCAGAGAAAATGCAAAATCGTTTATTCTAACGACTTTTGGCAAGCACATCTTATTCGCTAATTTTGGTTCGCCTAAGGTACGTTCGTGGTTCTCAGAGCGCGTGTCTCGCACGCGTGACAAGCATACGGGCTCGTCCTACTCCGACTCGGTTATTCCTTCTCTTTCTCTTTCTCCCCCTCTCTTCCCTCTCTATCGCCGACAGTCAGCGCCGCTCCTAAGGGCGACGCGCGACGGTCACGAGAGCCCCACGAGCCGTCGCGTGGGACTGCATCGACGTCGGCGCCCTGCCACCCGTCCACCCGCCACCCGCGACCCGCGTCTGGACTAACACACTCGCGTAGACGGCGACGATGCACCCACGCTTCTTCCCGCTCACCCACGCGCCCGCTCCGCAGCGCGCACGACCGCGGGCACGGCCACGCTCGTATCCTCGTACCCACTCTCCCGGCGTCGAGTCGCATCGCGTCCAGAGCAGCGAGAGCTATTTGACTAAAGGACTCCCCGATTCCTTTCTCCAATTTATTTTCGTCTACTTGACGTCCCTCCTTCCTTAATTACATCTTGTGGGAATTTTAGGGCCTCTTGGATCCTTGTTTAGTCTGTTTTTTTTTTTGTTTTCAATTCTTGTTCTCGCCGAGTAAAACGCCCACGCGCGGCGCGAGGGTCTCGCACCGGGTAACTATTATCGTTCTCCTGGCCAGACGATGTCAACGCGCCCCGTCATCCGCGGGATGACACTGACAGTGAAGACATAATAATAGTCGAGCCAGCCCACGCGCTCTTTAGACCCTCGGCCCACCCCTGATGATGATGATGATGCTGCTGCCGAGCGGCGTGGACCTCGCTCCGCGAGATTTCGTTCTAATAATAAGGTCCGGAATACGTTATTATATACCCGCGGCCAAAAGACGCGGACGCGACGCTGACTTTTCAGATGCACTCGCGAGATATTTCTCTGTGTGTGTCTCTGTGTGGGTGTGTGTGAGCCTTAATTATAACGAATGAAACGCAGAATCGTATCATTTGGCCAATTGGAAGAGCGCGAAATTTTTCGACGATTTTTATTTCATGCGTCAGAGGCTGAGCTACGAACATCGATCATTGAATATTATTTATAGTATATTTATATGTATATATGTATATATTTGATTTGTCACACATATAATTTAATATAATCGTCATAAACGTAATTTCATACATATTTTACAGGATTGATGGAGAGGAAATCAAAATAGAATTTGATAGAAAACTGAAGAAAAAATTCTATACAATTTCAGAGAATTTTCAATAAGTTACTTTGATAGATTTTTTTTTTGAAGTTTCGATGGAATTCTATCTTGATTTCGTCTCCATCAATTCTATGAAATTCTATGAAACATGTATCAAATATACAATCCTATGGAGAATAATTTTTTCTAGATGACAAATTCGAAAATTTGTCAATTTTTGAATAAAACCGGCGAAAAAATACGATTCTAATTATTAATTTTATTATTAACTAATTGTATAATTATATCTTAACAAATTAGGTAAAACTCGACTTTAAACATGGTTTGAATAAAATTCACATCAAATATGAGGAGGAAAGTGAAAAAAAAAGAAGAACGTTACCTGACTTCGATCAGATCGATAACTTTCTCCTGTTTATGAAATCCAACAGTTGAATAGTGAAAAATTATTTCATTACATAAATCTCCAATTTCGAAGAGAAATTTCGACATCGATTCTCTAAAAAATATCGAAACATGCATCGTCCAACGCCCAAAAATATTCAGATTATGAGGGCGGGGGGTTAAAACTTCGAAAATCCAAAATCTCGAAATTCCCAAATTCCGAATTTTGATGTCATCCGGTTTTCGAGTGGGAGGGGGGTTGGATTTTATGATTTTCAAATTTCCAATTCCGGTCTTTGAAGTAGTTTTGACCCCCACCAGTTCATAATTGTGCTTTTTGTACAGCAAGGATGAAAAATTTCATGGACAATCCGAATAAGAATCTAGGGGTTGATCTCTAAGTGTATATAACCAAGAATTTACTGTGGTCGTGACAAAATGACGGTGTGTAACTGGTGATTATCTTTCTAAAAAGAAGAAAACTAAAAAAGAACCCAAGTAAAAGAAAAGGAATGGCAAAATAAGAAATCTCTACGGGAGCGAAAAATTGGCATCGAAATACGTCGAGACATTTTTATGGTCCAAGATTGGCAGGGCGATAGAGGATGGTATAATTGCTCCGAGACATTTCGGGCGTCAGAAAGCAGCAGTCCTCTTTAATGCCTCGCGGACCAGATTTCGTACGTTCAACCTGCATCTCAAAGAAACGCAATAATATTTAACGCTCCTGATTAGGTATTCATGAGATAAAAAAAAAGAAAAAAAAAACAGTCGGAATACGAACCGGTGTATGAAACGAGGTGATATAACGCCTTGAATATGTATGTGGGTTAATGCGGTACCGAATACGACATTACAGGACTACTTTGGCCCCTAGCTACACCGGGCTACGAGGTGGTCGGCTCTAAATCCTCTCGATTCATCCCCCGTAGCGGAATAATGCATCCCACACGTCGTTTGAGATAAAAAAATTAATTAGAAATATAATCTCACCGCATTCAGAGGGGGATTATTAATTGCGCAGCCGTGGCCAATCTTCTGATTGGTCTCGTCTAGGAGGGAACGAGGCGAAGGTGAAGTTCGGGCTAATTTAATACCCGGGTGGAATACGAATTAATCCGTTCCACCGCCGGACGGGATCGGGTTAGAAAATAAAACGCGAACTTGGCGTCATTCCCCTGATTTTAATGTCCGATTATCTAGTCCGCGATCCACGCGGTGTGAATATTTATGAGGCTGATCCTCCCTCCTTTCGTGTATTTCGAGTTTACGAAGTTCTCTCGCGGGAGAAAAGAATTTGAAAAAGGAATAAAAAGACGGAAGGGCAGCATTGATGAAAACTGTGAACAAATTTTTCTCCACATTTTAAAACCCTTGAGATTTATCGACGTGATGAAGGATGCGGAGTCTCCCGAGCATGAGAAAGATCGAAAAAACGCGGCTTCTGCAGCCGAAGATCGAGAAACTAAAAAGAGGAGGGCAATCTGTATGTATGATATCCAGCATCCGCGGGACCAAATTTGGTGCCATTGTGAGCCGGTCCGACCGGGCAGACAGCTGTTTCCCAGGGTCGAACCCGGTCGCTGCTGGTCGCTGCTCGTCTCCGCTCGTCTTTTGCACTTCGCAAAACTGACCACAAAGCGCAGCGAAAAACGATTCTATGACTTTTGTGTATTTACGAGTCTTCGTCCTGCGGCGCACAAGCTGATCGTCCCTGAATTCAAGACGAACACATCGTACGATTTTTTGAGGACCACAAAATATACAATTTGGAAAATTCGCTTAATTATGGGCGCAGAGTGACGACAAAGAGAGAAGAAAATTGGCGCATGCGCAAATCTACTTTCCGCACTGGGTGTTTTTTTCTCGCGCATGCGCACATCGCGATTGATCAACTTTCCGCACTGGAATGTTTTTTACCTTCTCCGAATTGTAATCATCCCGAAATTATAAAGTTGAGTTTTCACCGAATCTCCACGTTTTGAGGTTCAGAGAATCACCTCCAACTATTTTGAGCTTGACGTCTGGTTGTGTGTCTCAATCGACTTTGCTTTTCTCAGCTCAGAACTGATTAGATTTTCGCTTTGATCGGTTCAGTACTTTTCAAATTACTGGAATGACTAAATTCTCAAAAATACGCAAAAAATGACGATATTTTGAGAACGGATCAACGGATTTGAATGAAATTCGGTAACACGTGGTTTTTTTGCGATGCTGATCGCTAATCTGAAGGCAAGTTTCCAAAATTTTAATTTTGCGTATTCGATATGCTACAAAAAAAAAAACATTTCGATCTTGATGAAAATTGCTACTCGAACGTTCTTCGGGAGACTAATGAAGAATCTGAAGTCAGATTTGCGAAATTCAAAATGTCGGATCCAATTTGCTGCGAAAAACACTAAAAACATTCTAAACCTTATGAAAAATTGATACTCGAAGGTTTTTTGAACCACTGATCAAGAATCTGAGGTCAGAATTGCAAAATCCAAAGCAGATGGAAACAAAATGAGTTGAGGAAAAAGTTCCAAGTCAGCCCAAAACCGCTTGTTCTTTGTGAAGACACTCTACTGTTAATTTCTTATCTGACGTATATATATTTCCGTTTCGTTCACGAGGGTATAAAGCAAGGAATGCAAGATATGGTTGTCAGGTATTCAAGCGATGGCATTCCTGGACTATGTCTTCCTCTCACGATCGAGTGATCTTCCGCTCGGCTGCGCGGCTTTTTTTAATCGTGTGAGAGGGGGTTGGATATAAATTTTTGGTGGAGGAGGACAACGACGTCGAATGGTTGAACAGGTGTATCAGAAACGCACGGGTGGTTTTTGGTCTGTGCCCCTGGAGGCAATGCGGCCGCATAGAGCATCCGCCGGTATCCTCGGACAGTTTGTTCCATGGACGCGGGCTATCTCTCGCCCTTTGGGACCACACAGGACGAAACAGAACCCGCCCTGTGTAATATTATTTAATAGTCCAGAGATTCTCAACGACAAGGGTTAGGTCAGCCCTCTTCATCCCTTACCGTTAGAAAGTCTTGAAGAATTCCTTAAAACTTTCAGACATCCTCGACGTCCGTCATCAAGATTGTGCTAACGGGATCCTTGAAGACGAAAAAAATGAAAGAAGACCTTCCCTCGAGCTTCAATAATAAAGTTATTATCATTATTGTTATATGTATACAATATTTGAGATCACGAGGACGAGGTTGAGTAGAATAATAAATCGTTGATATTTTTATGGAATAAATAATCAAGCGGACAGGCAGGTGGAATCCGGCATTAAACGGCTCTTGAAATCGAGGCAATTACTTGATCGGTGCAAATATATTGCACAGATTACTTATTCGATGTATCGAAAAATGAGAGAACTCCGGTGCCAGCGGAACACGCGGAGAACAGTCGCATATATCGAACATTAAAAAGCAAAGCACTTAATTACTCGACGGATGATGATGCTTGAGAAATATAATTAACGAGCATCTCTCAGTTACTTGGTAACGAAGCGGTCTCCTTTTAATGATAGCCATTAAAGGTTTGACCTCATTAAAACGTCCTAGCGCGATGATGACCGACGATTAAATAGTTTTTCCTTCGTTATTACTCTCCTACCTGTCGCTCGATCCACAGCATAAAAGAAAAATAATACCCCCAGGTACTTAAACCATACGAATGGGCTGTACGCGGATTGTTTGAATAAAAAAAACCACTTCAATCGATTACCATGCACCACATTCACCTGCGGAAATCGGTTGTCTGAAAGCCTCTCACATCCTTTCGCAGAGAAAAAGGATGAAGAAACTTGTCGTCGGGGCTAAACACCCCTATAGGGTTTCATTCAGGCCCAATAATGAAACCCCATTCGCTCTGATCGACACCCAATACTCATCCCGATCGACTCAATCAGCCTTTCAGGTCTTTCAGCGCCGAACTACCCCTGTCTTCTCCTGTCCCCGATTCGGATTGAGATCGAGACCGAGATCGAGATTGAGGTTGAAGGTTTCGATTCGCGTGGGAATCACCCTCGGACAGGTGAATGGATGTTTTTAATAGCCGGAATGATACGGGCCAGCCGTCTCGGTCGATTAAGAAATTAATCAGGGGGAAAGAGGGAACCGAATCGCACATATTCCTGCCCATGGCCTCTGGGGTATCGAGCCCCTGGCTAATAATACATTTCAGGTAGCCATTACCGCACCGACCGCACAGGAAGAGCGAACCGAGCCGAGGAGCCGAAACGGAAGAACGGCCATTGGTCAAAAATTGATTGACATGTCCGCTTAATAACAGATTTTTCAGAGCCTTGAGGATTGATCCGCCCCCGAGGTCCGGGGCCCCACAAGAAGCGCACCGGATCCTAGAGATTTTTATCTCTCTCCCAAACCCCGTAATAACTTACTCAGAGTCTGATTTTATGGTTTCTTACTTATTTTAATTTTTTCCGCAAATGAGGAGGAGCTCGCTCCAAATTGAAATTCGCTCGATGGCCAGAGCCTTTCCATTCTCGATCCACCCCGGGGGTAGAAAATAAAGAGACCATGCCTCGACCGTCCTGGCAGACGTCCGCCCCACGCGACCTCAATTTATTCGACACCTCCTCTCTCTTCGCCCTCAGGACCGAGACAATGGGAAAGGGCGAGCCGAATATTCGTTTTCCAATAAATTTTTGGTCAAGGGGACCAGCACAGCGTGATTCCACAAATTCTCCATACTCCAAAAATCATTTATATCGAAGATTGACTTTTCCAAAAATCACTTGTCGGAAGGTTTCAGGCACACGGTTGATCCGATCACGTCTCTCGACGTCTCATTTTCTTCGAAGAGCAATCCTTCATCGTATGAATGAGGGAAATTGAAACAGAAAAATTTTTGACCAAGTTATCAGAAAGACAGTGACTAGATTGTCGCTGAATTTCGATAACTGACCATAACTTGTCACAGGATTTTTTTCTCTGTTTCCCTCATTCATGTGATGAAGAATTGTTTCCCGAAGAAAATGAGACGTCGAGACACATAATCGAATTTTGGGTAAGATACTAATGATTTTTGGAGCATGTAGAACTTGGTCCCCTCAACGTCTGCGAAAAGGTCCTGGGATTCCCAAAAGGTCCCCCTTTGGGTTTATAATCTCGATTTTTCTATCCCAGCAGCAAAATATTGTTTTTTGTGGTTCGCCAGGAGCGTGCGCCACCTTGGGCGGTCGTGGGTCTCGGAGGAGCCGAGTCGGGGTGGGTCCTAAATATGTTATTAGCTTGGCTCGTATAACTGCTTAATTTTGGCTGCGGGACGGGACGGCCCCAGGGCGATCTCGTGTCCTGCCAAACAACGCGAGCAAGAGCAAAAGCTCATAGATGCGAAGTGCTCGGTCTGAGGGCCTCCCAGAAGCTTGTTTAATCTTTCACCCCCTAATCAATGCCTCGCTGTTGCCCCCAATTTCGACCAAATTACAATCATCTGCCGAAGAATTAGAAAATATTTGACCTACCCGTATTTTTTAATTGGTCGATTTTTTCTCTGTTGGTCAAAATATCGATTAAAAATCGTTCGTAATTTAACCAAGAAGCCTCCGCGGGTCATGTTCGTCATGGGTGGCCCCGAGGGATTAGGTGATTTAAAAACGATGTTATTAGCTGGCTTAGAATCAATAGGTGACTCCAATAGAATTCAAGCAGGCCCTCGGGCACCGAGACGATAAATAATTCTATTAGGATTTATTACTCATTGGATAATACATATTTCAAATTTACAAATGTATACCGAACCGAACTCGTTGAGACAGAGTGTGTCGAAGGGTTGTATTTCAATCGATTAGATACTCGTTGAACGACTCGTGGAAAAATTCACTTCAAAATGGGGAAAACTGTCTAGCGCCCCTCTAGGGCCCTCCTAGAAAATCTCAAAATCGTGGAATCCACTCTTCCATAGAGAAATTGTCTTAAAATCGGGGAAAACTATCTAGAGCCCTTCTAGGGCCCTCCTAGAAAATCTAAAAATCTTGAAATGCACTCTGCGATAGATAAATTTGTCTGACAATCGGGGAAAACTATCTGGAGCCCCTCCAGGGCCCTCCTAGAAAATCAAAACTCTTGAAATCCACTCTTCCATACAGAAATTTGTCTTACAATCGGGGAAAACCATCTAGAGCCCCTCTAAGGCCCTCCTAGAAAATCTAAAAATCTTGGAATGCACGATAGATAAAGTTGTCTGACAATCGGGGAAAACTATCTGGAGCCCCTCCAGGGCCCTCCTAGAAAATAAAAAAATCTTAAAATCCACTCTTCTGTAGTGAAATTTGTCTTACAATCGGGGAAAACTATCTAGAGCCCCTCTAGGGCCCTCCTAGAAAATCTCAAAATCGTGGAATCCACTCTTCCATAGAGAAATTGTCTTACAATCGGGAAAACTATCTAGAGCCCCTCTAGGGCCCTCCTAGAAAATCTCAAAATCGTGGAATCCACTCTTCCATAGAGAAATTGTCTTAAAATCGGGGAAAACTATCTAGAGCCCTTCTAGGGCCCTCCTAGAAAATCTAAAAATCTTGAAATGCACTCTGCGATAGATAAATTTGTCTGACAATCGGGGAAAACTATCTGGAGCCCCTCTAGGGCCCTCCTGGAAAATTTAAAAATCTTGAAATCCACTCTCCCGTAGTGAAATTTGTCTTACAATCGGGAAAACTATCTAGAGCCTCTCTAGGGCCCTCCTAGAAAATAAAATCTTGAAATCCACTCTTCCATAGAGAAATTTGTCTTACAATCGGGGAAAACTATCTAGAGCCCCTCTAGGGCCCTCCTAGAAAATCTCAAAATCGTGGAATCCACTCTTCCATAGAGAAATTGTCTTAAAATCGGGGAAAACTATCTAGAGCCCTTCTAGGGCCCTCCTAGAAAATCTAAAAATCTTGAAATGCACTCTGCGATAGATAAATTTGTCTGACAATCGGGGAAAACTATCTGGAGCCCCTCTAGGGCCCTCCTGGAAAATCTAAAAATCTTGAAATCCACTCTCCCGTAGAGAAATTTGTCTTACGATCGGGGAAAACTATCTGGAGCCCCTCTAGGGCCCTTCTAGAAAATCTCAAAATCGTGGAAGACCATCTAGAGCCCCTCTAGGGCCCTCCCAGAAAATCTAAACTAGCAGGCCCTCCTAAAAATCGTCAAATCTACTCTCCCATGAAGAAATTGACTTCCAATTGGGTACGACTATGTGGAACCCTTTTAGGGCCCCCCATTTGAAAGTCGCTTTCGATAAGACGAGTCGTCGTCGTTTAGAGCTGGTAATTAGTATTGGTGGACGAATCACGCTGAGATAATGGCAGCATGATTGTCCTACATGTACGAGGATACGTTAGTTATCCCCAAGATTTGAATCTGGTCTGACCACGAATCTGGCTCGAGGGTTCCGTTGTGATTATATCTTTGGCAAAAATATAACCGCATACGCTACGCTCGCACTGCTACACCGATGCATTATTTTCCATAAGTGACGAATACAAACTGTGTAGAAAGTCGTAAAAATATTTCAACATTTTTTTTCTTCATAGTAGAATGAAGACTCGGAGGATTGTTGTAATGTGTCGGAAGAGTAAAAAAATCTTCCTCGAAAATCAGAGGCTTGATATTTTAATTACAAAAATTCTACAGGGCGCGCGGTTAGGTTAGAAGCAATTTTAAAACGCGAAGGACCACACGAGTCGAAATTACACATTTTTCGAAACTAAATTCAGTTTCGTAGAGGATTTTTTTTTTAATTGCACGTTTCTCGGGTAGCAAAAGTAAAGTAAAAGGAATAATGAATTTTTTCGAGTAACTCGATACCTCGGTTCTGTACACGAAGCTCGAGTTTTTAACAGCGACGTGTTAATCCCGATGGAATTACCTCGGCTAAACTGTTTGCTTTGAAAAAAATGATCGAGTGAAATTGATTATCCCTCTAAAGCTCAGCGTCATTAATCGATATCGTGGCTATCTAATTCTCCCGGATCAATTTCCCCCGAGCTATTAACTAAAACGCTAATTATACCTCGAATCGATCGATCCGGTACCATGATACCCACTTTCGAAGAGGATAACAAATTGAGGGCATAACCCGTCTAGAAATTGACTTCCAATCGGGGAAAACTAGCCAGGGCCCCGGTAGGAAGTCAATTTCTTCATGGGAAGCAACTGAAATCACTGAGTCATTATTCAAACCCAAAAATAATGATAAAAAATGAGTACCTCGCCTTTTAGGCTTGAAGCTTCTCGATGACGTTTCTTCAGGGTGCCCATCATCCATATGACGAACATTCATGATTGATTTTATTTTTCCAAGACTCTGTCAATGGTATAGTATAGGCATATATGGCATAGTATCGATCCCAAGATACTTCCAGGTCTTTAGATACTTCAGCACGCTGATACTCAGGAAGTTATTCATGAATGAGATATGCGTTACCTCGAAGTATGATTCTGACATTGAGATATTCTTACCTGTAAATTAAATGTGTGCCGAGTCAGAGGCCTTCTGTGAAGACCGAAGTTATTTTTTTCCTCCAAAGCGACTTCCAGGTACAGATGATGTTTCAGAGAAGTGGTAAAAATTTTAGAGGCCAGAGATTATGTGTAGCGTTTGGATGATTTTATGAGAAAAGAAACTCACAGAGTTAGACTCGCAATTACGTAGGTAAGTAGGTATACATCTAATGCGTAGGTATAATAATCGAAAAGTATTTCGAGGCCAGTAGGTATAACCATTCTCGTTAATTAGATTATAGAAGTTTTACGATTAGGTATAATATACGTACGTTAAATGAAGAAGAGTAAATAGATATGGGCTGTGGGGTTATGTGCTTGGAGGCTAGATCGTATACAATTATACGCACTGGGCTGTTGAGCTTCTAATGGAATTTTTTTCACCGCACCATGAGGATAAGGATTGAAAAAATACACATATTGGAGGAAAAAGAAAAAGAATAATAAGAATAATGATAATAATAATTATCGGATTGGTCAATATGAAGCAATCTTTGTGCTCATTAATTATATCATGTGACGGTAATGCGGAAAAATAATAAATACCGCGTTTTTATGAATGGGGAAATAGAGGTTTCGTAACGACAATCAGGCGCGTAGAAGAAATGTTATTGTTGTAAAAGTTAACCACCAACGCCATTCGATCGAGAAACACTAGACCTCAGACTTTATTTTTTATCCCTGCTAGTTCAGTCAAATTAGCAAAAATAGAAAAATTAATTAGTCAGGATCGATAAGTTAATGGAGGCCTTCATCTTAGCCTACTATCCAATCTTGAATCGCAATAATACTTGAATTCAGTTTATTGATCATATCTCGATAACTATTGATCCTATCGTCACGGAGGTTTTCACAAAAAACGAAGCTTACTGAATTTCCTACAATAAAGAATGAATACATTTTTATCGTATCTTTGATAGTTTTTCTCTAATACGCCAGTGAACACAGGACAGTGATTTTCACGACAGCTTGGGAGGGTGAAGCACAAATATCGATACTTTCAGCGCTGTATTACACAAAAACTATCGAAGATATGACAAAAATGTGTTAAACCTTTATTGTAGACAATTTAGTAGGCTTCATTTTTTATAATAACCTCCGTGACGGTGGGATCATCAGTTGTCGAGATACGATGAAAAAACTGAATTCAAGCACCTTTCACTCAACACGGCAGACACTCGATACCCATTTAGGTAACTCATAACTGATGGAGAAAAATCCTAGCACCTTTCTACGTGATAAAAAACGAGTTTTAATGCGAAATCCGAGTCGACATGATACAAACTTGAATGTGTCAATTGAACGAAAAAATATCTTGTATCGGATAGTAAAGGTGGGAGGATTGTCTCGAGTATCACTCGTCAGTAGAGTGTATCAGGCGTGTGGTGACCCATTTTATTTGATTGTCGTTTACAAATTGACATCTGAGTATACGGGCAGAGAGACAGACGGACAGCTCATGGTTATTCGAAGCTCGATTCGACATTTGATCGTTGGATACAGGATAAGATCGTTAAATGAGAGAACCTAATCTTGTAGGAAAAAAAATGACAGTCCCGATTATATGTAAATTGCCGGCAATACACGATAGGGTACGTGAGGTTGAGGTACCATAAAAGCCACGTGATTATAAGGTGGTCGGGTTAAAACGGTCATAAATTGCGAGGTAATATCTTGTTCGGTGTTTGAATATATTTAATGCGCGCTATTATATACGTCGTGATCAACGGATTATCGCGAATGGAATTTATACCGGCAAAATTAAACAGTCGGTTTTCATTTTTGTTTGCATTATACGATACCCCGTATACATTCACAGACTCGTAACTATACTCCCTGTATACCGTAAAGTTAATAACTTTGCAGCCTCGGACCACCATAAATTGACGAACACAGGACAAAATTCAAATTGCGCGCTTTTATACCGCGAGCACATTTTTAATGAACCTAAATCAAATTATAATCAACATTTTCACGACGCACAACTCCGCTGGACGACTCTACGAATAATAACCATCAACATTCGGCAATATAAACTTAATTCATTCTCGGATGACTTTATTCACTTGCATACCCAGTGTCCCATTCATTTTTCGACAAACGGGTTCAGGCTGACTATGAGCCAGTCTCTGAACTTCCTATCAATTCTGTTCCATAGCTAATTCGAATTTGGCGAATCGGACCCCAGATTCTTGATCAGAGACCCAAAAAACCATGTGGTATCGAATTTAACTCGAATCCGTTGATCAGTTTTCAAGAATGTAATCATTTTTTTAATAATTGAAAAAGTACTGAACCGATTGAAGCGAAAATCGAACGAGCTGTAATGGATATAACGACGGCCGCTATTGATATTGTCTTATGTTTTCGTTTCCATTTGGAAAAGACCTATCTGAAAATGGCTCGGGGTAAAAGACTTAAGTCCTGTGTATAAGCATAGGAGATAAGTCTTTTACCCCGAGCCATTTTCAGACAGGTCTTTTCCAAATGGAAACGAAAACATAAGACAATATTAATAGTGGCCGTCGATAAGTTTGCCACCCGTTGTATTATTTTCAAGACAATAATCCCGAGTCAGGGGTTACTTAAATCGTTGTTCTTTATTTCATTAAAACAAAACGAGTCACGGTGAGTTTTGAGGCTAATAAAATTCAGCGTGAATTAAACAGTTGGTGTCCTAAAGTGTCGCTTACAACCCGTTTTCCCACTCGGAGATTCACAATGCGATGAAAAAGTTTCTTTAAGGAGTGAAAAAATAATACGATGATAAAAGGGTGAAGCCTAAAAAAAAGCAACCCGAAAAAAAAGAAAAAACTGCGTAATTATTATTAAAAAAAAGGATAAGTCCTACCAATTGAATGACATCGGTTTCCGCCGCCCGCGGTTCGGTTTGTAAGCATTATTAAGAAACGGCGTCATTCCAAGTGTGCTAAGCAGTCATTAATATTCAACTTCCAGACTTTAAGAACCGCTGGACGTGTCGGTTCGAATTAAAGAAAAATAAGGGTTAAAATAAAAGAAAAATGTTAAGAAATCCCAAGAAAGAAGGAAAAAAAAATCATCTCGGATCATTTTCGGAGTGTTTCGTTACACGGCCTATTAGTTTTATACCTAGCAGTTAAATTTAAAGGATATAGGATTTCCAGATGAAAATAATTGGAAGCAAAGAATGCGCGCGCGTGATGTCCTGGCTGTGTAGGATACGCGCATCTCCCAGGATCTGACCGCATAGTCACGAATTAGGAATCAAGGATCACGGACAAGATCCTGCAGGGGACGGGGTGCGTTACAAATGCTGTTGTGACAGCCTCGACCACTGCAGAGCGCCTCGGTGATCCTTAACTGGGTTCTATTAACGGGTGTGCCGGAAAAGTAAAATAAAAAACCAATTTATGGGGAAAAAAGTTATCTCCTGTCAAATTTCATAGCCTCGGTTCTGAAACAGTTTTTGAGGCGGTAGCAAAGAACCACCGAGAAATATCTAATATTCACGCTTCGTCTAATTCGTTTTAGAACCTGCGGGACCCTAAAGAGCCCGTTGGTTCTCGGAATAGTTTAAACAGTGATCGAACGACATTCATTAACCGCGCGCACGTTCGTCATTAATTAGTACCGTCGAGACCGTGGGGAATTCTTAAACACATATTACGATACTATACACGAAAACAGGTATTTTATCTGTTGCCAAGTGAATTCAATTTGGACCGAGCTGCATAATCAACTCGTACACTGGGATCAAATCTATATCTATAAAGGAACAAGTGGCATCAACGCCCAGCCCAAACCCCTTGACCTAGAAACTTGAAATTTGGGCAACATGTTTCCTGCCCTTCGTAAACACCCAATAAGAAGCGATTTTTCGAAATTCGCCCCACAAGGAGAATAAAAGGGGTAAAACATGTTTTCGCGGATTCATGGATATCTCCTCGGCCCGATGAGATATTGACTTCGTTTTGAGCAAAATTATTTAAGAAAAGCCGGGCCTGTCACCCACCCCCTTCGATTTGGCTGATTTTTTTTGAGCATGTTACCTACCTGGAGAGTAGTCAAAAGCCAAAATATTATGTCCCGAAAAAATTTATTGGCCGAGTTACAGTTTTTTTTCACATTTTTGACTCGAATTTGGGTATTTTCGATTATGCAAAGGTTTTTTGGACTACGTGGCTGAAAATCGGTTTCTTTATGTAAAATTGACCCAGGAACACGAATCTGGCCACAGATTTGACCTACGAGAAAAACCTACAATAATATTAGCCAAAAACACCCGAAATTGACCAAAAAAGTCCCAAATCTTGGGGAAATGGTCCAAAAAAAAATGTTTTCGTCTTTCTGAGGCAGCAATCTTGTAGGAAAAGAGCCAAAGAATCCAATGACCACACCCCCAGATTTTTAGGACGAACCGTTCAAGAGATACGCGTTGTCAAAGTTGGAAAATCTTGATTTTTCTGCAAATAATGGACCTTTTTAAGGGTTCTTATTATTTTATTTCATGGAAAAGTACATTTAATTATTTTGACCAGAATCTGACGAATCTCATTTGATGAAAATAACCTATTGATACTCGATTTAGATAGTCGTGGTGGATGTCGCAAAATAGGCCTTTAGGTCGGACATTTGTCCAAAGAGGTCAAAAAAGTCCATTACTGCCAGAAAAACAAGATTCTCCAACTTTGACAACGCGTATCTCTTGAACGGTTCGTCCTAGAAATCTGGGGGTGTGATCATTGGATTCGTTGGCTCTTTTCCTACAAGATTGCTGCCTCAGAAAGTCGAAAACATTTTTTTTGGACCATTTCCCCAAGATTTGGGACTTTTTTGGTCAATTTCGGGTGTTTTTGGCTAATATTATTGTAGGTTTTTCTCGTAGGTCAAATCTGTGGCCAGATTCGTGTTCCTGGGTCAATTTTACATAAAGAAACCGATTTTCAGCCACGTAGTCCAAAAAACCTTTGCATAATCGAAAATACCCAAATTCGAGTCAGAAATGTGAAAAAAAACTGTAACTCGGCCAATAAATTTTTTCGGGACATAATATTTTGGCTTTTGACTACTCTCTAGGTAGGTAACATGCTCACAAAAAATCAGCCAAATCGAAGGGGGTGGGTGACAGGTCCGGCTTTTCTTAAATAATTTTGCTCTTTGGCTTCACATTATTGCTCATTCAAATACCTAGAAAGTAGTTTAAGCGTTTTTTGAAATTCGACTCCTAAGGGAATGAAAAAGTGTGAAACAAATTTTTGAGGCGCGTAGCGCTGACCGGGGTGGGCGCGCGAAGCGCGCAGGGGCGGAGCCCCTAGTTTAATATCATTGAATCAATAGCGATTTTGCACTTACTTTTTTGTCAGTGAAGGAATAATTAGATCATATTTTTCCTTTCCTCGATTGAAAGAAAACTGAAGGAAATGGAACGGATCGAAAATTACTACGATGTGACGTCACTCACGAATTCATTGCCTGTAACTTTCATGATTACCATTTTTGAAGAAAAAGAAAAAACACAAATATTCTAAATCATATGCATATAAAAATGAAAAAAAAAATCGATGCAAAATCCCAATTAGAATTGCTAAATTTGGATTAGAATACATCGCCGAATTTCTGCGTACATTTTTCATAGTAGCGAAATTTAACGAAAGGATAATTATCGGAAATTGGGGAACGTGAAGTTCTGCGGTATCTTTGTTCTGCAAAAAAAAAAAAAAAAAAAATGGTAATTCCATTTCCACGGTTTCTATGACTTGTATAGTAGTTTTGGTTACCTACCTCGACGTTTCTACTATGCGGCTATTTTCTATACCGTACTAGCTATGCTTTAGAAATTCGTAATGCGCAACTTTTCCGACCGGAAACAAGTTGATCCCGTTCGAACTTGGAACAAAAGACCACCCAGAGATGCAAGCTTCCCTCGATCGTTACGAAGAAGAATAAATTAGAAGTAGAATAATTGATATGATTAGGAGGATATTCGCACTTTTTTTCATTTTTGTGTCCCTCATATTTTTCCGATAATAATCGAGGGTATATTATCACTTTTTTATTTTTTTTTTATTCTTCTGTGGGCAATATTTCGAGTCTTCGGCAAATCTGCGAGGTCACCTCGTGACCACCGGCGTAGTCCGGAGATCCGTGTTGAAACAACAGGATGAATAAAATTGGTTACGGTTTCGAATTCTTCTGGCCATATGTCTGCTCCAGGGGACGGACGTACATATATATATACAGACGTACATGACTTGAAAGAAGAGTACATAAAGTACTCGGTGTACTTATATATATACTCAAATAAGTTGTGTACTCGAAGAGTTGAAGACACTGGATCTGATCTCGTTAAATTTTCTGAAATTCTTCCCTTTTCACGAAATTCAAAATGGCGGATCCAATTCCCTGGAAAAAAAAACACTCAATACAATCAAAATCTCATGAAAATTGGTACTCGAAGGTTTTTCGAACCTCTGACCAAGAATCTGAGGTACGATTTGCAAAATTCAAAGCAACTGGGAAACAAAACAAGCGGGTTTGGGCTGACTATGAGCCAGCCTTCGAACTTCCCGTTATTTATTTTGTTCTCAGCTATTTTGAAGTTTGTAAATCTGACCTCAGATTCTTGATCAGCGGTTCAAAAAACCTTCGAGTACAAATTTCCGTAAGATTTCGAATGTTTTTAGTATTTTTCCCAGAAAATCGGACTCGCCATTTTGAATTTCGCTAATCTGACTTCAGATTCGTGATCAGTGACCCAAAAATCCTACGAGTACCAAGTTTCATCCAAATCCAAATGTTTTTAGTTTTTTTGCAGCATATCGAATACGCCAAATGAAAATTTTGCAAAACTGACTTCGGATTCGTGATCAGCGATCAAAAAAACGATATGGTACCAAATTTCATTGAAATCCGTTGATTCGTTCTCAAGATATCGTCATTTTTGTTGCATTTTTTAGAATTTTGTTATTTGAATAGTTCAAAAAGTACTAATCCGATCGAAGCCAAAATCTGATCAGTTCTAAGTTAAGAAAAGCCCCGTCGATTGAGCCCAAGTTGATCGAAATCCGACCACGCGTACTCGAGATATCGCGCGGACAAAAATATGGTCACGCACACACACACACATACAGACGTCAAACTGAAAATAGTCGGAGGTGATTCTTTGGACCTCGAAATGTGAAGATTTAGTGAAAACTCAACTTTCCATTTTCTGGTTGATCACAATAACTTCCTTTTTTCTCTGAAAACAGAGAAACGGGAAGTTAATAAATAACGGCAGGTTCGAAGGCTGGCTCATGGTCAGCCGAAACCCTCTAGTTTTTTTTTTTTTGGCAAAAACGAAAGCGTTTATCTTGATTCATCACGGAGCTTAGACAAAAGTGACGATGATCAAGAAGGAAATGTAATTAAAAATAATTAGGGTCCATTACCTCCCAAATTGTCCGTAAAAATGTTGGACCTGAAACAAAGCCCGGAGTCTCTCGTCTCTCGTCTCTCGTCTCTCGTCTCTCCTATCTCTACCAGCTACGGATGTCGTCCTGTCATCCGTGTATAACTTCATAATGGCGCATAATGACATAATTTCTGTTTTTCCCCGGTCCTCAGTGGCCCGCGTGTTTAGGTGCTTATTAAAAACTCTCGGCTACCAGCCATTCGGTCCTAATTGCGGTCTAGCCGTACGTCGAGGAAATCTCCTCGCCGTGTACCGGCGCGGCCGAAAAAAATTACGTGGGTAAAAATTTCTTCATTTGAGGCTGGCTGTCAGGACGCACGAAGAATTCGACCCCTTCGTCTAAGCGCGCCAAAAATTCCTCCGATCACCTGCCCCATTTACTCAGGGTCATCGAGACCAGCCCCCTAATCCCCTGCGAACGTATTTCGAGACCTCGAGCTCCTCGTAATCTTCTATTCGTAATCTGGACGTAATGGGCCAAAATATTTACTCTGGCGAACACCCTGAATGAGCTTTTCAAGACTCTACACGCTTTTGGTGGAGTAGAAAGATACGGATCTCTCATTCACCGAAAGAGCGAACGGGTTTTGCCTAATACCCCGGATTAGGATTAGACGAACGGGGCAACGGGAGCACTTCGCTCTCTGTGGACACCGTGGGCGCGGGCGGAAGGTTTCGGTCCAATTTTTCGAGGCGTCTGGTTGGTTGCGGCCTGCAGAAAGTCCTCATTGAACTCGAAGCCCTAAGGAGTTCGTAGTTCGGGTTAAGAACTATTTTCTAAAATTGATGCCAAATTTTTCTCACAAGTTTTTTCTCACAAGTTTTTACATTCAAAACTGAGAAAAAAAAAACCACAATATATAATCCATGTAAGCTGAAAATTCGATTGGATAATTTTAACAGATCATCACCGTTAAAAATCAGATTCGGATTGGATCGTTTCAGATACCGATAGAAGAGTGTATTCGGTAAAGGAATCCGCAGAGAAAGGTTTTTCGCATTATTTTATGCCCTTTTCGACCCGAACTACATCCTTAAGAATAATAATAAAGCTGTGCGAAAGCGGAACTTGGTAACCATAAACTCCAGGGTGGTTTTGCGAGTGAAGACGTCGGGCCTGGCCAGTTCTCGCACGTGTTTCGTACCGCGAAAGTCACTCATTGTTCTCGGGCACGCGAAACCCCGGGGAACTCTGGGTCCGTGACTGCAACGCAATACCACGTCAGACAACAAGAACCCAGACGTTATGGGTGGCGAACTTTTTAGAACATATTACCTCCTTTCGCTCTTTTGCTTCGTTTTTTTTTTTTAGGCTAACAACGAGGAAACTTGAGTCGTGGTCGAGGATGGACGAAGTTTTCCCAACATATTTTTACACACAGGAAAAATTATCTGACATTTGACATTTTTTAGATGAGAATGTCAATTTTTTTTTCTTTTTCAAAGAAACAGAATTTTTTGAATAAAGAATCTTTGTTAATTAGTTTTCTAATCGGTTTGCATTCAATTTCGCATAAATTTTATTACCAAATGACAGTTGGATTAATTTTTGCGATTATAAATGACAGTGAGAATGATCAATTTTTATCGAATTTTGATAAAGCAAGAGGCAGATTCAACCTGATTTTTTCCACAAAGATCACGTGTTGATAATGAGCTTCAGGGATTGAAAATGTCCATCGAAATGTTCAAGCCAAAAAGAGCCTCAATTTAATCAAAACTCGATGATTTTCAAATTTTATCAATTATCAAACGTAGCAGTGCCTAAAGATTTGGAATCAATTAATCTCAGAGAAGGTTAGGATCGGCACGTGATTTTAGACATTCTTGAAAATATGAAAAGTTTCATATAATGTGAAGAATTGGAAAATTCCAGGACAGGAACTCAAATTTCGTGACATTTTGTCGTGACCCGGTCATTGAGTTCGTGAAATTAAATCGATTCACCTGAATCGATGAGAATAAATAACTGAATTGATGAGGCCTCGTTGAAATAACGCAAATTGACTGAACTATTTGTCATCAATTTGAAATTTGAATATTTGGAGCTCACACAAATTATCGTCAATTATTTCAAAGAAAAATGAACAAATTGAAAAAGTGAATTTGACAATGACTCATCGATTATTAATCCATAATAAAATAAATTTAATCAACGAATTGAAGGAAAAAATATTCCAAGATGAAGAAATTAGATTCCCAATAATTCAATTAATTGACCCAAAAAATATCTTTATTCTTGATTAAAGTGATCAATTATCAAAAATGATTCGAAAATTCGCTTCCCTGTCCGTTTTTTTATTTATTTTTGTTTCATTTTTTCAAATCCAATTCAATTATTCTTCTAGAGCGAGTCGAGCGGCTCCCTGAAGGCAGCTACCGAACTCTCAACCTCGCCGCGCTGCTACAGGTTGCCTCTTTGGCTCCTGGCTCTTGGCTCTTGCCCCCGGGTCTCCGCAGCGTTTTGCGCTCCTCCGTATATATCCTTGAGTCATAAATCGATTTCTGTCGAAGCTTAATTCCGTAGCGGAATCAATTTGCCGTGGGTGGTTGCTACAGATATAGTTCTATGCTGTAATTAAATTGTAACTCCGGGCGTGCCGCACGCCACTCTACATGGGCGGCCCTGCCGAACACCCGCAACGCGTCCTTGTGCGTCTGTCTCAATTAATTCACCTTCTCCTTCAGATTTTGTTTTTTCGGCTAAAATTTTAGTAGAATTTGAAGTTGTTTTTTCGTGACTGCCCCTCTGGACCACCCACTCGCCTACGTAGACGTCTGGAGTGTCCTAGACTGCCTTAAGAGAGACACCTTCTGGTAATTGGGAAGGGCGCGCCTGAATAATGTTTGTTTGACCGCGGCCATTATGTAAATAGAGATCCTCGGTCCTCGAGATTCCGGTGACTATATTTCTCCGTAAAAATACACAACCCCTCACAAAATTTCGGTGTACTGGTCAGGAGTAGAGGCACTCAGCCGAAGATGAGTGGGTTTCGGTCGACTACGAGCTTGCCGATATTCATTTAGTTTCTAGCTACTTTGAATATTGCAAATATGACCTGAGGTTCTTGATCAGCGGTTCCAAATAAAAAACAACCTTCGAGTACCAATTTTCATGAGATTTAGAATGTTTTTATCGTCATTTGGTACTTTTTGGTATTCAAATAATTCGGAAATCAATGAGCCGATCGAAGTCAAAGTCTAATCAGTTCTGAGTTGAGTCAAAAACCGCGTCGATTGAGACGTCAAGCTCGAAATAGTATAAAAGCTCAACTTTTTTCGGGAAACGGGAATTTCGAAATCTACAAATATAAGACAGACTGAAAATAAAAGGGTGTTTTTCCTCCGAAGATATGAAACAATCTCAACCAAAAGTGATTCTCGTCGAGAATATTAGGTACTTCGGGATAAGATAAAAATCGGAAAAAAATCAACCACAATCAAGACGATCGAAGTATTATCTTTGAATAATAATGATGCCCAAAAGTTATCAATAAATTGTTTAAACAAAACATTGTTTGACAAATTTTCTGGTAACGTTAATTTTTTTCACCTCAACTGAATGCCCTAATTTTTCCGAATACGCATGAATTTTTCAAGAATTTTGTCACTATTTTGAAATTTCAGTTTTTGAGAATTTCCAAATTTTGAAAAATGGAAAAAAAATCTGAATTTTTTATATGTTTTTGTGAAAACGATGCAGATTACAATTCCGAAGTTTCCGGAGCGTGGAGCAAATAGTTTCGTAAATACAGCCTTTACAAATTTTCGAAAACGGGAATTTCAAAATAGTGACAAAATTCTTGAAAAATTCATGTGTGTCAAGAAAAATTAGGGAAATTATTTGAGATGAAAGAAAATAACGTTACCAGAGAATTTGTTAAACAATGTTTTGTTTAAACAATTCATCGATAACTTTCGGGCATTATTATTACTCAAAATGAACACTCTTATCATCTTTATCATGGTTGATTTTTTTCCGATTTTTATCTCATCATCAAGTACTCAATTTGCCGACGAGAATCATTTTTGGTTGAGATTGTACGACCAATACCTCCACGACTCGGCTATCGTCCATCCGCGGTCCGTCCTATCTCGACTATGGACTATAATTCACGGTGGTCATTCGTCGTTAATATACGTCGCGCGCGTAACAGAAGCGAACAGTGGATTGTGTGTTTCGGATGGACGAGAAGCGGTCGGTGTAGGTATCCCGAGTTCCCCACCTGCCGAACGTTACTATAAATGGCAGATTGGGCCTTAGTCCATTAATATAATGTCGAGTAATTAACTCGAAGCGACAGAGGAGGACCTCCTGAGGACATTTTCGAAAGTAATTTCAACCAGCAACGGACTGAGGTCTGAGGAGCATTGAGAGAAGAATCGTAAGAGCGAACGAAACCACCAGCGGCTTAATTATTTATTATTGTCTTCGCGTTTATGATTGGTGGTTATTAATCCGACCCGGTGGTCTCGGTAATCAGATGTTTCTGCGATATAATCCCGGACGTTGAGTCATTCCAGTCACTCTGAGGCTCATGCAAAAACAAAAAAGGGACCGAAAACCTGAAAAATCATTTGAATCTCATGAAAAATTGTTACAATACGGTTTTTTGTGTCTTTGATTTCGAATTCGATATCAGAAATATATAGAATTCAAAATGATATGCATTGGATAAATGCCTAAAAAACTAGCCATCTAAATTTGAATAAAGTTTCACGTTCTTTTTTTTTTTTTGAAGACAGGAAATAAAGTCGTTATCACCTCATCATTTTTTTAATCAATTCTCTATCTATTCGTACCCTGATTTCCAATGGTCGCCCTGATTTCTAATTCCTGTGCTGCATCGATTGATGATTAATATTTCACTCAAGTCGGAAGATTTTTTTTCATTTCTTGTGCTGCAGTTTTCAAATTTTTCAATTCTGGAACGAAATTTGGAATCAGAGGCCCAATAAAGAGTCACATACAAATTGGATAATTTTTTGGGGGTTTTGGAGAGTAAATAAAAATTCCAGAAATTCAAATTTTTATTTTCATAAATTTTGATACATTTTATTATAATTCTACGGTTTTATTTTCTTGCTGTGTGGAGATTGGAGGATTCTTGATGATTATATTTTAATTTTAATTTGTTCTCGATTGAGTGCGTAACACGGATTTTTAATACCACCTCATTTCTCTACCCAACTATAACGTGGATGGTGATATTATCGTATTTATTCCGGTGGCTGGAGGTTGACCTGGGTTCGTTATTTCCAAAAATAATTGAATAAACATGATGCCCCAAAGGTAAGGGTAATTAGAGTCGCGGTCTCGGAAGCGCCGAGTCGAGGCACACACGTATTTGCTTGCGCATAAATCTGAGGATTTCCATTCTCAAAAAAAAAGGAAAAAAAAACGATCTTAAGTATATACCCACCACCGCCTCTCGGTGGTACGTATTTAAAAGAAATTATACTCCTCTTTCAAACCCGGTAATAAAAGAGAAAAAATGAGAACAACCCAAAAGGACTCGTCCGACTCGAAGAGCTAGGCGAATCGCTTTTTCTCCTAAGTCTAAGAATTTCCGAAACCATTCGGCAACGACGCGGCCCACGGGGCGAGGGTGCAATAAAAAGTTAGGGAACGGTCTTTGTCTTAAAACACGAAGGTCTATAAAACCGCCAAAACGTGTCGATAGGCGCCGTTGGCTCGGGGCCCCCAAGGCCCTTTGTCGGCGAGCGCGCGCGCGGCGCAGGATTCACGGTAGCCCCACGTCCTCATACGTGATGCCCAATAATCCTAGTCCCAGTCCCAGTCCCAGTCCGTCCGAAATCGCTGTCAGACATCGAACTTAACCGGAATCGATAAATGCTCGAAGAAAATCACCCGAAACTCTCTGTCTATTGCCTAGCTTCTCGAGGGCCATTAAAATTGTTCAACGATTCGGTCGCGTTCTTGTATAATTTAGTCGTTAGCGAGTGCCTCTTGACTGGGCAACTACTCCATAACACAGAATGGGTTTTAAGATATTGACGGAATCATTAGCCGCCCTGGGATGACTGTACGTCTTTCTTTTCTTCCCCCCGTGTGATATCAGGCATGCGGTATAAATGAGAGAGACGATAGAGAGAAAAAACGATACGATTCTGTAGCTGTGGGAGCCACGATTTCATTCTTTCTTTCTTTCTTTTTTTTTATTCTCTCAACTCGGCTAGTGTGGGGAACGCGATTACGGTATCCTGGGTCCAAAGTGCGTGATTTGAACCATTAAAGTATTTCCCGTATCTTTCTGGCGGTTCGGGTTGAAATCAATAATTATTTTTTTGTATCTATAAGAGCCATTAAGGAAGGGAAGGGTTTACTCGATTTCTGAAGTGGACTCGAAAGGCGTCTGATATTCTATAATCCGTGGATCTTGAATGCAAAAGAGGCTATCCTGTGTAGAAATTTATTTTTGAATGGGGAAAACTAACCAGGGCCCTTCTACGACTCTACCAGAAACGTCATGATAGCTACGAATCGGAAAAAACGTGACGTTTGTGGAAATTAAGGCCCTAGAAGGGCCCTGGATAGTTTTCCCTATTTAAAATTCAAGTCTTGCCCCAAATTTGGAAAAAACCGTGACGTTTCTGGGAATTAAGGCCCCTATCTAAAACATTCAATTATTGCCACGAATCGGACAAAAACGTGACGTTTGTGGAAATTGAGGCCCCAGGAGGGCCCTGGATAGTTTTCCCTACTTGAAATTCAAGTCTTGCCACGAATCGGAAAAACTCGTGACGTTTCTGGGAATTAAGGCCCCTATCAATTCAATTAGTGCCACGAATCGGACAAAAACGTGACGTTTGTGGAAATTAAGGCCCCAGGAGGGCCCTGGATAGTTTTCCCTACTTGAAATTCAAGTCTTGCCACGAATCGGAAAAACTCGTGACGTTTCTGGGAATTAAGGCCCCTATCTAAAATTAAATTATTGCCACGAATCGGACAAAAACGTGACGTTTGTGGAAATTAAGGTCCTAGAAGGGCCCTGGATAGTTTTCCCTACTTGAAATTCAAGTCTTGCCACGAATCGGAAAAACTCGTGACGTTTCTGGGAATTAAGGTCCCTATTTGAAATTCAATTATTGCCACGATTCGGACAAAAACGTGACGTTTGTGGAAATTAAGGCCCCAGAAGGGCCCGGGATAGTTTTCCGTATTTAAAATTCAAGTCTTGCCCCAAATTTGGAAAAAACCGTGACGTTCCTGGGAATTAAGGCCCCTATTTGAAATTCAATTAGTGCCACGAATCGGACAAAAACGTGACGTTTGTGGAAATTAAGGCCCCAGGAGGGCCCTGGATAGTTTTCCCTACTTGAAATTCAAGTCTTGCCACGAATCGGAAAAACTCGTGACGTTTCTGGGAATTAAGGCCCCTATCTAAAATTAAATTATTGCCACGAATCGGACAAAAACGTGACGTTTGTGGAAATTAAGGCCCCAGAAGGGCCCTGGATAGTTTTCCCTACTTGAAATTCAATTCAGGCCTTAAATCTGGAAAAAAAAATCGAGACTTTTCTGGAAAGTAAAGCCCCTAGAAGGGCCCTATAGATAGTTTTCCCCATTTGAAAGTCAATTTCTACATGCAATTTTTGTATGAGAAGTATGGAAAAATCAAGGAATCAGATAAAAATTACATTATGTCGCGATTCTTATGCCATCACTGTAAGATAAAAAAAAAAAGTAAAAATGAAAAAATAAATAACTGTTAATTTGCAAAACTTTTATCATACAATGAAAATTTATATCTTCGAATGGTGAAATTGATAACTGAATATTAATTTTGATATAGTTATACCTACTGAATGTGAAATTTAATTTAATTTATCATTATACACATGACATTGGTGGATATCAGAAATCCGTGATGTGATGCTAAATTTTTTGCCTCATCATCGTAAAATTCGTTTCTCAATTTTACCACTAGAGGGATATTTAACTGAAATTCGATACCAAAATTTCAAAATCAGAAAATGCTTCTTACATTTTATTACAAAAACGAAAAAAAAAAGCTATTTCAATACAGAAATTTTTTACCCCAGATTACTTCATTGTTAAATAAATCAAAAACAAGCTTCCGGCATTTTTTCTTCTTCAAAATTGTATGTAGAATTAAGGCTGCTGTGGTATTTTTCGTATTTGAGATAAATGGACTCGAAGATATTCGAGGATATATGAGATTGATTATTTTTTCATCTTTTTACTTTATGTTTCTGTATAAGTTTGGTCCCTCGATCGGGTTAAATAATTATCGATTGAATTCCCGCCGGAGTATCTAAGCCCCGTAAAAACTTATTCGACGGTTTTGTCAACGGCTATAAGAGAGAAGCCGCCGCGACGCCGAGAGTCCCTCGGGGGATAATAAGAGGGAAGATTTGAAGGAAATTTAAAAAACGGGGTGGCTCGATCGCGGCTGAGAAATAAAATAAATAAAATAAAACGACTGGTTATATCGGCTCTGCGGCTTCCAAAGAGGTTGATTGGGTCGGGCGTTGTTTCTCCTACAAAAACAAAATTACAAAACACACAGAGACCGAGTCGCGTACAGAAATACGATCAATCAAGGAGACGGATACCCACCAAAAAAGAAATTAAAAAAATTCACCTTCATTTTGAAACGGTGACAATTCCTACAATTTCATCAGACACAAACGACTATCATCTTCTTCCCGACGTTGAAGCTGAGGAGACTGTAATTCCTTCCACAAAAAAAAAGGATTACCGCAGCACTTTTTTTTCTCTAAATTGAAAGGTGAAAATCCAGGTATATCATAGGATGGAAAAAAAACGGCGAGAGGCGTGTAGGGTTATGGCCGCCTCTCACCGAGTCTTAGGGGCGCTTCTGTGATATTTCTGAAAAGGATTGCTGCCGCAATTCAGCGGCGTTTTCAAAGCTGCATCCTGTTGAGCCAACTAGTCCGGGAAAGTTGAGGGTTCAGCCTTTTGGGTTAGGAAAAATTAAGAACTCGTAAAAAGTAGCGAGTGGCAATAAATACCGTTTTTCCAGGTGCCGATGCTCACCAAACCGTAGCTGTGGGTATACAGAAACTCGTTCGCGCTTGGAACGTCACCCTTTCGATATTGCACCTTTGGCTTTGGAGCTTCTGGTTTTATTGGCGGGGATGGGATGAAAGGGGACCTGGAAGGCTTGTAAAATTAAAAATTAGAATAAACTGGAGCGGGACGGGTCGAGATTAGCCTCCGGTGGTCAAATTTCGCTCCGAGTAACCCGCACGAGCGAGACTTCTTCTTTATTGCGACGGAACCGCCGCGGCCTGGACTAGATTAAATGCGGACGCAGGATAAAAATTAAACGAACCTGAACCGTGGCTGATTTCCTCACACAATTTCCAGATCGAACAGAAAAATGAAGGGTACTCAAGATTTTAGACAAGATTTTAAATCAGGCTTCAAAAAACGGAAACCTTTATCTATTATTGAAGGGAAACCAACATGTGATGGAAGAAATAAGCGAACTTCTAGTTATTTATTTCGCTTCCAGCTATTTTGAATTTTGCAAATCTGACCTCAGATTCTTGATCAGCGGTTCGAAAAACCTTTGTTTCTGGTGTTTCTTACAGCAAATTGGATCCGCCATTGTGGATTTCGCGAATCTGACTTCAAATTCGTGATTGATGACCCAAAAAACGTTCGAGTGGTAATTTTCATCAATATCCAAACGTTTATAGGTTTTTATTTTCCAATTTTCATAAAAACGAAGAAACGGGAATTTGATAATTGGGAAATAATAATTCTTTTCCGTACGTCCACCATCTTCTACACGGCTGGAGAGTGGAAAGGGTCTCGAAGACACCGAGGAGCTACCATTCGGTGATTAGAAAAAACCCACCGAAGTCATGAGAAATGAGAGCGATAATAATTATCGGGTCGGTGTTCTTTAATCGGTGACGATTCTCTTGGATAGAATGACAAATAACGTTCGACCACTCCCAGGGACCCTCGCGCACCTGATTAATCTTCTTCGCGAATTGCGAGGCGTAGGTATGATGCCCACGCAGGGGGACCGGGTTGATCTAATTGGTCCGTGAAGAAGGCGCGGTGAGCGTATATCGAAGGTCGATGTCTAACCGAAAAACCTCGTTCCCTCCGGTCTTTAACGTTTTCGATAATTACACCCTGATTGCTATCGATTTCGACAATTCCAACTTTCGCCATCTGCCGCATATGAGCACCGATTCCGGATTCCGACACGGAAATAATTCGCGGTAAAACTTGTCTCCGGACGCGTGAAGGAATGGCCACTCGATATTTCTTCGATATTCTGATAAAGATCGACAACGAAGTGGATGAAGCGGATGCAGCGGACGAAGCGGACGAAGCGGACGAAGCGGACGAAGTGGACGAAGCGGAGGCCGAGTCGAGAGGTCTTGAATAAAATAAATCACGCAATGATTCATCGCGGTCTCTCGGGGTTCCGGACCACCCAGTGAAACACTGAATCTCCGAACCCCGGGTACTGCTGCTGCTGCTCGCGCAAGAATCTCAGATCGATACGGAGGCCGTCGCCCACGCGGTTTCGACTCGCGGTCCTATGATGTACAGGACTCCTACTCCTGCGTGCATACCTCCTATGCCCACTGCACGACGGACCCGCGGGCCACCTGGGAGCCATTGATACAGAGATATCAGGATAAACAGGCTCGTCGACTGAATTAGAGGTCCCCAAAGCCTTTAATTGAACCTTTGAATAATGATCCTCGATTCTTTGATACGTCCTACAAGGAACCACCAGCGAACGACTGAGGTGGACCGAGGTCCGGCTTCCAGTCGTCCATACGGATCCACTGCTATAGCCGATGGTCGGAGTGACAATTTTCTAGGTTCCTTGGAAGAATGAAATTTTATAACCCAACATCTCATCATCTCGCGCTCATTTTCGAAAAACATGTTGGACAGCCCAAGGCGGGAAAACTAGATTTGAATCTCGACTCGAATTCAATATTTGTCAATGAAATTTTGTGTGTATGCTCAGTGTACAAGAACGCAGCCAGGAATAAATCAACAACTATTTCAGGTAAAATAGAATTTCTCACAAGGTGTGAGAGTTTCTCTGATAGCGCGACAAAAAATGATATTTCTCGTTCAGAATGACGACGTCGCCTTGGGAGTGTTATCTGAAATTCATCAATTCAGGTCTTAGATGTCCCCTGAACTGGTTTCAGTATCGACGATCCTCCGGGGGTTTCGTACCTACACACTCGTGAAAGAGTCACGTGGGAAGCAGCCAATCTCCATTGCAAAGTACCCAATTTGCGCTCACACCGAGACTGTCGATTTCAGCCCTCCCGCTTTCGTTAATTACGTCGACGTTTCTACCGCCTCGGCTTGTCCTTCGATATCACGTTTGATCGCGGTATAAAATTTTACTACCGAAGGTTTGCCGTCTACCGAACCTGAAACGCCTGGGTTGCAACGCTGCAACTGCAACGGGACGCCAAAGTCCCCAGTGCCAGGGGGATTTCTTGTGGGCCTTTGGTATCATTCCCCACCGTCTTATTCCAGCCACCTCGTTTGTTAGGCGGCTTAATTATTTGAAATTCGATCGCGATAGGCTCGGGCCTACTAATATTTTCGTGTGTCTTCCGATGATACACCCAACTGCACCGCAGCGCCCACTCTTAGTCGGTGTATCATGTTACCCTTCCGTGCATTAACAGCCTCGATGCGTTTTAAAACTGACAACGAAAAAATAAATGAGAACAAAAAAAAATAAATCTGTAGCATGTGTTTTCACCAGACTTCATCGATCTTCATGAATTGTTATATTCAACTAGCATCTCACGCGCGCGCCTCATTCCACGTTAATTTTCCTAACTTACACGTTTAGTTATTATTCCAACATTAATTGTAGACGGCAGTTATAATAGATTGGATCACAATTATGACAGTTTTCAGCTCGCTCCAGACGCAGTTCCGACAGTTCGGAACTCACTTCAGACTCAGTTTTGACATCTGACAGTACCGGAAATTTCTCAAAGCTGACAGCTCAATTTTGACAGTCCCAATTGAGGAGGTACTATCCAATTCATATATAACTCCTTGTGAACACAGTTCTTTATTTTATTCTCATTCTCACCTCGATGATCGTTATTTAAGAAAATTTTCAACGAGTTCCACGAACGTACCCGTGATTAAAAATATCTCTTCGAAGATCAATTCCAATTTTTTGTTTGTTTCTGAAAGTTTGTCGATGAGCCTTATCGATATGGGAGGACATTGGTTACTCTGATTTTGACAATTGGATTCACAATCTCACATCTCGATCCTAATTTCTCATCTGCAATTATATTCCACTTCTGTGTAATCATTTTTTTGTGATTATTTCACCTCGTCTGAACATTTTGAACGAATAAAACGCCATTTTTCAAAGTTACGAAAATTGTTCCAAAAATTAATAGAAACTCTATAATTGATCACAGGATTTTTCGTAACTCTTGGACAATTTTTGTAATTGTTTTGTTTTGTTCGAAATGTTTAAAGCGCTGAACAAAAACGATAAGAAAGAAACTGAAATTACTATGAAATGGAAATCGAAAGAAATTTTCACTCGAAGAATTGAAATAAAAAATTTATTCCTTCTATCGGTTTCCTTCGGTCCCGACAAGATTTGAACCCTCAAAAAGAGGAAGAATCTCTCCTCGGTAGGGATAAAAAATTAATCAATCTGGTTCGCCTGTAGTACGATGAGTTCAAAAATTGAGAATTAAGAAGGAAAATCGGTCCACCACGTCACTTACGATTTTTGAGAATTTTTGGAAATTGAAAGAAACAAAAACAATTCTAGATAGGGTGGAATAATCACAAAAAATTAGGGATTGAAATGTTAAAATATTCAAGGTTTTTTTTCGAAATCGTGAAGCGACTCAAAAACGTCGAGGGAAAAATAAAAAAATCGATATTAGCCTAATTACATATCAGTAAAATCTTATTCAATCTGTGCACAACCTCGTGATCAACTATAACTTCTCCGTTAATTACTCAAAAACTAAGAGGACATTCATTCATTAATTAACATTACGAAATAATTATTTGATTGACAAAAATTTCTTCACGATGCAGATGAACAGACTCGAGTCGCGTCTCATATATGCCAGACCGTTACAAGCCTATCACCGTCTTTTAATTAGAAATAAATTTACGCACGCAGGCATTGATTAGAATTTAATACCACGTGGGTAGGCGCTTTAGCTACGAAGAAGAAGAAGAAGAAGAAGAAGAGGAAAAAACAGCTGGCGCTGGGTTGATCAGGCTTCATTTTTGTTTTTTCCAATCTATTGCGTGGGTATACATATAGTATAGTATATAGAGTGGTAAAAAATTCCGATAAACTTTTACGGCGTGGGCCAGTTCTAAATAAATTCCCTGTTGAAGAGAATAAGAACAAAAAAAAAAATCGTTGTGAGAGACTCCGAAAGAACTATTTGATTCACGGTTAGCTCCAGTTCGTTTATTTATCGCGGTGCTCGTATCGGCAAGATTGTGAAATTCGGACTGGCTTGTGGCCAGGGAATGACTAGAAGCCAAAATGCAGGAAGCAGAACGAACTTAGGGGGGGAATTAATTAGATTTATTAATCCCTTTCGGTGCTCCTTGATGCCAACGTGCATCCCACTCGTTCCCATCTGGTCCAATTTCGAGAATAATTTATACTCCTTCCCAGAGCGAACGAGCCCTGCTGTGTTTTTAATTCTGAAAATTAATCTCCCAGTGACAGACGTGGATTAATCTCTTACCTGAACGTGGGGTAGAAAACAGTTTGAAAAAAAAAAAAATGAAGGAATACATGAAAGAAAAAAATTCTCGACATTTTTTACACGTCGCATCGAACTGTGATCGAGTCGAGAGCAAAAATTAACGCCTCAGAATAATGACATCGTCTCTCCGGTTCGTTGATGTGATTTAAATTGTGAGAAATTCATCACGTGATGAGAGGGAGGTAATTAGATCGTAATTTTATCCCACGATCAAATTCAAATTAGAATACGATTAATCAGAACTCGTAGGGTAAACGGTATGATTAATAACGCCCTTGGGGCGTAATAAATATCGGTTTTGATTGTGCAATCGTGTTATACCTACCGCAGGGTATCGATCGGCGCCCCAAAACGGTATTGAACAAAGTTAATAAAATATTAAAATCATACGGAAGAGTATAGCTGACCGATTAGAAGCACGCCCTGGGTCGAGATAGAGGCTATAAATATAATATGGGTATGGAAAACGGTGGGGGTTAACTTATAGCAGTAAATTTTACTCTTAATCACCTCTATTAATACCATATAATTTAATTCCCCGATTTACAGATAAGGGTTATCCTCACTCGGCTCGGTGGCACGCTCGAATAGTTTTATAATACCTCGTAGAGTCGTTGTCGTATCGTCTAGACGAGGAATAATCTTCGTTCACGTTTCTTCTTTACTCTTTTTTTTAACGAGAGCGTTATACTTTTTATTATCTACTAATCACGGCTCTGGCTATACAATAACGAGCCTCACGAGCATGGGGAAATTAAAATTAATGCAACCATCAAACGGTTACCGTGAGGCACAATGAACAGACGAATAGAAAGTCTGTGCGATAACGATGAGTAATTTTTTAAGAAAAAATATATAATCTAGTAACGATTCCAGTGTCTAAAAATTGATTCAACAAAATATACGAGGAATCCATATACTTGGATCAAATAGAATTCTATTGGTAATAAGTGAGGATTTTTTTATCCAGCTTAATTCAGCTTATTCAGACATTTTTTTTTTTTTAGAAGCTTCTTAACGATTTTCGTGCATATTTCCAACGTTTCCTGACATTTCCGAACCAGATTTCCTTCGAGATTCGCCCCTTGAAAATGAAATACGCCCTTTTGGAACTGGAATCGAGTTTTTGTCGCATACGACGATGCCCTACGCCATCAGCTCCGCGATATCATCCCTCTAGTCGTCCTGTTTTTATTTCGCGACGATAAGACGCGACGTCTAATAAACGTGGGGTGAAAAATGACGTCGAGACGTTGAAGAAGAGAAAAAGTAATCCCCTCAACAATTCCTGCGACGCTGATATATTAATGACTCTCGGAGCGATATGGAATTGAGATTAATGACGCTGATCAAACGGGGTTCGGGGGGCCGCGGATTTTTACCGGAAAGCACCTGTTCCTCCGAGCCTCGGTCCAGAATCCGATACCTCAGGCTCTGGTTAAACTTAGATCTATCTGTAACAAAGTCTCAACCAAAAATACGATCTAGACGTTCACCAAAGTCACACGTGGACCTAGGGAGGCACGCGCCCGACCCGGCGTCTCCCGGTGCGCCAGAACTATTTCCGCGTGACGGAGAAAACGTTTGTGGGCGTCCCGACGCCGCGGGAGACAAACGCGCAGCGGGTGTTGGCCCCGGCGATGTTGGCTTAAATTTTTGTTCTCTCTCCCTATTTTTTTTCACCTGATTCTTTACAGGGGGGTGACCGTTGCACCGAAAATAATCGATTAATCGCTATCAGTCGATATATCGAAAATTTTCGAATCATAATTTCAAGAGGTATTGATTTTTTTTAAAAAGCAATGAGAAAAAAAATCACATTTATAGTGAAATTTGGGTCTGAAGTATAAGAAAAAGTGAAAAATTCTCTTATTTTAAATCCTGGCAACGAGGAATTCCTGAATTTTCTTCCGCTGATTCAATTAGGACGCGTAATTTGTATTCTCGTAATTAACAAAGTACACAGGTATACGATCCAATTTACTCTCTCTCATCGGGATCAGTTTCGATCGCGGTGCGGTAGCCCGGCTAACGAGTTTAATTAACCAACTTGTATCCATTTATAAGGGGATATCAATTAGCGGTGTTCGCTTTTCGTACTGCTAGATGTCATTCGACAAAAATACGACATTCGTTTTTTCATTCTGCGAGGTAATATTCGAGCTGTTGATACAGATCTAGGCGTAGGCGTCGCGGGTCTCTAGGTGTGATTGTACATCGCGTGGAGGAGAGCTGTTATCGCCTGGGTATCAGGTATTCTGTGTTATTTAATAAATATGTATATGCGCTGTGGCAGCTGCCGGTCCTCCGGTCCTCCGGTCCTCCGGTTCCAATTAGGATTTAAAAAAGAAAACCGCATACCGCGTGGTCGACATAATAGGAGATATCTAATTACGTTGTGATTCGCCCCAAAGATTCGTTTCTTCCTTTTCTTCTTTTTCTTCTTCTTCTTCTTCTTCTTCTGGTTGAGAAAGCGAGTCCTTTTAAAAATGACGTGTGGCGATGGTCGCGGTTCCGTTACGAATTTCGAGGAACCCGCGCGCGTCTCTTGATTGAGGTGATATTTCACCCCATCAAATTTCCATATTCAACCTATTGCAAATGTAGATATGAGAGTACATTAATTCAAACCCACGTATGAGCGCAGCGCGTTTTATACTCACGTTTAACCGCGGATGAGAAATAACAGGAGGAACGATATTCTTTCCAAAAATGGTATCTCGTGGTCTGATCGCATGAGAATAATAACGCATTCCTCTCGAGATATACCTCTCTCGTTTTTATTATCATAATAATTAAAAAAAGCAAAAGAACATCAACACTACTAGACTCTTATGTGATACTAGCCAAGACCTAGATGAAAAAATCTCTGCTCAATCAACCAGCTTTAAGAACGAGCGATCGCATTCCTACAGTCGTCTGATAACCGCACGAGCTTCGAAAAAATGATTTCTTTATGATCGTAGATCAAATTCTGTTTCAATTTGACTCTATAAAATTATATCGGACGATAGTCTTCGAAAATTTGATCCGATTTTACAAAATCAAGGAAGCTTTCAGGAATCTGACAGGATTTCATCAAATTTATTAGTCTCACGTGAATTTGGCACCGTTTTTGAAGATTCTATACCATTTTATCGAAGTTAAAAAACTGATATATGATCTTCTTCTGATTATAAGAATAAAATTTAGTCCCCTGGGAAATTAAGATGAGGCAAATTGGTAATTTTTCCAATCTATATGAATATTTTATTCACAGTGTCTCAATCCTTTTCGTCGAGCATTCCTTACGACTATTAGTATACGTCCTGCGCCTCGACCAGTCCGAGTATTGGACAAGGCAGGTGCGAGTGGGGTTGCGGCATGGCATCTATACACTTCCCATCGGATAGCTAATCCGGGAGAAAAATAATGAAAAAAGGGTCCTTTGCGGAGCTAGAAACTGGACTGATGACCAAAGAGAAGATTTGCGAACCGTGGACGGAATGGCATCGAGACAAGAGCCGATATCGCTCACCTGCCTGGCTGAAACCCTACTTCGTCCTTATCCCTATTCAAACGGATCCCTGATCTCCTTTGGCGCCACGCGTCAGCGCCTCCAGAAGCTGCAATCCGTCGGAGTATCTCACCGTCATTTTTCATTGTGGCCACTATAAAGAGTAAAAAAAAATTATCATTTTTCCTGGACTCAAATTCTGACGAATTAGTCGTTATTCAAGCAGGTAATGAATAATGGTCTGAATAAATGGTGAAAGAAAATGATTTTTGAGAATAATTTATCATTCATAATTTATACAAGTTTTCCTACATTTTCCATTGATCGAGATTTCCGCGCGAGGAAGACGAAAAAATTGCTGGGGAGCTTTTATTACGTCTCGTTTTGCATCACCATAAAATTCCTTGACTTTTCCCTGACCATTTTTTTAGTTTCTTGACTTTTCCATGACTTTCCTAATCATTTTTCTAGTTCCCTGACTTTTCCTTGACTTCTCTGACCATTTTTCCTAGTTTCCTGACTTTTCCCTGACGTCCCGGACCATTTTTCTAGTTGCCCGACTCTTCCTCGACTTCTCAGACCATTTTTCCAGTTTTCTGACTTTTCTCTGACCATTTTTTGGATTTCCTCACTTTTCCTTGACTTCCCTGACAATTTTTCTAGTTTCTTGACTTTTCCATGACTTTCCTAATTATTTTTCTAGTTCCCTGACTTTTCCTTGACTTCTCTGACCATTTTTCCAGTTTCCTGACTTTTCCCTGACTTCCCGGACCATTTTTCTAGTTGCCCGACTCTTCCTCGACTTCTCAGACCATTTTTCCAGTTTCCTGACTTTTCTCTGACCATTTTTCCCAGTTTCCTGACTTTTCCCTGACGTCCCGGACCATTTTTCTAGTTGCCTGACTCTTCCTCGACTTCTCAGAGCATTTTCTCAGTTTCCTGACTTTTCTCTGACCATTTTTTGGATTTTCTCACTTTTCCTTGACTTCCCTGACCAGTGGGTACCATGTATTTCCATTATGACTCTCGGAGTACCACGAAATGGCGAGAAGCTCCGGGCGTCTGATCCTAGAGCCGAATCTTCTCTTTCTTTTACCAGGTTAGAGGATTTGGCTGATACGGGAAGAAGAGGCGCAAGGACCACCTGCCGGCCGCTTATTCGTCCTTGGATAATTGCGGCGCGGTCGGGACTGGAGCAGTGAGATCACCTTGAGCACGGCTCCGCAGACTGCAGGCACCCTTGGGCCTAGAGAGTTGGGTTGGATTTCAAGAATTGGCCAGCGGCGCCAAAACGATTTCTGAGATTCGAAAAACGCCGAGGCACCATCGCTGAGCGGTTTTTACTCCGGGTTCGTCATCAATTAGGAGTGATTAACCCGGGTTATTTGACGGACCTCGAGAACCTGATACGATACCGTTTTCAGTCGTTTATTTCCCACTCGGAGGAACAAATCCTCATCAATTATCATGTAGACCGTAGATTCTTTCAATTAAAAATAATTTCAAGCGTCTTCTTCATTATCACTTACGCATGAAGAGAGAAAAAAAAATGGGCAATGCTTCTCGTTACTCCATCCGATAGCCCGAAGATAGCCGGTTTTTACCTCGCTCATAATTTCCACCCTGACTCATGAATTGAATTGGACTTTAGAATGTATCCAGTGTCCAAAGCTCGTTCCTTGTACGTAATCTCCAAGGTCCAAAAACGGAGACGATGTTAAATTAGTCTGACCCAATTCCTCGCGGCGTGACCTAGTTTACGAAATGATAAAAAATGAATGAAAAGAAGACAAAGGAGTCGAACGTTGTGTAATTTTCTGCGAATTTTTATTTCGCGTGTCGGGCTAAAGCCGATCCTTTTTTTTTGACTTCCACACTTCAACGCTCGCTCCTCAACTCCTGATCCTTCGAACCCTTTCATTATCCCCCTGGGGGAAAAAAAGAGGACTTTTAAAAAGTCGGGTTTACTTCGAAATTCTTATTCCTGACTTTCGGAGAGGTTCAGTCAGCGAGTGTCGGAGGACAATGCGGGGTTCGTTTGGTAAAATCCCCACAGAGTCGTAACGGAGATGATAATCTGGGGGTCGAAGCGTGGGCGTGGTTCGCCTCGAGGCGAAAAATTTTCTCTTTACAGGTTCTCGGGGTTTTTGGATCCAAAAACTCCCGGTCAGTTTCCGCTTTACCGTTAGCCCAGCGTGAGACACGTGCCTTCCGTCACCACAGTTCTCGATTTGGATGCGGTTTGTCCGCAAGACGAACCCCCCCGTGCACCTTGCGCCAAAGATCACAAAAGATAATGGGCATCCCTGTTCTTCTTCCGCCACGGGCCAAAGGGAAACTGTAATATCATTCTCTTTATTCCAGCCTCGAACCTAACAGCACCCTACGTGCTTTGAATATTCAACGAGTCAGACCTCCTGCTGTAGACGAAAATCGCAAAGATTCTGGAAACCACGTAATTTTAGCTCCCAACAACCATGAAAAATCTTACCGCACTAGAGAACGACCCAGTTGTTGATCTTTCCACCGAAAATCGACGTTCTTTTTACCCTCTTCGATCATTTCTAGGCTGAGTTAGGTCAGGTCAGGTTAGGCTCAATCATCCAGATCAACGTGTTCGATTAATATTTGCCAATTTCAGTTAGGTCAGGTCAAGTTAAGTTAGGTCAGGTACGATATAAGACAAATTTTTGTGTTTTTAGGCACGAGTGTTAAAAACGGAGTGCCTTATACATTCGCCATCGCTAAAAACGTCGGATCGAGTAAAAATTCTAAAATCATGTAGGCAGCACGTTTTGGGATCTGGGTAGACGTTTTCGAGCATTTTCACTGGATTTGCACTGGATACTGTTTTCCGCTTACAGATGTCAAAGTTTCCTTGTGTACCCCATCCGACTTCCGGTTCAGAAATGGCGATTGCTAACTTTGTCAATGTTGAAAATACAACAGCGAGCTTTGGAATACAGTCTTCTGATCACGAACCGGAATTTTGGGAATTTTTGAGGATTTTTCCGGCACCTGCGTCTCGGCGTCAAATCGTTGAAGTTGCTTGTTTTTATATGTTTTTTACTGTATTTATATGGGGCTGTCCACGTCAATTCACCTAGCCTCCAGACCACAACTTTTTTGATTTGCTTCGTAATTTTTTCTTTTGTTGCCCTTGCTCTAAAACATTTTTGTGAATTTTTTCAGATTTTTAAAAAATACCCTTTGTGAGTTATGATTTTTTTTCGACCAAAAAGAAGGACCATTTTTAAAAATCTGAAAAAATTCATAAAAATCCTCAGACTGACGTAGAACAGTCTCCCATTTGCGAGAATGTGGAACGAATTTTTTAAATATTTTTTGTTACGAATTGATTGATATTTTTTGAATTTTTTTTTTAAGTAAACGCTACCCCCACGACTTTTATCCTTTCTGGATCTGCCAGCACTATTTTCGAATTATACGAATGGGAAGACATTGGTATTCAACTGGTCAGTTACTAGAACAATTAGTTCGATCCAGTATTCATTTTGCTGTAAGGATAAAATGTGGAAAAAATTGTTTGTTTCAAAGTGTATATCACAGAAACGATGAACACGAGCTGAAACGACCAATTTTTTCCACATTTTATCCTTGGAGCAAAATGAATACTGGATCGTAATAATTGTTCTAGTAACTGAGCAGTTGAATACCAATTTCTTCCCATTCGTATAATTCGAAAATAGTGCTGGCCGATCTAGAAAGGATAAAAGTCGTGGGTGTAGTGTTTACTTAAAAAAAAAAAAAAGAAAAAAACCAATCAATTCGTAAAAAAATATTTAAAAAATATATAAAAAATTCGTTCCACATTCTCGCAAATGGGAGACTGTTCTACGTCAGTCAGAGGGTTTTTGTGAATTTTTTCAGATTTTTAAAAATGGTCCTTCTTTTTGGTCGAAAAAAAATCATAACTCACAAAGGGTATTTTTTAAAAATCTGAAAAAATTCACAAAAATGTTTTAGAGCAAGGGCAACAATAGAAAACATTACGAAGCAAATCAAAACAGTTGTGGTCTGGAGGCTAGGTGAATTGACGTGGACAGCCCCATATGTACCCCATTCTAAATGTAATAATGTTCCTTTTCGTACTGGAAAACGTTGCTTATGAATTCGTGCAGATGGTATTTTTGAAAATGTGTATTTGATGTCCGAGATGCTGTCCCAGATACCGATACGACTATCAGACCCGGTTATTGAAGACTCACTAATCAATCAGAGAAAATATTTATTATCAAAATTTCTATTCAATTCATATTTGCTCAGCTCCATTTTTATTCAGTAACAAAAGGTCGTATCTGCCGGTGAATAGACACGACCTTCTGCTGTTGGTTCATTTGATTCTTAATTTGAACGTTTTTAAACATTTTTTTTTTTGCGTTTTAACGAAATCATACGACTTTTTGATGTTAGGAACGACGAGAATAATTCGATAGAATGTAACTGGCGCAGGATTTTGGAGAAAACTAAACACTTTTCAGTTCATGAAACGCCGATAGGAGAGAAAAAAAGGAGACAAGTCCTGAATTCGTTGTCCCGAACGATCTCTCTATATCGATGGGTAAGAAACGTGTTGAGTGGATGAAATAACGTCCGGCTAACCGGGCGATAAAAAAAAAGAAACAAACAAATTATTGAAGGCTACCTGGAGGCTCGTGTGGTTGATTATAAATTTCCAATAAAATTCGTCACAGATTGGTTATTTTGACCAAGATCGTAGTTTATAATTCATAAGTCGAAGAGGTGGCGTGGCGAATGAAACGACGGACCTCGCGGTTAAACGGTTTGAAAAATTGTTGATAATCCGAGCGACCTAGTCCTGAATGAGAAGGAGGTGGGGATAATCTTCTTCGAAAAATCGTAAACGCTCCCAGCAGCGGTGACAGACGGCTGATGACCAAAAGGAACCGTAACAACTGGACGTTAAAAACTCTCGAGATCTCCGAGCCCGGTCCAGCATTAGAGACCAGCACGTAATGGTCGCCCTAGGGCTACGATTCCAACGGCGAAGGCGGCGACCGCTGACCAACCACCAAGGGCGAAGAGACAGAGGGGAAAAGAAACATGCGTGACTGTCGGCTGGCTTAGCTCGCCTCGCTTCAACCAAAAGTAGACTCAAATTAGCGTCCTGCCTCTTTATCGTTGGTCTCTTCTCCAACGAGCTTTGAAGACTGCGAGCTACGTATACGTTACGTTTTGGCCTACTTTTTCAATCATTTCTCTCACTAAGAAGTTGAGGAATCTTTGAGAAATAAATTGTACAAGGTTTAAGGATTTATTGGCCGTACAATCTCAACCAAAAATGATTCTCGTCGGCAAATTGAGTACTTTATGATGAGATAAAAATCGGAAAAAAATCAACCATGATAAAGATGATAAGAGTGTTCATTTTGAGTAATAATAATGCCCGAAAGTTATCGATGAATTGTTTAAACAAAATATTGTTCAACAAATTCTCTGGTAACGTTATTTTTTTTCATCTCAAATAAATGCCCTAATTTTTCTGAACACAAATGCATTTTTTAAGAATTTTGTCACTGTTTTGAAATTTCCGTTTTCGAAAATTTGTAAAGGCTGTATTTACGAAACTATTTGTTCCACGCTCCGGACACTTCGGAATTGTAATCTGCATCGTTTTCACAAAACCATATCCAAAATTCGGATATTTTTTTTCCATTTTTCAAAATTTGGAGATTTCCAAAGACGGAAATTTTAGAATAGTGACAAAATTCTTTAAAAATTCATGTGTATTCAGAAAAATTAGGGCACTCATATGAGATAAGAAAAAAAAATAACGTTACCAGAAAATTTGTTAAACAACGTTTTGTTTAAACAATTTATTGATAACTTTTCGGCATTATTATTATTCAAAGTTAATACTTTGATCGTCTTGATTGTGTTTGATTTTTTTTTTTTTTTTTTGAGGTCGTAAAAAAAAAGAAATCCTTGTCAGTAAAACCTTCTTCGTAAGGTTCCTGCTCACACTTCCATCGCAGGAGGTTAAAATTTTTTCTCACAGTGTATGCAACCATTATTCAAAAACTGTAGGAACTATTTTTTTATACACCTCTTTTTTATACTGTCAGAATTTAACAACCTATTTTTTCCCAAAAATTTCACGAACAGCTAATTCTGCACATTTTTACCAATCAGCATCGTTCTTTTTTTTTTCTTTTTGCGCATGGATGTTGTTTTTTTTTTTTTTTTTTTTTTTTTTTTTTGCAGACAGACTAGGCGCGTGGATCAGGGTATAAGAGTAGGAAAGTATGAAACGGGCTTTATGCGGGTGGGGGGATAGTAAGCGTGGCCGAGCGTGCGCCGCTCTTGAGTCTCGGGACGCCTCCGACGCCCCGGGTGAACCGATTACCTCTGGTTCGAGCCACATCGCGCATTTTTGATTCAACTTGTAAGCCATTAAGGAAAAAGAAGAAGAAGAAGAAGATTTAACTTGTACATCAGATCCATAAGTGAAGAGTTGAGGATAATCTCGATCCGTTTTTCACGAAAATTTCGTCCCAATTATCTAAGACTAGCGGCTAATCACTCGATGAATATGCAATCGATTCGAAGTTGCTTGGCATCATTTCTCAATTTCAAAAAGCCTGACATCTGAATATAATGACTCCGAAAAACTTCGGAATCGCATCTTATTGTCCTGGAATCGCTTGAAATCAATGAAAATCACTTGGAAAATAATGATAACGGATACAAATAATTGTAAAATCGCTTTAATTGATTTGAAAATCGCATAAAAATTGTTTTTTTTTTTTTTTTTAAAAAAGCTGTATCAGACGGAGCCACGTGGCATCTTGTAGTAGAATCGCAAAGAGGGTAGGTATAGACGCCTGGGCTGTTTCACCAGTGTAAAGACCAGGGTATATACTTTAAATGCCCAATTTGGAAACAGTAAAAACAACATTTATTTATGGTCTACCTACCCACGGAGTCGGAGGTATAAAAAAAGGGCTAATATCCAAAATTATACTCGGTTGAAAGAGAAAAAAAAAAAAAAACGAAGTGAAGGTGTATCGCCGGTGAACTTTTCTGCCTTTTACAACCGCGCGTACTATATAACGTTTAGGGTGTATCGCTTTGAGAACGGTTGCAGTGAAGAACGTGAAGTTACTCAAGAGGGAAAAACGATGAAAAAAAAAAAAAAATGTAGGATACGAATTTGTGCTCCAGAAAATATTTAGCCCTCCGAGCTGATGCGCTTGTATTATATCTCCATAATTTTATACCACGTTAAAAATTTTTTAAACTTCAAAAACGACGGACAACCAGCGAAATATGCGTACCGTGGGCAAATTTCTTTACCGAAACATGTTTTGTGCGGTTCCGCCACGCTGTTATCTCATTCGTAACGTATAATTATAAAATATATGCCTGGTGGTGCAGAAAATTCATCCGTAAAATTGTTCATACTCGAGATGCGCGGCTGACTTTTACAGCTACATTTTAGTGCGCGTATTACTTGATCATTATTATTATACTAATTGTAGTAATTAATGCTACGTTGATATTAATTGAGGCTTAAAGGTTATACCAAGGCTAAATAAACTGCTCCTCAGTTTTACCACGATTATTATGCAGAAATATCTCAGCATCGTAGGGCAAAAGTATTTACACGAGTCAAACTATCTTATTTTTTATTTTTATTTTCAGGACAAATTCGTGATAAATTTACTCAAACAAAATAACGAGGAGAATCGCGAGTACGACGGCACTTTGAAAGCTCAGGACTCGGCAGAACTGCGGTTTGGTTTAATTATCACTAATTAACCACTCACCGCGAGCAAAACGATCGGTCTGCGAGTTTCCTTGAGAGTTTTTCTCTCTTGCGAAGGGTTACAGCGTTGAAACGAAAGGAAAGGAAAAAAAGAAGAAAAAAAATCACAATCTCGAATAACGAATGCGTGGTCGGTAAGAAATATTATGATATTCTATACCTCATCCCGCCCCATTTAAATACCACGTACCAGAAAACCTATGGAAGCCTCGTCTCACAAGTCCGCCCAACTCTTTTTTTCTCGGTTTTACGGTACCACCAACGGTTTTAGGGTGGGAAACGTGAAAAAAAAAAATGTTATCATCGATTGCAGACAAAAATTCTATAAAAATTTCAGGTTTGTCGAAAAGAATATGAGAATCTTTGAATTCTGTTGGGAAATAAATTTGAGAAAAAATTGGGTTTTTATGACGTTTTCAGACCGATTTTTTTTTAACTTCCCGTTTCTCTGTTTTCGGAGGAAAAAGGAAGTTATTGTGATCAACCCGAAAATGGAAAGTTGAGTTTTCACTAAACCTTCACATTTCGAGGTCCAAAGAATCACCTCCGACTATTTTCAGTTTGACGTCTGTGTGTGCGTGTGTGTATGTGCGTGACCACATTTTTGTCCGCGCGATATCTCGAGAACGCGTGGTCGGATTTCGATCAACTTGGGCTCAATCGACGGGGCTTTTCTTAACTTAGAACTGATTAGATTTTGGCTTCGATCGGAATAGTACTTTTTGAACTATTCAAATAATAAAATTCTAAAAAACGCAACAAAAATGACGATGTCTTGAGAACGAATCAACGGATTTCGATGAAATTTGGTACCATATGGTTTTTTTGATCACTGATCATGAATCTGAAGTCAGTTTTGCAAAATTTTCATTTGGCGTATTCGATATGTTGCAAAAAAAAACTAAAAACATTTGGATTTGGATGAAACTTGGTACTCGTAGGTTTTTTGGGTCACTGATCACGAATCTGAAGTCAGATTAGCGAAATTCAAAATGGCGAGTCCGATTTGCTGGGAAAAACACTAAAAACATTCGAAATATATCTTACGGAAATTTGTACTCGAAGGTTTTTTGAACCGCTGATCAAGAATCTGAGGTCAGATTTACAAATTTCAAAATAGCTGAGAACAAAATAAATAACGGGAAGTTCGAAGGCTGGCTCATAGTCAGCCTAAACCCGCTTGTTTTTTTTTTTTTTTGTTTCTCTTAAATTTTTGACTTTTGTAATCACATCGACATAAGAATTCTTACGTTATTCTTATAGGTATCACCTACTTTTTTATATTCGTATTCAATTAATGAAAATGAAATTTGATTAGGATAAGACACACAAATTTTTCTTCACGATATGATAAACTGAATGAATCAACGATTCCAGAAACAGAAGGGCTTCAAATAGTTTTGGCTCCAATTTCAACAAGAATTTGACCCGCAAGATATTTGATATGAATTCTGAATTACAATTTTGCATCATTGATTCAGAAAGATAAACTGATTAGCTTTTGAAAAATTTTGGGAACAGAAATTTGTTATTTGGAGTTTGAGATATTTAGAATTCTTATCGATAATACTAGCTAGGAACTATTCGAGAAGACATCTTTTTCTCAAAATATCAAAAATTGTTTACAAGAAAAAAAAGGGTCGATGCGCGAATCCTCCGGATTTCTTCCCGATAAAAAATACTGTGGCTGATAGCAGGTAGGTCCGTCCGTGCCAGAACCATATGGCACGCGGAGATCCGGCGTGTGCATGAGGGCAGGTATCATCATCCCGGTATGTTAGTATCTCCGCTCCTCTTTCCTCCAAGCTCCGAGGTATCTCGGGACCAGAAAATTTTTCTCAGCCCTCTCTCTCTCTCTTTCCTCGAAACTACCGTGTTACGTACACCTGTCCCACTGGAGGGTTTCCGTGAGGCACGATTACGCACACAGCCATGCGACCCCGCGGTCAGGGTGTGCGTAGCGTGTGTCTTATACGAAGAGACTTAGAGGTACGGCACGGCGGGGGCGGTACGAGGCGTAAATCTCCATTAGAGTAGCAAGTGCCTTGTTCCTGTCAGAAAAAAAGCCGAGCTCTTTTTATCCCGTTCCGTTCCGTTTTACCCATGCTTAGTTCCTGGTTAAGGGATGCTGGTGGATGGTCGAATCCTAAAACCGAAAGGCCGACACGGAGCGTAAAGACACGGAACACGGAACACGAAACATCGAACACGACCATCGAGAGGCCCACGAATCTCCCGAGGATCTAATCTTAATGACTCAGATAACGCCTAGGGTTTAAATGTTCGGTGGAAGAGCGGAAAGACTCGCGGGACGATTTATACGCAAATGAATTTGGATGAAAACTATGAACACCCCTTTGGAGACGAGAAGAGTATCGGCCACAGAGAGCAGGCCATTTTTTTCTGAACGCTGTTTTGTGTTCCGAGAAACATGTTGGTCAGCCCAAGGCGGGAAAACTAGATTTGAACCTTGACGAATTTCCGTACGCGGTCCAAAGTGGTCCCAGAAAAGGTATTCAAGCCTTGTGAATTTGGCAATTCAGCAAAAAATTGGGTATCAAAAATCTGACACGATTGATTTGTTCAGGATGGTGAACCGAGTGTGAATCCCAAATTTGAATGAAAACATATTCAAAATTGTAAGAGTCATTCTACTTCGCATCTGGAGGCATAAAAATCGATAACTCCTAGAATTTTCAATATTTGTCAATGAAATTTGGTGTGTACGCTTAGTGTACAAAAAAGCATCCAGAAAAAAATCAACAACTATTTGTGATCACTACTTCCTGGGGTCGAAGCCCCCCTTAATTCTCCTCGCCTTTTTTTGTACAGATTCTTCGATTTCAGGAGCGCGTCTATGGACAGTCTAAGGTCGTTATCGATGCCGGAGATCTGGAGAAGAAAGCTTATCCTATCTAAACGACGCGACGCAATTACACAGACTAGTTTTCTGGCACGATGACCACGCCGTGCACCGGCTAGCCGGGAACACCTGAGCCCGGTGAGAACGGATTTTGGTGATTATATAAATTCTATGATCCTGAAAAAAAAGACGCGCGAATGGAAATAAAAATCGTGTTTGTATATTCATATTTTTTTTATCTGAGATTCGTATCAAGACCCGCGCAGACGTAGGTACGAAGAAAGAAATTTATGTCATATTTGCCAGAAAAATGAAAGGCACGAACGAACCGAGGTGCTGAAGTGTAATAATTTGCATTTTTTTTTCTTCTCCCAGTTTCCATTAACCTCTGACCCACACGTCTGACTGGTGACTGGTAAAACTGGGCGGGTACTGAAGTAAAACCACCTGAATATGCATGTACATACGCGGCTCGGTACTAACAATAAATAAATCCAGGAACGATAAAACCGTCGGTTTTCCTCGCGCGATTAATGTCAATTTTTGAAATTCTTTCGCTAAACTCAATTTTTGAGGTCGATAAATTCGAAATGGAGAGAAAGGTCTCTAATCTTGACAGAATTTTTCCATTTAAAAAACACGAGCGCGCTTCTTCGGCTATACGTTCCTCGATCGTCCCACGGGTCGAATGGGCCTTCTTCTTCGGACGGGCTAAATTAGAGGGCTAGAAACTCAACCCTTTTTCGAAACACACCCCCACACTCCTACCCTACAGGTGAGGTTTTCGGTCTAATGGACGGTGCAGAGTTGTGAGGATACTGCAGCATCATTATAAAACGTTTATTTCGGCATAAAAGGCGTTTTACTTCGAAGGGCAGCAACAGCTATGCTTCCAGAACGTCGAGGGGGTGGCCTTGCGAGGGGATCCAACGAAAAAATGAAAAATTTGTATCTTGCCTTCAAAATTTGCCCTACTGTCATTGAGGTAATAATTAAGAGAAAAGGATATGAATGAGGTTTCAGTGTATTAAAAATTTGAAAATCAACTTTCGCGCGAATTTTCAGAGACCTTTTTGAATGTTTTTCTTAAAACAAAAACTCATATTAGAACTAAATTAAGGTTCGATATGTCACATCAAAAGTATAGAAGATAACGAAGAAAAGAGAGAAGGAAGGATCCATTCGTGGCTCCGTATCGAAATTTGACCTTATCATACCAGTCTTTGACATTCAGTATCATAATGTTTCATATTCACCATATAAAATTGGAAACAAAAAATGGAACTCAAAAGTATATCAATCTTTTCATTCTTCGATAAGAAATAGTGAAAATGAAATTCAATTTAATTGAAGAGTAATTGGTCGAAAATCCATTCAACTTCCCTGAAGTTCTGAAGTAAACGACAAAAACGTCGGTCTTCAAGTTTCCCTGGGGTCAAGTTGTGTACTTTTGAAGTTCGCGTAGTGTTATCGTTCTTTCGATTGCTACTTCCTGAAGAAGAAGAAGAAGAAGAGGGAGAAGAAGAAGAAGAAGAAGAAGAAGAAGAAGAAGAAGAAGAAGAAGAAGAAGAAGAAGAAGAAGAAGAAGAAGGAGAAGAAGAAGAAGAAGAAGAAGAAGAAGAAGAAGAAGACAAATCTGAGAAAGTGTCCTGAAAACCGGAATTTGGTAATGATAGAAACGTTGGGGGGGCACCTGCGGGCACCTCGGGGTACCTGTACCACCAGCAAACCGCAAGACACGGTAATTACGTGGAGGGTTAGAGGAGCAGAGGCCGAGGGAGGAGAGGATCCCGAAATACAATGAAAAAATGAAGCTAAAAATAAAAAAATGGGGTTCAAATAAAATAAAAAATCGAAACCACATAAAAAAGCACTTAAACGAAGACGATCACCCGGGTCCGAAGGAGAGCAGGATAGTCGTAAGAGTTGCGCGCACGGACACGGACACGGGGGCACGGAGCGTGACAGTGAATGCGTGCACACCTGCCTCGGCTTGGGTTGGCTCGGTCGGGTTTGGCTTGCTCGCCGTCGGTTTTACCGGTGGGGGGTTTTCAGGTGTGTGATTTATGGAAACAAAAGCCAGTCGACGAGGCTCCCAAGAAATTTCGGTCCAAAGGGGGAAGAGAAGGGAAGTTGAAGGTGCGGCTAGGAGTCAGGTTCTGAAAGACAGGGTCCAGGTCCGAGTTTCCGAGGGCGGTGGATTGTCTACGATTGAACCGCGATCCACCGGTAAATGGGGTTCAAAGTTATTGAGGATGTGGAAGTAATAATTTAAGATTTTCAAAGGGTTGGGACACGGAGATTCTCCTTATCTCCCAGTGGCTGGAAGAGCCGATTTTTTTCCACACAGAAAACCAAGGATGTCGCGTTATTCACACGGTAGTGCGACACCGCGACGGTATAACGTGTCAACGCCTCACCTCCGTCCCTCCCGGTGCCCGGACACAGTCGGATCGAAAAATGTAATCCCGTAGAAGGGCTGGTGGGACCGTAACGACCACCGCCGAGAATTTATATCCTCTTGGATATTAAAACATTAATACTTCGTACGGTTTATATTTATGGTCCATATCGCTTTTGGGATTCGGATGGAACCTCGCGCTCCTTGGGTACTTCGAACCATTAAAATTCTAAATACTATTCGTTATAAACGAGCCGGAGATGCGTTTCGATTAAGAGATCGAACGTCGTTAAGGTCGGAATAGGAGACTGAAAATTCTGAATCAGAGATTGTTCGAGGTAGTCTGGAACTATGATCCTCGTCAGCCGGTGTCAAGTTAGGAAATTGTTCATTTTTATTCCCATGGTGTGTCTCATGAAATCCAGTATTTTATGAACTTGCATCGAATTGAATGAAATCAGGGGACTTTGTAAGTCCGAAATCTTATTATGTTGAATTTTCTCAATTTCGGCCTGTTGCGATTTCAGTTTTTCGAAGTTCACGAGCACATCATTATTTTCGTAACGTTTCTCAGGACCTCCATCGTCCATCCCAAAACTGACACCTACTTTCCTACCCAGATGATACCTACGAAATTTGGAACACTGGACATCATCATCAATCTTGTATAATCTAGGATTCAAAATTTTTGGTGCGATCAACTCGGCTATTTTCGTGTTTGACCGAGGGCTAAATCGCTCTTGAAATCCGGTATACAATAGTAGGTGAAGTACCAGAAGTCCCAAGAATCTAAAGAAATCTCAAAAAGTCCCAAAAAGTCCTAAAAAATCCCAGGCAAGGAGTCCCAAAAAGTCGTTGAAGTCCGTGAAGTCCCTGAATTCCCTGAAGTCCCTGAACTCCCTGAAGGTCCCGAAAGTCCCAAGGAGGCGTTGAAGTCTTTGAAGTCTCTGACGTCCCAAAAAGTCCCAAGAACTGGTTGAAATCTTCAAAGTCCGAAAAATCCCAAGAAGTCATTGCAGTTTTTGACGTTCTAAAATTCCAAAGAACGCGTTGAAGTCTTTGAAGTCCCTGAAGTTCCTGAAGTTCCTAAAGTCCCTGAAGTCCCTGAAGTCCCAGAAAGTCCCTGAAGTCCCAGAAAGTCCCTGAAGTCCCAGAAAGTCCCAAGAACTGGTTGAAATCTTCAAAGTCCGAAAAATCCCAAGAAGTCATTGCAGTTTTTGACGTTCTAAAATTCCAAAGAACGCGTTGAAGTCTTTGAAGTCCCTGAAGTTCCTGAAGTTCCTAAAGTCCCAGAAAGTCCCTGAAGTCCCAGAAAGTCCCAAGAACTGGTTGAAATCTTCAAAGTCCGAAAAATCCCAAGAAGTCATTGCAGTTTTTGACGTTCTAAAATTCCAAAGAACGCGTTGAAGTCTTTGAAGTCCCTGAAGTTCCTGAAGTTCCTAAAGTCCCAGAAGTCCCTGAAGTCCCAGAAAGTCCCTGAAGTCCCAGAAAGTCCCAAAGAACTGGTTGTAATCTTCAAAGAGTCCGAAAATCCCAAGAAGTCATTGCAGTTTTGACGTTCTAAAATTCAAAGAACGCGTTGAAGTCTTTGAAGTCCCTGAAGTTCCTGAAGTTCCTAAAGTCCCAGAAAGTCCCTGAAGTCCCAGAAAGTCCCTGAAGTCCCAGAAAGTCCCAAGAACTGGTTGAAATCTTCAAAGTCCGAAAAATCCCAAGAAGTCATTGCAGTTTTTGACGTTCTAAAATTCCAAAGAACGCGTTGAAGTCTTTGAAGTCCCTGAAGTTCCTGAAGTTCCTAAAGTCCCTGAAGTCCCTGAAGTCCCAGAAAGTCCCTGAAGTCCCAGAAAGTCCCTGAAGTCCCAGAAAGTCCCAAGAACTGGTTGAAATCTTCAAAGTCCGAAAAATCCCAAGAAGTCATTGCAGTTTTTGACGTTCCAAAAATTCCAAAGAACCCGTTGAAGTCTTTGAAGTCCCTGAAGTTCCTGAAGTTCCTAAAGTCCCAGAAAGTCCCTGAGGCCCAGAAAGTCCTAGGCCCCAGAAAGTCCCAGAACTGGTTGAAATCTTCAAGTCAGAAGAATCCCAAGAAGGTATTTACAGTTTTGACGTTCTAAAATTCAAAAAGAACGCGTTGAAGTCTTTGAAGTCCCTGAAGTTCCTGAAGTTCCCTAAAGTCCCAGAAGTCCCTGAAGTCCCAGAAGTCCCTGAAGCTCAGGAAAGTCCCAAGAACGTAGTTTAAAAATCTTCAAAAAGTCCGAAAAATCCCAAGAAGTCATTGCAGTTTTTGACGTTCCAAAATTCCAAAGAAGCCGTTGGGGAACTGGGGGGTCCTGAAGTTCCTGAAGTTCCTGAAGTCCCAGAAAGTCCCTGAAGTCCCAGAAAGTCCCTGAAGTCCCAGAAAGTCCCAAGAACTGGTTGAAATCTTCAAAGTCCGAAAAATCCCAAGAAGTCATTGCAGTTTTTGACGTTCCAAAAATTCCAAAGAACCCGTTGAAGTCTTTGAAGTCCCTGAAGTTCCTGAAGTCCCAGAAAGTCCCTGAAGTCCCAGAAAGTCCCTGAAGTCCCAGAAAGTCCCAAGAACTGGTTGAAATCTTCAAAGTCCGAAAAATCCCAAGAAGTCATTGCAGTTTTTGACGTTCTAAAATTCCAAAGAACGCGTTGAAGTCTTTGAAGTCCCTGAAGTTCCTGAAGTTCCTAAAGTCCCTGAAGTCCCTGAAGTCCCAGAAAGTCCCTGAAGTCCCAGAAAGTCCCTGAAGTCCCAGAAAGTCCCAAGAACTGGTTGAAATCTTCAAAGTCCGAAAAATCCCAAGAAGTCATTGCAGTTTTTGACGTTCCAAAAATTCCAAAGAACCCGTTGAAGTCTTTGAAGTCCCTGAAGTTCCACAAGTTCCTAAGGTCCCAGAAAGTCCCTGAAGTCCCAGAAAGTCCCTGAAGTCCCCAGAAGTCCCAGAAGGAACTGGTTGTAGGGGAGAGCGGGGTAACGCCGGACGGCGGGTAAGTCCGGACACGATTTCTCAGGTCCGGGTTGAGAGTTAAAAATCGTGTGTCATGTGATACGTACATCGTGTGACATGGTCCAATGGCCGACATCGACAATAGCACCTCGGGAGCTTTTCTTTGACCGGTATCAAGTTTCACTTGTTTAGATGTAATTTTCGAGTGTTATATTACAACGTGTAGCTATCAGACCGTGGTAGAGCGCAAACATCTGAATGCGCTGAGCTAAAGTACTGAGTACCATCTTTCAAACGCCGTGTAAGTCAAATTCATTTACTATTCATCGAAAGCTATATTTTCAGGTTATGGAAAAAATGTATTGCGGGGTAATTCCGGACGAAATTGCTCCTAGTGTCCGGCATTACCCCGCAATGCCGTATCTCTATGTAATTGTTAGCAAGCAAGCCCGCAAGATAGCAAGCCCGCACAGAAACGGCCACCAGGGCTGCGACTACAAGAAAACAAAAAGCAACAGCAGGTCTGCGATCAAAATCGTCCCAAGATGGAAATATGAATAGGTGGAGTTGCATTACTTGTAACGAAATATTCGTTCATCCTCCAAAAGAGGATTGGATTCAGTGTGGTACTTGCGAGGAATGGTGCCACGAACGATGCGCGGGAAAAAACGCCGGGTCCAGTACCTTCAAATGTTTTAAATGCAAGGAGACCAACTAAAACTTCGACTCAAATCCATGGCCGGCATTGCCCCGTAGGGTGTCCGGAATTACCCGCCATCGTCCGAAGTTACCCCGACACGCAATCAACCTTTGCAATATTTATAATACCTTTCTAAATAATGATATAAATGTTATGTTTGCTGATTATCAAAGATTAAAGTACGTACTTTCAGAAGATATTTTTGGTTTTTGATCTTAATAATTATTTTGGTGTACACGTTGAGAAATATAAAAATGTCCGGCTTTACCCCGCTCTCCCTAATCTTCAAAGTCCGAAAAATCCCAAGAAGTCATTGCAGTTTTTGACGTTCCAAAAATTCCAAAGAACCCGTTGAAGTCTTTGAAGTCCCTGAAGTTCCTGAAGTCCCTGAATTCCCTGAAGTCCCGGAAAGTCCCAAGAACTGGTTGAAATCTTCAAAGTCCGAAAAATCCCAAGAAGTCATTGCAGTTTTTGACGTTCCAAAAATTCCAAAGAACCCGTCGAAGTCTTTGAAGTCCTAAGAAGTCCCGTGAAGTTCGTGAGACCTCATGAAGCCTTTGAAATCCTCGAAGTCTGGTGGTGTGCACGCAATTTTTCGGAGTGCAAGTTCGCCCTTCGTGTCTGACCTACACCGCGAACAGCAACAGGTTATAGTAACGCGTTTTTGTGATGTAATTTTTGTGGCACACACAATGCGGAGCAGGTAACGTACGATGCGAAGCAGTTAAAGATAACATCCTCCGGAGTCGGTGTGCACGGTGCCGCGGGGCCGTGAAACTGGGGCTGGACGAAGTGCAGTCTTCGAGGTCTTGTGTTACTAGAGATACTTGAAAAAGTGCTCACAGAGTACTTCGCTCGTATTTACGCCCTCTTTCTGTCCGAGTACGTTTATTACACTTGTTTTTTTTTTCTCAAGTTTTTTATCATCCCGTATTTTACTCGCGTGGGAGTCTACGGCAGCAGACTAAAATGCCTCTTGCGTTTTCAGGTGTAGCCGATGAAAATTTATAACCCCCGATTACTGCCACCCCGTAACCAACTTACCAAGAAACCAATGGAAAAAATAATGAAAAATCAACAAAAAAAAAATTATTGTGAGGTTATATTGTATGCAGAAATATAGAGATTCATTTTCTTTGAAGAAACAATATTTTCATAAATACATGCAGCATGCTACCAAAACGTATTTCGCAAATAAGGTTCATTTTGAAAACGCCTCTTTGCTGTAAAGTTCGCAACCAGAAAAACTGGAAGATTTTATTTTGTGCATCATGAGCAAAAATAAAAAGTAATGACCAAAAAATGTGAAGAGTGTAAAAGATGCAGTTACTGTTAGTTTCGTTGGAGTTATCTTTTCACTTTCTCTCACAGTCAAACCAATTTCTTATACTCTCTCACTGTCAGCTCCATAGATTCATTGATTGTTAAGAATTTTTTTTTCAAACTCGATATTTTCTTGGGAAACACGTTTTCAAGTTATTTTCAGTTGTTGTACTCGTTGATTAACTTACTGCCTCTTTTTCCGAGAAGTGCAGAAAGTGAAGAAGCCCTGGTGCGGAAAGTGAATCTTTTCTTCACTTTCCGCACGGTTTGGAAATGAGGCACTTTCCGTACTTGAAACACGATGTTATGGACCATTTCGGACATTTCAAGGTGCACTTAGACTCTTGATCACAGGGGTAACAGAATTTAACGAGTTCTGAGTATCAGGTTGACGAATTTAACGATTTTTGCAATCTGTTATTTTTGTCTCGTGTATAGGTACAGGTTCATTATATAGCTTGCAGACAAAGCCTTCCACCGGAATGAAACACAGTCCTCGTCGTTCCCCGAGGCATTTTCGGTCAGGGTAACCGGAGCGTGGTTTAGCTAGCAGGCATCCGAGAAGAAATTGTGGTTCCTTAGCCACCTGCGTGGCCCGTCCTCTGGTTCATTTTATTAACCATTATTACACGCGTGCTTTGAGAAACTTAACCTCAGCGTCGCCCCCCTGTTTAGAAATATTTGAAAAACAATTTTAAAAAATCAAAAAAAAATCGAGAGGGAGCCTCGCGTGGTCAGCAAACGATGTATCGAAGAGTTCGTTAATCCTACGTAGCCTAAACACCGAAATGCCCAAACATGAGTCACACAGTTTCTCTTAATCGGTTCGAAGAAAAACTCGAATTTTTCTGCAGACATTTTTTCTCTCCGTCGTTTATCGCTTCTTGGTACAACTTGCCGAATCTGGTTCTTAATTGGAACTAAAAATCCGATACCTGAGTTATCTAACAGTTATCTGAGCAGAGGAAAAATAATTTCTTCGGCTAATTTCCACCTGGTAATAAATATTGTCGTCGGTTTTAGAAAAAAAAAAATTTTACGGATAAGAACGATAATTTCTTTGTTAATTAAGAAATAATTAATGGAGTTTCTGAAATACACCTGAATATTTGGACCAATAAACGCGATTCGATTTCATACATACGACGATAAAACGAGTTTTGCATGCCTTGAATTAACGAGGTGAATAAAATACCGTGAATTTCGTCCATTTATTAGCATAATTCAATTTGAAAATATTTCGCAAAATAATAACCGGTTTAGAACTACGTTCTACTTCTGCATTTTCTATTGTGCAGTTGAATTCTTCCGAAATCCACAATTTGCAACAAATTACGTGAATTTGAACGTGGAAGAAAAAGGGGGCATCATCCCCCTTCAATAAAAAAAAAAAACCCGTTTCAACGTCGTGAAGAAAGAAATTTTTTCCAACTTGGGATCTTTCACGTCCCCTGATAGCACGAGAAAAAGGGATTAGGTGCAAAACCTTCTCGGTGAGAGCCAAGCTTTTTTGTTACGTGACCTCTGCTGGAACGGATGAGTCGCGATAAACGAGCGAACGAATTTTTTCCCCCCTCTCCTCCCTCCGGCCCATCGTCCAAAGCACCTATCTCTCAGACACAGGTAATTCTGAACGGAAAAAGGAAACGGCAATCTTCAACGACGACGGGGGGCCGGAGATATGGCCAATCTGCAAACACGGCTTACCCATTTGGCCCCTTTGACCTATCCTTCTCGCTCGACGACTCTCGGTACAATGGATTCCATCTTCTTTTTTTTTTGTTTTTTTTTTTATTCTGGTTCGAAGAAGGAATTTAAACAAGCGTCACGAGTGACAAAAAAACCGACTTCAAAACCAAACTACTCAACTGATTTTGATGAAATTTATATGGGACTAATCTGAAAGTATACCCTTTCGAATAAAAAAAGAATTTTCCAAATCGGTTGATAAATGACGGAGTTCTGAGGTAAGAAACATGAAAAAAAAAAATGCAACCGAATTGAGAACCTCCTCCTTTTTTTAAGTCGGTTAAAAAGAAACTAATTACTGATGGAATTAGTATTCAGGGTGGAATCACTAACGATGCAACGGTAGCCTAGATGATATTCTAGACAGTTTGATCGTGGTTCTGAACCGTCCAAAAGCTCGTTTCTCGATTCCAGCCAGCAAACTTCAGGCCCTTATAGAAAAGTACTATTGAATGTACGCATTTATTATTGAGCACTATTGAAATTGAATAGTTTTCAACAGAATTACCAATAATAATTTGAATAGTTTTCTCAATAATAAAATCGGACTATTCAATAGTACTTTTCTGTAAGAGAGCTGCTGCTGTTCCATCGTTAGGATTTCACCCTGTATATAATATGGTCGAGGACAGGACCGTTCTCTTTTTAATGTCGGGAAAATAAGTATCTTAAAAGTGTGAAGAAAATTTATTGAGCTTCTTCAAATTTTCTGATAATTTCACTATTATAATAATTTTGATGGCAAGTTTACGGTAATTTTCACACTTTGTTCACGCGCTATTCCTGAAGTCTTAGATTTTCTGATCATTTTTGGCTCGATCTGTTCAAAAAATGTGTAAAACTGTCCAAACGGTGACGGTTCTTGTAAAACCCGAACTGGAGAGAAGCTTTTGGGCCTGACATATCGCGTGTCTAATGACATAAGGTCGTAAGCGCCAAAAACACGATTTTGGTGGCAAAAGGTCGTATAATTTTTTTTTCGCCATTCGCTCTAAAAATGATCAAAACGTATTAGATCAATTGAAATTACGAGGTCGAAAAATGTAAATGCAAAAGGTCGTATGTTGGGCGAATACGTCATTCTTTCATTACAATTTTTGAGGAAAATAAAAACAAATGGTAAAAGCAGAAGGTCGTATCCGCCATTGTTTTGATTTTTTTAATTTTTCATGATTTTTCCAAAAAGCTGTAAAAACCCGTGAAACGCAAAGAAAAATCGAAATCGACGACGTTTCGAGAAATTCGATAAAAAAATTCGTTGTTAAAAGCAGAAGGTCGTATCCGCCATTTTTTTTCAAGTTATTTTTCATGATTTTTCAAAAAGTCTCAAAAACACCTGAAACGCGAAGATAAATTGAAAAAACGACCGGTTCGAAAAATTCGATAAAAAATAATCGCAGGTAAAACCAGAAGGTCGTATCCGCCATGTTTTTTCGTTTATTTGGCGGATACGACCTTCTGCAATTAATGGAAACCATTTGTTTTCTGCGAAGTTAGGACTGGAAGGTCGTATCCACCGGTACATACGACCTTCTGCTTTTAATTGACCTAGTATTAAATTTCAACGTTTATGAACGAATCTTCGGGTCCTTAGTCTAAATAAGATTTAAAAAAATATATACGACCTTTTGCTGTTAAGAAAAGCAAAAAGTCGTATATTGCCGCTTACGACCTTATGTCATTAGACACGCGATATGTATTAATTTTTCAAGTTTCGTTACATGACTATTATTGAATAATTTATCACGTATCGTTTAAATTTCGACTATAGTAAGTCGACCACACACAGTAAAAGTAAACCACACACAGACGCTGCGGCATATCGTCGAGTTCGAACAATAGAACACGTGAACTCGGTCGCTATCTAAAATTGAATCTTAAATAAATAGGAGTGTTTTTTCAGACCTTCCATCGGGAGCATCGGTATAACGTCGTTATGCGTTTTAAGCGTTGAAAATTCAATCGTCAGATTGTTATCAGAGACTCTGTTTATTTTTAGTTTGAATAAAAAGTCGATTATCTCGTCTGCCTCGCCCCCAGACGCGATAATAATTGGCTCACATGCGGCTACCTGAACAATCGGTGACACACATTACCGATTTCGACAGCTCGTTTCTAACGCGCGACAATTTTTATGCCTACCCTCTGGGTTTGAAACGCGATCAAACATTGGAGTGATAAATTAATACTACGAAAAATTAATCGCCGACTCGGCTACTATACCGACCAATTAAATACGTGGACCAAATAAAAACCGAGATCTATGAGATACTAGATAGGCTAGGGGAGGTAGACTGATTTAATAACAGGTACAGAGTTGATTAACTAGTCACAGGTATCGATTTTATCTAGCCTTTCTATTACTACTATTTACGGTTTAATATCGAACCAATAGCTAGCCAACGATGGACTCTGCTCACGTTTCTCTACCTTATTCTAACCACCTCCAACAAAAAAAAAAGCCATTTTGAATTTCGAATATCTGACCTCAGATTCTTGATCAGCGGTTCGAAGACCCTTTGAGTATCAATTTTTATGAGAATCCAAATGTTTTTCATTTCTTCTTTTTTTGCAGCAAATTAAAATTTAGCAAAAGTGACTTCATATCAGATTTGTGATCAACGACCCCAAAAAACCATGTGGTACCAGATTTCATTCAAACCGTAGCCACGTATTTTTTGTTTCTAAATCAATTTCCGTTTTAGAAGAAAAGAGACTAACGACGTCTCTGAACCGTATCCGATGCTTCATAAAGTCGGCTTGTTAGCGATAAAATTCTCGATGCACAGAGTTTAAAATGGCGCTGAACCAAGAGGACTGAGGATCGTCCGGTACCCCGCAGGAGCTTTTGGCTCCAAGAGCTCGCGAGGCTTAATTATACTGGTATTTATTGCTCGACTGAGACACGACTGGTGAAATGCCATTGTGCCCGGTGCTAGGCACTGCCAGCTCCTCTGCACATTTGCATCTTTTTATGCGAGACTTGTCGATTGTTTTAATGGGGACAACAAGGCCCGAAGGGATTCCGCTGAGGAGAAACCCTCGCACATAAACTTTGCATTGTTTTAGGCACGCGCTTTGGCCATGGACCAATCGCCGAGGGGGGATTTTTGCATGCGTAGCTACACACGCGTGGGAATTATACATCCGTGAAATAAACAATACGGAGACCCTTAACGCGTGCGAATAAACAGTGTCACGCCATACCTAAAACTTCAAACAACGGAAAAATCCCATTTGCCGATTTGCTTTTTCTTCATTCCTCACAAAGTTATTGAATTTTAAAGTTGAAGGGAAAACTTTTTTTTTTCTTATCTTTGATTCCTCTTCAGATAAGCAAAAAAATCCACGTGCAAATCGATCGAGGACTACGAGAGGTAAACGAAATTTGAATAGCTAATGACGTCGGTGATGAAATATCGTTATTCCTCAGGTTGGATTGATTTAGAGATCGTTTAGTCCGCGGCAATCAATATTGGGAGGAAAAAGTTTCGAAATCAATATAGAAAGAAGCTTGTACGCGGTCGGCATAACCGAGAAAGTTCCGTTCCTTTCAAACAGAATTTATGCGAAGCTAGCTGAAAGATTCATTGGTATTGTAACTAAATTTAGTGATCCCACAATACATCTTGCAGTCTCAGATGTAATTATCTCTAAGTTTTAATCAGGCGATCCTCGGCATAATTGAAGTGATTTAGCGTAGAGGCAACTCCGCGGGAAGTCGATATCCCGTAGAGATACAAAAAAAAAAAATCCCGTGTCTTTCGGGGTCCCTAAACCCCAGATTGGTCCGAAGTAACCATCGAACGTTTCCAACAATTACTGCCATTGTCTTTCTGCTCCATGCGAAAAATTAGACGTATCATCGTCTCTTCGAGTCTATCGATCGCTGACTCATCGAGATAAAAGAAACGATTCAAAAAAAGCTGCAATCAATACCATCCTTTGAATCCCGCTAGATCTTAGACCCCATAGGTAGAAATTGACTTCCAAATGGGGAAAGTGTGACGTTTCTGGTGGGACTCTGAAAGGGCCCACGATAGTTTTCCCCGAGGAGGAAATAACTTAAGATTTGATTGGTTGAAACAATTCAGAATAATTAATTCAATTCAACGTCATTCTTTTGATTCAGGTTAATTCAACTTAATTTAAATCAATTCAGATTATTTTGAACTTAGATAAATCGGATTGCACTTCGATTCAAATTAATTCAACCTAATTCAACTTGATTCAAATTATTACAACTTAGATCAATCGAATTCCACTTCGATTCAACTTGAATTCAACCTAATTCAACTTGATTCAGATTATTTCAACTTAGATCAATCGGATTGCACTTGGATTCAAAATCATTCAACCTAATTCAACTTGATTCAGATTATTTAAACTTAGATCAATCGGATTGCACTTGGATTCAAATTAATTCAACCTAATTCAACTTGATTCAAATTATTACAACTTAGATCGAAGAATCCACTTAATTCAACTTGAATTCAACCTAATTCAACTTGATTCAGATTATTTCAACTTATATCAATCGGATTGCACTTGGATTCAAATTAATTCAACCTAATTCAACTTGATTCAAATTATTACAACTTAGATCAATCAAATTCCACTTAATTCAACTTGAATTCAACCTAATTCAACTTGATTCAGATTATTTCAACTTAGATCAATCGGATTGCACTTGGATTCAAATTAATTCAACCTAATTCAACTTGATTCAGATTATTCCAACTTAGATCAATCGAATTCCACTAATTAATTCAACTTGAATTCAACCTAATTCAACTTGATTCAGATTATTTCAACTTAGATCAATCGGATTGCACTTGGATTCAAATTAATTCAACCTAATTCAACTTGATTCAGATTATTCCAACTTAGATCAATCGAATTCCACTAATTAATTCAACTTGATTCAAATTAATTCAAGCGAATTCCGCTTGATATCAACCTAATTCAACTTGATTCAAATTATTTCAACTTAGATCAATCGAATTCCACTTAATTCAACTTGAATTCACCCTAATTCAACCGGCTTCCACTTACTTCAACTCAATTCAACTGAATTTGATTCGATTCGACTTAATTCAACTCCATTCAACCTAATTCCACTCAATTAAACCTAACTAAACCTCATCAATTCAGGTAATTCTCATTAATTCAAGTGAATTATTCATTATTTCATGGACATATTGACACGTCAATTCAACGAGTTATTTCCCCCTCGATTTTTCCCGATTTGAAGTAAATCTCTAGACGGGACTCGGGGTGAACCACGATCCTGAATTTAACTCCCTCTGTCGTCCAGCGTTGATCGAGGCAGAACCGGGAACCCCGCCGCGTTTAGGTCGCTCATTACCGCACCTTTTCTTGATGAAGCATTCAACGCGGTTGATGCATTGTCTCTAGAATTAGTTCCTCCCATCTTGTCTCGCGTGTGAGGGAACGCCGAAATATTGTTATTTTTTTCTTCTCATTTTCTAACTCTTAGCTCGGACGCACTT